>JAZFAU010000261.1:2752500-3352500 GCA_037178615.1 Dione vanillae
AACATATGTCTGAAAGTATTCTTATATATCAATTGTGTCCCATCATCACGTGATACATATAAATGGTGACTTGAAAATCATCTTGACCTAAATCCCAAAAGTATACGTTCACAAATTTCTTTTGACCTATTTCCCAAATGGGTCTCATCCTCCTGCGAAGTTCAGAGACCGGTGTATGTGAAATGATTGACATATGTATGTATATATGTGTGTATGTATGTACATAATTAAAAATGATTTGTTGAGGGCGAATGACCCTATACTTTATTAGTGCTGGCGGCAATATCGTCTTTCTTAGAACGAATACAATATGCAATTCTTGACTTTTTGCAAGTATATAATGAGTAGTATAACATTTCTTCTTTATTAGGTTTAAAGTTAATAATTTTAGTCATTAATTTTTATACTACTAACCACTAATAAAAACCGAGGACCGTCGTGGCGCAGAGGCGCAACGTCTGCCTGTAACGCGACGGTTTCTGGGTTTGATCCCCAGTCAGAGAAGATGGATTTTTCTATTTCTAGGCAAAGCGCGGCGTTGAGTTCCGCCATTCAACACGCAATGCCTCGAAAAAGGTGGAAAGCGGGGACGGAGAAAGCAGGGATTAAGCAATGGAGTGTCTTAACCCCTGTTGTCCCTGCAGTTCCCTCTGCCTACCCTGCCATGTGCGGGATAAAGCGTGAAGCTAATAAAAAAAAATTTACACTATAAAATTTAAAATATTATTGCTCTTTAGTTACATTCTTATACTCTTCCTTCATAGCTTGCTATTTAGATGAAAGCTATCAACATCTTTCACATGTTAAATGCTTAGTGATTTGATTGCAATTCTAGTTTTCGTAGAGAAAAGCCAAATGTAACCTCAGTTCTTTCCTTTTATCCTAATTCGATATGACATGTACAGTGGCGGAATACAACGCCGTGTCTTATGTACCAAAAGAGGTAAATAGAACTTCCCAGGTATATAAAGAACTGGAAAGAACTTCGCCAGACTGATCCGTTTCGTTAAGATGCTGCAGTGTTAAACCTATATTTTCCTTTTGCCTTTCATAAATTAATCTTAAAACATAATATATTTAAACAAAAAAAACGCATGTACATTTATATACAAAATATACATCTTTTATTTTAAAATATAGCAAACGATAGATTAAATTCAAATAACAATTAATAATAACTAAAACAACTAATGTAACGCTTTAATTCATTCACTATCCAATAGACATTCCAGACAGACTGGCGTCTGTTAACTAATCAAGCTCAGATTTACTGTTATCGGTCTACCGATTACAAGCGTCATTTGTATAGAACAATATGGCCCAAGGTTATGTTTAAATAAACCAATTAAACAATTATTCATTTTAGTTAGCTTTCGATAAGTTTATTTATACGTTTAAAGTAAGTTGTAAGTTATACAGTTTTTAATTTTAGTATTTATACTCAGCTCTTTACCTGTAAATATTAAAATTCTTTTATTTTTGATCTTTTGGGTAATAGGGTCTAGTATTTTTTTAATAAACGTGATTTTAGTGACCTATAAAAAATTACAATTAATCACAATATATATGATATAATATTGAATTGTTTAAATATATTTACTTGCAGTTGTTTTTCAACTACAGCGAAGTAATCATAGGAAATCTTTTTTTAAAACAAATCAATCTCCATTCTCCATTCTCTCGATTTTTGTACGGAAATCGAATAATAATAATTATAATTATTTATCGATATCTCACATAGTGTCATTACATCACTACGTCCAGCATCTCTGGTAGTGACCGCGTACATCCGTTTCTTCGCCGTGGGAATGAAATCGCATCCCTTCAATCATTCTACATAAGAATATGTACGTAATGACTCCTTGTTTTGACCAATGCTCTTTGTTTGGAGTGAACGACCATTCTGCGAGGGTTGTGGGTTCAAAGTAACTTGGCTCACTATTTTTTCATATATGTTAAAGAGAATATACATAGAGTTCGCAACTAAAAGCGTAGTGTCTTAAATTCTGACGTGACGATAGGGGAAAATCTCTCTACCCTCTTATATGGTAGTGGTAGATGATGTATTGACGTGCATAAGTGTATCTGTGATACCTATATGAATAAATGATTTTTTAATTTTAATAAATCGTAAAACTAGAAACTGTATATAGTACATTCTTGTAAGATATAATTAGACTTATAATAATAATTAGTTGCTTTTAAGTAAAATAATAAATTACGCAAAATTTGTCATGTTCACAACAAGGCTATGTAATATTTTAGATTTAGGTACATAGAATTTATATCAAATTGAGGGACAGAGTCAAAACTGTGAAATAGTCTATATGTATAGCCTATGTATAGCATTAGTCTTTATAGTCTAGATATGTCTATGTATATTTATTTACCCGGAATGAGCGAAATAGTGAAATGAGCGAAGCGAAATATAAAAACTGCTTAAAAACCAAATAAAATTTACTTTATTGCCTTAATTTAAGATCTTAAGTGAGTGACCTATCACCAAAAGAAAAAAAGAAAGTGTTTCATAATAGTAATATTCATTTCAATACCACTCTACTTGAAATGTATATATAATTGAATCCTTGTACTAAAGAAAAGAATTGTAAATATTCTTAGAAGAGCGAATTATCTGTACACTACTATGATATCGTCACTCGTCAGCGGTGACTTTGAACTTTAGGCACTCGAACTCCAGCTACGTGGTCGTGAAATAATTTAATTTACACTCTATTACCGTGGCATAAAGTTCAGAATGCATCTAAACGTTTATTTTATAAAGAATTTGATGGATAATCCACATGCGGTTACAATATTGGCAGTAATTGTGTGAGCGACCATTCATTTTTGGTGACAATTCAGAGAAAACAGTATTAATTAAGAAACATTAATTGGCCTAGTACATTGATAACATACAAGATTTTGCTTTTCATATATGATAAAAAATTTTAATTTCATACATTTTCAATAAATATAGTTAACTTAACCGGGATTCTTCTCAGCGCTTTGGATAACTTGGACGATTATATTAACCTTCATACCATACCTTCTATAATATCAGAATATGTCCCTCCAAAATATAATATATCTAAATCATACTACAACTACGAATATCTAGAAAGGTATCTTGTAAACAAATCAGTTTCAATGATAATTTGTGGCCAGTTAAGGGGGACAATGTCCCGATTGTGTCATTCGAGGTCCGCGACCTTTCTGCCGAAATCCTCGCCCAATTTATATAAGATTGACAGGACGCTACTAACATTTCTGCTGTTAAATCGTGAGAATGAATCAACCTACGTATGTATGTGTTCACGTGATTTATTCAATACTTGTATGTGTTTCGAATCCTTGTTTCATTGATTTACTTAGCAACCGCATTTGCAACTTTTCGTCCTCCACTGGCGATACGATCTTATTATCATATCAGCTGATAGAGAAGTTTATTATAATTGTTTTATCACAATTAATTTTTATACTTTATCTTGTTTTAATATAGAGCAAGTAAGTTCATATTGAAGAATATATATTTTAATATGTTCTTTTTAAGTATTAAATATAGTGTCTTAAGAAACAGAGAAGGATACAAATATTAGTACATTTTGTTTTTATATTATAGGCGGAGAGAATTTAGATTCAAAACCCTCCACTCTCTGTTTTTAGTCGGAATTTCAGCATAGAATGTCCATCACACGGCTTTAGTAGGACCTAAAGTCACTCTAAGAACCTACATATATATATATATATATATATATATATATATATATATATATATATATATATTTATATATATATATATATATATATATATATATATATATATATATATATATATATATATATATATATATATATATATATATATATATATATATATATATATATATATATATATATATATATATATATATATATATATATATATATATATATATATATATATATATATATATATATATATATATATATATATATATATATATATATATATATATATATATATATATATATATATATATATATATATATATATATATATATATATATATATATATATATATATATATATATACAATTGTTTACATAATACTTTAAAAATAATATGCAGATGTAATTAATTGTAATCTCATATTAAATACAATTACGTACGTATGCTTACTAAATGATACCTCAGTACAATACCTAAACCTAGTTGTTTATTACAAGTATTCTTTTAATATCGTTGAATTGGGTTTTTTATATGTATATTCATGTAGCTCTACGCTTAAGAAGTAGAGGGCAATAAGTAAAAATTTGTGCACTCTTCGTCTCGGGAGGCTCTACTATTTATTACGTCCAGATATTTTAGGTCATTTAAAGGTCGATTTAGCCACAAGCTAATAAAGTCCCAGATAGGTAACATCTTCCTTGTCTACAGGTTCCATATATAACTATCCAGCAAATTGTCAATTATCAAATTTTATCTGAGATAATAAATTAACTACCATCTTAGTATCTGAAATTTTAAACGTAATCCGTTGAAGTTGGCCCTAAGCATTCTTATGACTCGTATATATATATATATATATATATATATATATATATATATATATATATATATATATATATATATATATATATATATATATATATATATATATATATATATATATATATATATATATATATATATATATATATATATATATATATATATATATATAGGTGAAGGTTGCGATCATTGGACCGGCTCTTTGATTGGACCACTCAATTTTTTCAAAAACTATACATGTCACATCAAGTTTGTTACGTTGCTAGGCACCAGTACCGAACCCCTTGCCTACCCACAAAACCTCTGTGCGCTCGCGAAGCGTGGTAAGTAGTGAGGTGTGTACTTTTGTTAGTGGTGACCGTAATGTAATAACCTAGCCATCAACAAACTCATGTAAGTCACATTGTTTTAATTATTGTTTAATGATTGTGTTAGATCTGAATAGCAAATTTATCTGCGCTTACATACAGTACTAAGCTTTTTACTTAATTTTGCACGTTTTTTAATAATTACTTTCTTTTTGTTTATATGCCTAGTTGCCATCAATGGACCTGAATGGTGACGCTATCATTGGACCGGTCCAATCAAAGAAATTAACATCAACGTTAATAGATAATGAGTTTTATATTGTAAAATGAATATATTGGTATTGCATGTAGATAGATACCTACCTTTTAGTTATAATTGGATTGTATTTATATATTCCAGAATGTCGGCAGAGTGAAAGAAGAAGAAATAGTATTATTTACTAGAATGAAACTCACTATAGAATCTTTAAAAAAAACTATTAGACTAAATAAAACAAGTCGAATCTATGGCGTTATGGAATCTAAGGCCACATTAAAAAGACGATTAGATGGGAAAAAACAAAAAACTGTGGAAGAAATTCAAATAGTGGGATTAAAAGAAGATCTCCCTAAGGCTTTAGAAACTGAATATAGCGATCACATTATTGAAATGGAGAATTCTTGTTTTAGTTTTACTCTCAAAGATGTCAGACAGCTTGTTTTCCAAGTAGCTTCCAATAAAATTAAACATAGTTTTAATAAAACCAAAGAAGCTGCTGGATAAATAGTACTATGCATTCATGAAGCGCGATCCAGATATAAGTTTCCGTCAACCAAGAGCTATCTATGAGCAGTACAATTTTATAATCGATTTAATAAAAAAAGTTTGAATAAAAAAAGTAATTCTTATTTAGTGCTTCATTTCCGTCACCTTCATTGGACCATTAATACAAATGTTTCAAAGTCCAATGATAGCAACTTAGTGGTCCATTCAAGGCGACGGTGGTCCAAAGAAAGTAACTCGTCATTGAAAAGTTATATTAGAATAGCTCTGAAACCTCTCAACTTTCATTGCCAATAATTTATATATCATTAATTTACATCAAAAGGCATCACATTCCATTAATTGTCTTAATTTGTAGGTGATATTTCATGAGATATGATGTCACAAAGTTAAGTGGTCCAATGATAGCAACCTTCCCCTATATATATATATATATATATATATATATATATATATATATATATATATATATATATATATATATATATATATATATATATATATATATATATATATATATATATATATATATATATATATATATATATATATATATATATATATATATATATATATATATATATATATATATATATTGACACTAACGTATTGGCCCAAAAAAATCTTATTTTTTACCAAATACCTCACCCTACCCTACTACTTTAAGGCCCATGAGGTTAATTTGGTAAATATTTAGAAGATTTATATCATACAGTATTATTATACGTCACCGGTAAATGCTTATCATGCTACTTTTATTAAGTAAGCACTTCGTTATTTTCTATTGTTTATAATAATTACTATATGTTGAATATTTATTTTTTTTGCAATTGCAGCAAAAAGTTATTTGTTTGTTTATCCTTTTCTACTGGTTAGCCGTAAGGTAAGGTCTTACAGAATAAGCCCTATAGAATAATTTTTATAGAATTAAAAAATTATTAAAGCGGGGACGGAGTATGTAGGGACTAAGTAACGGAGTGTCTGAACACTAGGTTCGTATGGTTCCTGCAGTTCCCTCTGCCTACCCTGCCATGTGCGGGATAAGAGCGTGAAGCTAAAAAAAAAAAAAAAGACAAAAAATAAATAAATAAATAAATAAATATCGGGTTGTCGTAACATATTTTTGGTTCACATAAAACATTTCAATCTTCAAAGCTATGCGTATACATAAATATGTGTTTTTTTATATTATAAAGGACTAGTGTAGCCAGTTAACATTATCATGTCTTATGAGTAAGATAGCTTTACGGTATATTAGTAGGCATAGGGAATAGAAAACTAGTGCCTAAATACTCCTTTTTCCACGACGCATGCAGAGAAAAACATCACTACTAACAAATTCATTAGATTTCTCCTAGTCTAGTTGAATTCATACACTCATTAACAGCGCCATCTATCGAGTCCGATAGTATTTTTAAGTCTTCTACGAGTTTTCCTTCCGAATATGGACGAAAGGTAGAACAGAACTGCAGAACTACAAATATATTTTTGTACTAAAAAAATATTATTTTTATACCTTAATAATTACATAATTCAAGACAAATTTAAAACTAAAATCGCCTTTATATATATCGAATTAAGAACTATAAGAATACAGAAACAAATATTAAATAGGGGAGATTCAAAAATATGTACATCCAGGTCATTGGCGTTCCTCTTATTCCTGTATGAATGACCTTAGTTCACACAAAGAGCTTACATTAAAAAAGTTATTTATGCATTTTTTATTTTTAGTTATACAGTTTTTTGAGAATATAGTGATAAGATACTCCGTTCTCTACTTTTCTCTATTTCCGAGTTCACACATTGAGTCGCTGAGCTTAACGCCGTGTTATTTCCAATTATAATGGAGAATCGAAAATGTTTTAAATATAAGTAAAAATAGAAAAACATTTTTATGTACATTTTTGCAACAAAAAGCCACCAACTTTAAAAAACCACCTATATATAGTATATATACATATAATGTGTTTCGTATGTGTGTGTAAGTTGTTGTAGTGTGCTATGGGCGTCACAGTGTCTATGTAGATGACAGAGCAAGCTTCGCTCGTATAAAAAGTTATATTACTTAAAATAATATTTATTATTTATGTTATTGATAACTGTACAAAGTGCAAGTAAAAATATATAGTGTTATATAAACATATATACATATATAACAATTTTCTCGTTTTTCCTTCAAAATCTGTGATTTTTTCTATAGAAACTATTATTATTATTTTATATTTTATCACATACTATAATTTATTTTTTGGGTAAGCTTCGTAAACTTGGCTTCTGAGTTTAGCTATTGTTAGCTTTTTAAGCTTAACATCGTTATACTTGCTTTTCCGAATACGTGTTGAGTTGCAGTTCTCAACGCCGCACTGTCTTAGTTGGGAAATTAATTTATCTTACCTCAAAATAAACGAAAGGACAAATCGATCATTTTTTTATATCTTTTTTATATCTGCAACTTTGACATGGTTACACAGATAGCAATGTTGGCTTATAAATTAAGCCGATGAACATATATATACATATATAACATATGTACGTATATCTCAATAATGATAAAACATATTATAAAAATAATTAATTCGACTTATCAAACTTTACTTACTCTCGAGTTGTCACAAAAAAATGACACTTATTACTATAATTAAAGAGAGTCCAATTTGTAATACAACTGAAATGTGTATACGATGATTGAATCTCCTTGTGGGCTAACGCAGGAGTTTTTTCGCATTGTGCTTCGACGATAATTTTTGCAAGTTCTTAAAGACGTGCGATAAGAAAGAAGATGTCATAATTGCGTCATTTAACTTTCTTATCAATTTCAAATAAAGGAGGTACATTTGTTAGTTCATATATTTATTGAGTTACCCAAAAGTTTCAATATCTTTATTAATTAAAATTTTTGAAAGTTATCTTGAAACTTTGTAAGCTCTCTCGATCACGGTTATTTTTTCATTATCATTCCACTTTTATTGGTTGTACAGACTTTTGCTCCTTCCTCCTTAAACTGATCAACCAAATTTTTAGTAGAATAAATTTGTATTCTAAAAATTCATCTTATAGATGTTAAAATTGAATCGTATAATTGAACCGGAAAGTGTAATATCCGTAACTAAAATAAAACAATATTAAATTAATATTTTACTATTAAATTTTTAAATTGAATTTTGCTATAGTATTTTTTTCAAAGTACAAAAAAATAAAAGATTTTAAATGTTTTCCAAATAACATAGCTAAAATCCCAGTAATCCCAGTAATTAAATTTACATATTTCTTATGCATTATACACAAAAGCATTTTTCCGTATTGGATCCAACTCCTGATTGGACACTTGTGATTGACACACACGTATGAGAAACGGTATAAAATCCCTGAGGATATATGTCGCGTCGCGTCGCGTCATCCAGACTGGATATTTTTCTTTATTCTCGAAGCATGAAACGCGTAGTACTGGTGGAATTTACAGTTCCGTGGGAAACAAATATCCCGAAAAGTCACTAAATAAAACTTAATAAATATTAAGTTATTAATTAATATTAAGTTAATAAATATTAAGTTATTAATTAATATTAAGTTAATAAATATTAAGTTAGTAATTAGTAAGATTGACTTACAAACGAACTAACTAGGGATGGGTAGTGTAGAGTCAGCTTATCTGCGGTTGAAGAAGGAGGGACAAGTATAACAGCGAAATCTCTCTATAGTTTATTGAAAGATCTCGTCCTGTCTAGAACTATTACAAATTCATTTCTAGAACGCACTTCAAAGGCGGCTTTGGTAGAATCATTTAAAATTTGGTTAGGTAGTGGGAGGAGCTCAGACAGTGAAGGTGAGCGTTAATGAATTTTAAAGGGCTCTTTAAACCTACACTTGGGTGGCAAGTCCCAAGCGCTGCTCTGAGCTCCTCTTCCTACAACACGATGGGCCCGACACCCGCACGGCGAATCCATGGAACGCTAAGTTGTTTCTTCTCTTATATTAATTTTACATCTTATATAGAAGAGGTTAGACCTCTGTCCTCTCTATCCTACTCTTAACTTCATTAATCGAAAGATTGTGTGTTGAGTGGAGGAAATCAACGCTGTCTTGGCTACTTGGGCTATGGAACATGGACGGGAACGAAGTGGATAAGGTGTCATAAGCTTTACTGTAAGAATAAATGAAAATGGCCAAGTAAAAAAAATACCTAAAAGTATCAAACAAACACAATAAAAACAATTCTTAATCCCTAAGAAAATAAACTTAAATTGTTTACACGCTTTAAGATGTGATAGGCTGACGTACTACGAGCACTTACTAGTACATGTTCAACGTTATCTATGTACGTGCAAATAGTAACAACGCACCGGTTGTAGAATTCGGTGTCTATTAATAAATCATTACATAATATTAATTATATAGATATAGTTGTATAGCTTAAGTGATTGTTAAGGCACGCCCCCGTTGCTTTGTATTACGTTTGCGGAGAAAATAGAAAAGCTACAATAAGTCCCTTTGTCATAGTAATGTGTTTTATTAAAAAATGTGAAATATAAAAAAATGAAAATGTGTGAAAATATAATATTCGAATACAGATTTATTGTGTAATTCAATAAGCAGTTTGTTTAATTAATTATTAACGTTTCTTTATTATTCAATCTAATAATAATAATTCTGTTCAACTATAATGTTAAAATTGGTTTATTGAAATAATTATTTAAGATTTTTGATTTTTATATACTGTACCAAACATTTCCTTTTATTCCATACTTTATCCCTAGTAACAACTTATTCGAAAAGTAAAAAAACATAATTTCTGTAAATCAAATGTGTGCAACACACATCAAGTTAATTTTTTCATAACCCCTTTAAACCTACACTTGGGTCGCAAGTCCCAAGCGCTGATCGAAGCTCCTCTTCCTACAACGCGATGGGCCCGGCACCCGCACGGTGAATCCATGGAATGCTAAGCAGTATCTTCTCTATTACGAAATATGCTACAATTTATAAGTAACAAATATAAATATTTATATAAATATATAAGTAAATCTGGAATGTTCAACATCAATTAGTCATATCACTTATTTAGGTATAAATGTGGCGATAACACTAGAAGACAGATTTAAATTTTATTAAGAAATAACTAAAAATAAAGAAAAACTAAAGCTATTTAAAATTATAGCATATAAATACCTACCAAATAAACCTATGTACATATACATATATGAAAGAAGAAAATGTATATAAAAAAATCGTTACAATACAATGGAAACGCATGCCTAGCCCACGCCTTTTACTTCGCAGACTAAATCCATCCAGTGTATCAGTGGAGGTTATACCGTACGCGCGTCTCGCAGATAACGGGTTCAAATATGACGGGGCTGTTTGAAAATACGATATTTTGTATTAAATTAAAAATATATCTAGTTTGAAGTGATTTTTGAGTGAGTTTTTTGGTTTGTTTGGTTCTGGGGTAACGTATTATAGAATGTTGATTTTTATTTTATAGAATTTTATTTACTATTTTTTGTTTTTAAAATGTAAATAAAATATAGAATTTAATTCATTTTCAAGAAATCTATCCTTTTGGTATTAGAATTAATCTTTCCCTTCTTTTTTCTATTATTTTAAAATTCTCTTTTGTCACTATGAATACATAAACTTGAGCTTGTTTGAGCTTTTAAATTTTATTAAAAATAAGAAAAATAATAAATTTTATTTAAAAGCTATACTGAAAGCTTAAATGACTTAAAATACAACAGCGAATATTTATATCTGAAGATCATAATGTAAAAATTAATAATCACTGTTTATATAAATTAATGTTTTTATTGCACTTGATGTGTTCTTGCATAATATTTATTTATGAAATTTTATAATGTTATTTATGAGATAATATGCATATTTAATTTATTTATATAATTGTATTTAGTCACGGAAAACAAATTTTTTTGCTAATTAAACAGAAAAAGGTCCATAAAACGTAGATTTGCCTCATCTGCTATAAGTAATATGACAAACAATTTATCAAAAAAATAAAATGGTTTCCACGGTTCCTGGGATTCCTTTCCTCCCTGCTACAAGTGGGATAAAGCGTAAAGCCTAAAACCTATACATTTTTGAATATCTTTTTAATAAACTAACACTTATAATACAAAATAATGAGGTTAATCAAGCAAAATGCTATATAATGTCAGAAATAAGGATATATAGTAAAAGTCCACTCAACACGCAATGCCTGAAAAAAGGCGAAAAGTGGGGACAGAGAAAGCAGGCACTAAGCAATGGAGTGTCTTACTTGTGACATTAGATTCCCACGATTCCTGCAGTTCCCTCTTTCTACCCTGCCATGAGCGGGATGAAGTACGAAGTTAAAAAAAATCTAAAATTTCTACCTTTCTAAAAGTCTCTGCTGAAGGTCCTGTCTGAGGATGAACTGATATACATATGTATACATTATATAGGAAAATATATTAAAATTTTATTCAAATCAATTTATCGTTTAGGAGGTATGGAGTCACAAGCATATGCAGAGGTGACATGAGATATAACACAAAATTGCATACTACATATGTTGCAAAATATAGATAGAATTTGTAGTTTTTCCCTAATTAATGTGCTTTGCTTATTACTTAAATTTCCACTTAAATTTTCATAACACTTAGAATGCTCTTTAAAGGTCAAAATTTATTACAAACACGTACGTACAGTGTCCATTTTTAATTATTTTATATTTAAATGGCTAAAAAGTAGACCAAATATATAAATGATTTTTAAAATGTTAATACACTAAGGATAGATAAAAATACTTACAGAAAACATATAAAAATTTGAACGCATCGTGATATGAACTCGCACTACGGCGCCTTTGAAGCGTCGGTTCGAATCCCGTTCCCAAAAGTCAATATTACTATCACCAAAATCGAATTTGAATCGCAACCACCAGCTCCAATTAGCTTAGTGTCGTAATCATAATTTTTCCTTATTATTTTGTTTAAGTAATTGTGAAATATAACAATTAAAAATACATAACTTTCAGTATCTTATCCGTGTGCTCTATAAATAGTAGTTTATTTATATCTGTTATCGGACAGACACAAATCCTTTTATATACATATATAACAAATTTTCAGTATATTAACACAGAATTGTTTCGTTTTACATTCTATTAACTAAGATAGTGACCGTCGTGGCGCAGTTGCACAGCGTTAGCCTGTAAGCACAAGGGATGGTGGGTTCGATTCCCATTAGGAGAGAGTGAATTATTTTCATTTTATTCGCTCTCGTAACGAAAGCAAAGCTCAGCGTTGAGTTCTTGTAAGCAGCGCGAGTTACCTGGAAGTTTGGAAAGTGGAGAACGGAGTGTTTAACAGTTTCTTCTGCTTAGGTTTTCTTTGTCTACTCTGATACGGGATAGAGGAAGCTAATAAAAAACTAATAAAGACAGTGCAAGTAAAACAAAATAAAGAAATATGTAATTTAAACATTTTTTAGCTTAGTTGAATTCAAACCCTCTCTACTTGTATGCCGTCCAAGCGTTCTATCTAGAAAAGCATTAAGGTATATGCTCTTATAAAGTTACTGTCTGCATACGATCGTTGTGGGCTCAAATTCAAAAAATACTACTCTAATTTTTACTTCATAATTAACAAGCGTTTTATAATATCAATACTTAATTGTAATAAAGAAAAATACAAATTGTTGGGGATACAAATAATTTTGCTACATGCGATTTAAAATCAGTTTATTCACTATTATATACGATATTTATATATTTATACTTAAAAGAGCATAAAAATAAATTGTAAAATATGAATAATATTTAATTAATGCAAGTTTGCATATCTTCGGTTTTCATGTTAAATATAACGTATTATATAACAATAAAATATTTAGATTTATCTGTTACTTTTTTACTGTTACTACATTTGTTACATATTACGCATATTTGAGGTTAGGCAACCTAATGTTAAGGCGCTATTCACTTTCTGCTACAGCAAATTGTTCATACAGCAGAATAAAGCTTGAATTTTTTTGCATTGAACTTTGTTGGCGTTTTCACTTTGAGTTAAATACAATAACAAAATCGCCTTAAAGCTTAAATAATTGATTTTGACATCACAAATTTGGCATAATTAAAAAAAATATTTACTTTTTAGAAACAAAATTTTTCACAACAATTAAAAAAAATCCACCAAACATTTTGAGAAACAGTGTCATTTAAAATAAAACCATACATTTATACAGATAATAAATTCAGTTATAAATTATTACAAAAGCTATTTAGAGATTGTAAAACTTTTGCTAAATATTTTTACACTACATTTTTTGGCAAGGTCTTTTAAGATTTATATGACGGAAACACTTGCCACTATCACGCGTAGTGACATGTTATTGCATTCATACATTTGTAACACCCACTGTATTTAAATTAACGATTATTGTAAGATTTGTGCTATATTGTAGATTTTAGAATAAAATGGTATTTTTTACATATTTTACTTGAAATTATTTTGTATGTATTTTTGAATACTGAAATGTGTGTGGAGTTTCTTTTAAAATGAATTCATTTAAATTATAAATGGATATTTGAATTAAATTGGAGTGTAGTTATTTTTCATATAGCTAGGTTAGTAGTGCCAAGATACTCCGCTCTCTAACTGTGTCATATGTCATGTCATATAATGAAATCGCGAAAAATAATATTTTTTTAGTTTCACGCTTTATCCCGCATATTGTAGGGTAGGCAGAGGGAACTGCAGGAACCATAGGAACCTAGGGTTAAGACACTCCGTTGCTTAGTCCCTGCTTTCTCCGTCCCCGCTTTCCACCTTTTTTCGAGGCATTGCATGTTGAGTGGCGGAACTCAACGTCGCGCTTTGCTTAAAAAATGGAAATAGAAAAATCCATTTCCCTCGAGTGAGAATCGAACCCTCAAACAGTCGCGTTTAAAGACAGACGCTTACGCCTCTGCGCCGCGACGGTCCTATAAAAAATCAAGTTTCAATATCAGTATTTACTAAATATGTTTTATTCTATGGATTTGCGAATTTAATTATAATCTTCTGAAAGAGCTAGTGAACTTTGAGTGAACTTTGTAAAGATTATCGAAGTTTTATTTTACTGAAATAAGAAAAACCTTGCATATACATATACCTTGCAAAATGAATAGTAATATTAAAAGATTCATTGTGAAGTTATTTTTTTCAATGAGTTCTAAAATTTGGCACTTATATTTTGATGCTTGATATATGCTTTGACCTAGTTTATATACAAAATTTATATACTCTTTTTTTTTTGAAACCATTAAATCTAAAGATGATGAAAACAAAATTGCACATTATTTTTTACGACAATCATTATTTTTTTTAAATCGATCTTACGATATCTTTTTACGTGACCGTAACAGGTTGTCAATATTGGTATTAAGTTTTGTAATACAGTGGTATTACTAGGTAATAGGTAGTGGTATAAAGGCCAAACAAATTGAAATATAAGACTATTTTGGAACGCAGAAGGTGCAGCTTCGATTCTCGTTCTGTCAAAATGAAGAAGCGCAAAATATAATTAATTAAATCAATTAAATATAAAATTTGAAAAGTGCATAGTAGAGTCGTAAAAATATGATGTAAGAATATGATGGAACCTAGTGTTGACATTTCGTGAGCGTTTACACATCGTTCCCCGTTTTCCACCGTCTCGAGGCATTGCGTGTTGAGTGGCGGAACTCAACGCCACGCTTTCCTTCTTGCCAGAGTGAAGAAAATAGAAATAAAAAATTCCATTCACCCCAAGTGGAAAATGAACCCACCAACCGTCACAAGTTACAGGCAGGCGCTGCGATTAAAAATATAAAGAGCGTGTTCTAAGAAGAAGCCCTAGATGCGGAACACTCAGTATGGAGTAGCTCTCACAATTGACCGGACAAGTAGACATTGACTCTTTCTAACAGCGCACTTCAATTAAAACCACATATAATGAACACTTCTTTTGTATGAAATTAATCAAATTTTACATAAAAAATATATCTTAGTGATATTGTAGAGCTATAAATCGATTTTACTAAGGAATTAAAGTACGTATAAATATATATGTCCATATATGTACATTATTCATTAACATATAGTACATAAATTTACAATTATACCTGTCTTGTGTACCTAAGCATGATTGTTCAAAGTTGAGGTCTGTACTTAAGTCAGAGAATTTCGACACAGTTTGTCTTTTGCTTAGGGGTTGTCCATTAATCACGTGAGGCTTGAAAGGGGGGGGAGGGGTTTGATAAAAATCACGAAAATATCACAAGGGGGAGGGGGGGTGTAGTAAGATATCTCGTGTATTTATTTTTTCGTCTAACGCGCGATTTTTAAACAAAATATATTTAGCAACCTGGTGTAGACATTTTTATTATGGTCCTTAATTTCAGAATAAAATAAGATTATAGTTTATACCTGTATTTAAATTAAGATAATATTCAGAAAATTTTAAGATTCGTTGTAGGTACTAAAAATACACGTGATGTTGAGAAGGGGGAGGGGTGGTGGTCTTAAACCTCACTACGTATCACCAATGGGGGAGGGGGGGTTAAAAAATGCTAAAAAAAGATCACGTGATTAATGGACAACCCCTTACCCTGCTGTATATCTATATGTCATATAGTTTGAGGCTATATATATATATATATATATATATATATATATATATATATATATATATATATATATATATATATATATATATATATATATATATATATATATATATATATATATATATATATATATATATATATATATATATATATATATAATTGTATTTTTTATTTAATTATATTCAGTATTTTTAATTACCGTTAAATAACAACAGTTTGTACATTTTTAACTTCAAAGTAAATTTTTCTTAAAACCGAAACATTAATACAATATTACATAAAAAATATAACTTGGTGACACTATACAGTTATAAGTCGCTTTTGCTAAGGAATTAAATTAAAAATATTTATTAACATATTTTTTTAGCTTCACGCTTTTATCCCGCACATGACAGGGTAGGCAGAGGGAATTGCAGAAACTGTGGAACCTAGTGTTAAGACAATCCGTTGCTTAGTCCCTGCCTTCTCTGTCCTCGCTTTCGTGTTGAGTGGCGGAACTCAACGCCGCGCTTTGCCTAGTTTTCCAGAGCGCAGAACATGAAAATAGAAAAATCCATCTTCTCCGAGTGGGAATCGAACCCTCAAACCGTCGCATTTACAGGCAGACGCTTACGCCTCTGCGCCACGACGGTCCTCTTAACAATTAACATATAGTTCATAAATTTACAAATATACCAGTCTTGAGTAGTATTTAATTATATTCACTATTACAGTTAAATACAACAATCAGTACATTTTTAACTACTAGCTAAATTTTTCGAACTCAAATATTAAAAAAATATGTCATAAATTAGACTAAAATCAAAAGGGAATCTGTTATCATCACAGAATAAAATAAGCCAACAAACACACTGGTATATGTACACAGTCATATCTTTTATTTAGAATTCAGTACACTGTACACTGACAAGTGTATGACTTTTCATATTTACTTTCTTATATTATATCCATAGAAAATAACATTAAAAATAATAAGGATAAACATAAACAAAGTTATTATTCACTATTTATTCTTTTTTGACAATAATTCATGGGCACCTTATGTCAAAATTTCTAAAGTCTTTGCATTCCGTCATGTTAGAACAGATCTAAGAGTATACATTTCATTTTTTAAAACGAGAATCGAACTCACAACTACCAACTTAATATAAGGACACTGTCAATTTTAGCATATTATAGGTGTTTTGAAAGCAAGCTCCTTTGATAGCGGTTATTTTATAGCTGCTTTCTTTAATGATTATCAATTTATCTGTTTGTTTTAATATAAATATAGTATGGTTATTTGCTGTCGAAGGAACGCCGTCTGCGTTTATCAGATACGTGCTTTAGAGAGGCATAAAGTTGTATAGCCTTGTTTTAGTACACTTTGGATTTTTTTATAGAAATACAGGGTTTAAACTCACAATTGTTGCATGATTTGCCAGATACATAATCTACTGTAATGCTATATAATTAATAGACTTCATCGTTTATAATATAACTAACTTCACGCTCTTTTCCTCTTAAAGCTTGAGGGCGAAAGAATCAAAGTAGCAACCATCGCGGTTACTTTTTTTTTATTTTTATATATTTAAAGATATAGTATATGTTTATAGTTTTAACTTAAAATTTACTAATTGTATGTCACTGTCAATGAGCATGACCAAGAGTAACTTACGATACATTATCAGTAGAACTTACCTCTCAAAGGCACAATATGTAAATGTTTAAGCCAGACGTCATGATGTCACCCGATTAGTCATATTAACGACAGATCTGCCACATCCATTCTTACATAGGTCATGTATATGTATATAAGTATATAATAATTAATATATATCACTTTAACTTGAGTTTTGAGAATTTTAAAACCAATATGACATATAAGTAAGTAAGTAACATATAAAATTTGATTACCAACATGTGCATCGTATGTAATATATAGCGTCAAAGATGTAAAGAAAGTATATATATATATATATATATATATATATATATATATATATATATATATATATATATATATATATATATATATATATATATATATATATATATATATATATATATATATATATATATATATATATATATATATATATATATATATATATATATATATATATATATATATATATATATATATATATATATATATATATATATATATATATATATATATATATATATATATATATATATATATATATATATATATATATACATATTCATTGTAATTCGTTCAGTGACGTTTTTTTTATTTCTTTTTGATTCAATCCTTAATAACACTACATTTTCTCTATCTGATGATTATGTACATACTGCTTAATAATATGCATACATAGGGTACTGAAAATGTATATATGTAAATGTACAGTGTAACATATATGTAAATGTACAGTGTGTAGACACTGCAGCTAATTATGAATTAAAGACTACTAAAAAATTATAACCTCCTTTTATACTAAGATTTACAAAATATCTTTCTATAAATTGGTAAACAGAATTTTCTAGAATAAACAATAAATATAGAAACAGTTTCCCTGCTTTTTATTGTTCATTAAAATCAAATGTAAAACGTGTGTTTTTGTGATGTTTTTATTTAAATCTTAATCCTAAAAAAGACCTATTAAATTATACTATATACATACACAACAAAGTTTTCGGTATTTGACTAGTCATGCCAATGTTTTTATACGCTATGAGATGTAGATTACACACTACTAGAATTGATAAGGTAATTATAATTATTTTAATTGGAAATGTTGCGATCATAGAAAAATGGTAATTTTTCTAATTTTATACATATATTTTCAATGTTGTCCATTCAACCCAATCGTGTTCGAAGATTGAGTGTAAAGAGGTGAAAGTAAAAAAATACGTATAAATAGCCAACTAAAGCCGGCATCGAACCCGCAACTGTCAAATTTTTCAAATTTAAACATAAATATGAAATAAATTTTCATGACTACCAAACTAAATCAATACCTGGAATTATAGTAAAATATTACTTACTTATTTCCTGTTACCTAGACCTATACAAAATTCTACGTAATTCGCAAAGATCTAGATCTAGATTTTAAACAAAAATGTATGGAAAATTTTCAAAAGAAAAAAGTTTGACCATAACTTAAACGAACGCTAAGCAGAGCCGACACTGATATATTGTAAGAACAAACATTAAGAACTTAATCCTAAACAATCGACGACGGATTTATATACAATCTGTTGAAAACGAGTAAATATTTGCCTCTCAGAATTTTTTTTATTTTTAAATACGTGATAAATTGCGCCAAAGGTAGGTGGGTGGTAGCCTTCTACGCTAGATGAACGAACTCGGTATTTTTAAACATTTAACACCTGCCCAGTTCGCGAACTTTTGGATATGATACGATTGTAGGACAGCTGATTTCTTGCAAATGAAGTAAATTCACGTTGCGCTGCGCACGCGCAGGTGAAGCACATTCCGCAGATATTAGTAAGACGCGTTTGTGTTTAGATGCGATTGTATGAAATGTTTTTATTAAATATACATTAATATTATTTATTAATTTAATTTGGATTTAATATTTAAGTTTAGTCTGATTTCTATTTATTCGATTAATTGTAAAAAAATATTTTTTCTGTTTCAGTTACGCCAAATCGTCGTGGGATCGATGCTATAAGCTATATCGCTAATATATTGGATTTAGTTTTGTTATATTATATAATATTTATGTATTATATAATATTTATGTACCAGCACGATAAGATGTAGTTTAATTTTTTTGTAACACTTCCAAAAATACGAAAGGTGATGAATATTTGATTATGAGTGTAGTTTTAGAGTGGCGGCTCTATAACTATATTCATATTTAGTATGTTGTTTGTATGGATGTTGTATGAGTTTGTGAGTGTTGCTAAAAAAGGAAACTGCGTTAAAAGTGCGAATTACTTAGTTTTTAATAGATTTAAGTAATAATGTATAGTTTAAGTTAGGAACGAACTTGGCTCTTGTTTTTTAATTTATATAAGTATATATTATGTGCATATATTTATATTTGTATATATATATTTACGAAATCTTAATTCTTAAATATAATATAATAATTAACTTTTTTTAATATCAATTTAAGAAATTTCTTGTAAAATTTCAGATACACGACGACATAATCACTTCAAAGGTCTAAAGGTGATCAACTTCCGCTTTACCAACAAAGTACTCCAAAACGAAGTGGACGAAGCCATCCTTAATTTACACATACAAGAGCTAGAACCTAAGCACAATATAACCATAACAGAAGACCATTTTACTATAAATATTCAAGTAAATAGGGTCACACGAAACAGCCAAGGGAGTAAAGCATCAGTGCCTTATGCAGAAAGTGCAGTAAAATTGTCGAGAAAAGATTTAAAAGTAGGGAAATGGGTTAAAGTGAATGTCACGAACATGGTAGCAGAATTCTTCAGGTTGCCGAGGGACAATCTGGCGGTCGTAGTGAGAGTACAAGACTCTAAGAATAGGATGAGCTTGGTAGTTCCACACCCAAGCTCCGAATCAAACAACGCTTTGGTATGTTGATATCAAATTATTTTAATTAATATATAGAATTATAATATATAGTACAACATATTTTTAATGAAATAATTGCAAAAAAAC
This sequence comes from Dione vanillae, assembly GCA_037178615.1. Lineage (NCBI taxonomy): Eukaryota > Metazoa > Arthropoda > Insecta > Lepidoptera > Nymphalidae > Dione > Dione vanillae. Next base: position 2,773,348 of record JAZFAU010000261.1, read on the forward strand.
GTTTTAGAACTAAAAATAATAGGATTAATTCACTTAATCACAATAAGTTACTTCACCTGCTCATAAAGTCCAGATAGACAATATGTTGCAGCAGATATTTAGTGAATAAAGGCCTGTTTAAATTCTCTGATATCTGGTAGACAACAATAACTACTAAACTAACTAACGGTTAACATTGGCCCTGTAAAGTATTGTCAAAACGGCACTGCTAGATTTATATAAATTAATAGATTATATAATGGTATTGATATTTAACAGAGGACCGTAGGAACTTAGTGTTAAAACACTCCGTTCCCCGCTTTCCATTTTTTCGTAGCAGTGTGTATTGAGTGGCGGAACTCAACGTTGCGCTTAGCCTAGTTGCCAGAACGAAGAAAATGAAAATGAAAAATCTATCTTCCTCGAATGGAACTTGAACCCACAAACTGTCGCGTATACAGGCAGACGCTGCACCTCTGCGCTACGATGGTCCTCATAATAAATATCTAATATATATAAGAATAAACTCTCAACAGACTATTTTTTTCCATTTAGTATGTAAAGGTGAGATTTACAAATTATATCAATTGTTATAATTCATGAATCATTCCAATTTAAATTCTCAGTACATTTCAATACTACTTACACGATAATGACAATAAAGATGTCATAAATTACCTTTTTAAAGCTCACATAATTTTTAATATCTGCCCCGTATATATCGAATTGACCCATTACCGGGTCAATATTTAGGTCAATCGACTTCATCTTCATGCCTATGTATCGATAAAAAATTTTCATGTCACTATTTATTTTCGTTTAGTATAATAATGTTTTTTATTAAGTAATATTTTGCTATTAAATTAGAATATAGAGAATATTACGAATATTACTGCAACTAAGTTGTAAAGTTATTTATTAAGTACAGCGCGACTATTGTGGGTTCGATTCCAATTTGGAGAGATTGAATAATTTATTTTTTCTTCGTTCTGGTAAAAAATCAAACCGCGGCAATGAGTTATGCTATTCCATATAAATCTCGAAAAGGCGGAAAGCGGTAAATACAGTGTCCTAACACTAGGTTACCAATGTTTTTTTGGGGTTCTATACTTAAAAACGGAAATCTTTACTAGTGACGTCCCCTTCTCTTTGTTGTTTATCTGAGCGTGTATTTGACAAGTCCAAGATTTTGTGGATTTAAAACTGAAAATAATAACAAATATGCAGCTTCTAGTTTTTTCGTTCATAAAAAATAAAACTAATAAGTCAACACAATCTATTTTGATTATAATTTATTATTGCAGCATTTTTATTGTTTTAAAGTCGTCTCATTGACCTATAATTCTGAAGTTTGTAGTAATGTCATAATATAAAACTCTTTCAGCTTTACGTATATAGTCGTACACATTCATTTTACTTTAGACCTACAATTGTGACATTAGTACGGAATCCTTCCTGTGCGATCCAACTCACGCCTAACTGATTTTTTATCTATAAATGAATACTGGTGGCAATCTGTCTTTTTATCACGGATACATTCTTTTCGTATCAAACGAATGTAAATTTAAGATAATCCTTTAAATTAAAACGTACCAGGAAATCATTTAGATGACGTAAACTACATGTGACTGTTGTCATTAAGTATTAAAAATATAAACAAAAAAATTATCATCGATGACCTAATTAGCAATTGTCATATTAAGTTTTGGAATATATATAATATAATTAAAGTTTTTAACCGATTTCATTATCTGCAAAATTTTGTTTCAGATGCCATATGTAGAAATAAGTCTAAGGGACAACTCACATAAGAGAACAAGGAGAATGATCGGGATGGATTGCACTGAAAACTCCAAAGAAGTTAGATGCTGCAGGTACCCACTGTCTGTGAACTTTGAAGAGTTTGGATGGGACTGGATTATAGCACCCAAGCAGTACGACGCAAACTACTGCAGTGGGGAGTGTCCGTACAGTTTCCTGCAGAAGTATCCTCATACTCATCTAGTTCACTTAGCCGCTCCTCAAGGTAGTGGCGGACCTTGCTGCGCTCCGAGACGCATGAGCAGCATCTCCATGCTATACTTCGATCATGATCTAAACATCATCTACGGAACTATTCCTGGCATGGTAGTTGAAAGCTGCGGCTGCTCATAGCGACCGTTGCTTCAGGCTCCAAGATTCATTTGGACAACCTTTAATATACACTTTTGGTTTGAAAATTTTTGGACTCAAAAAATTATAACGAAGATCTGAATTTCCTTTCTTTACTTGGGGCTTTAAGTGTAGTGTTCTTATTGTGATACATTCGGTTGAAGACTGCGGACCCTTGTGTTGTGTGTTTTACTGTGGACGTTATTACACTAGTTCTAGTTCGAATTTCATTTCATCACAAAATTGCATTCATCCCAGTTTAGACCTTCCATTTATTTTTGTGTAACTAAAGTAAAGCAATAGTATCTACTTATGTATGTATCTCGTGTATTCTTGTAATTGACGCGTTCATTTCATGCATTTTGTATACATTTTAATTTTGTATGATTCATTTGATATTTATATCGATATAAATTTCTCGATATTTCTTCTAAAATGGCATTTATTTTCGAAATTAGATCTTAAAATTTAGTGCGTAAGTTATATTTTCAATTGTAAGTAGCTTAAATGTGACACAAGCGCAGTGTTTGTTGTGATTTCAAATAAAACTTATCCTTTAATCAACAGTGCATTGAACTGCCTGGAAAATAACAATAGTAAATGTACAAGGCGCATACAATGGCCACCTTAGAGGTCTGCGAGGTTTATGAACTATATTGTTAGATTATCATTGAAGTAAACAATGTGAATCCTGTAACGATTAAAAACTACATGTTAATATTTCTATTGATTCGTGCTGCGCCTGTCCTGCGTCTGTCAAGTCATCATTGTCATTTTAGTTAGATCAGTTTAGGAGGTTAGGCCTAACAGTTTTTCTATGAAATTCTCTAATTTTAAGTAGATAGGTAGTTTTTATAATTTCGATGTATTCAACGTACTTGTGAGAAAAATTCTTGACATCATTTGGATCTCGTTCAAAATTCTATTTCTATTGTAGGTATAGCGGGTGGTGCTTAAACGTAGGACTTTTACTTGTTCAGTGCCTACCCTTTAAAAAAAAACGTATTACGTTGGCTATTAGTGGATTTTGTTAAGATTTCGATTAAGTTGTAGAAATGTTTCGGTTTTAGATTGTCAAAATTAGATCTCATTTTGAGGCCGTTCGATTGTGTGCCTCGTGACAGATCTCCCTTGCGTTTGAGGTGTTTTTTAGTAGCAGTTTTGAAATGTTTCTTTACAAACATTCTAGTGTTAAGTGAGTTCGTCTTTATGCTATGTTTACCGTAACCGGATACTGTCAAAATTTTAACTAACAAATTTGTGTTATAAGATTAATGAAATAAATTTTTCAATTCATAAATATTATTTGTGTTTTTATTTCTTTTGAGTGTGAATTGAATTGAATTTAATTGAATTTGACACATTATATGTTTTTGTTTTAAAATATTAACTACAGTGTAGTAAGTATAGCAGTATCTAAAAACCTAATTAAAATCCAAATAAGTTTATGCAAAAAACTTATTTTTTGTATGTCAAAAACATTACCACCGGTTCACTAAAGTTAATGTCTCAGACTTGAAAAGAACCGGTGTAAGAAACTCAGCGGTACAGTTTTTTAAAATAGTCATAGAATTTTGTACTAATTCATTTTTGACGATAATACGTTTGAAACAAACTGGATTGAGCAATTTATTTACAAGGTGTGTTGTCTAACTAAGTAATGACCTTCAACTCATAAAAAGCGAGCATCAAACAGTAGAGCTTGTATTATATATGTTATATATTTAGGAGTGGCGTAAAGGCGTAGCGTCTACCTGTAAACGCGACAGTTTGTGGGTTCGATTCGCACTCGGGAAAGATGGATCTGAAGGATGCAAAGCGCGGCGTTGAGTTCCACTACTCAACACGCAATGCCTCGAAAAAGGCGGAAAGAGGAACGAAGCAACGGAGTGTCTTAACACTAGGTTGCTACGGTTCCTGCAGTACCATCTGCCTACTCTGCCATTTGCGGGATGAAGCGTGAAGCTGTGAAAAAAAGGAATGTTACAATAAAAGGCGCATGTCCATCTGCGGTCGTCCTCACAGAACAGCCGCTATTTATTTATATAAACTTTAAATTATTTACACATTCTGTTCGATCTACTTTACATTAATATCAACGTTATTAAAATACAATCAAAACAAAAATAATATATAACAGAAACACACATACATGTACATGTACAATTAGTTACGATAGTGGGAGAAATAGTCGGACTAGTATACCCAATTACAAAAAATAAGCCCCCCCACGTTATATATTTTTTTTAATTAATTTTTCTTCCCTAAAAGTATTTCATAAATGTTGGCGTTTTAAAATATAAATTATTGTGTCAAAGAAAGCCAACAGTTTATTAAACACTTCAGTCTAAGTATTGCTTAATCGATTCAAAATATACAAGAAATCAACGTTGCACCTGTATACAGTGTAGAGACAATTCCTTAAGATAGTGTCGTACAAAAGGTCATGGCATTCAAAGACACGGTCGACTCACATACTCGCTAAATACTAATTTACAGAGAGTGCACAACATCGAGTGGTGTCAGTCTATAACAAGTTGGATGGACTGTTCGAAGTTCTATAGAGAAGGGCGTCAAGCGTTAAATTATAATTATATATATAAAAAAAATCCGTATGGCAGTGTTTTCGTCGAAAACTAAACCTTAGAAACGGTACATCACAGTTTTCAAAACTAATAATAATAATAATAAAATTAATAAAAATGCGCAATAATGCCATGATCCGATAGAGTAGTAAGGTCACACAGGAGTTACACGAGTCTAAGCTAAGTATGTACAAGGCCGGCGCCGCACGCGACTGTAACTTGAGCCTTTTAAAATAGGATCACAGTGGAAAGAGTGATTTAAATGTATTACATCTAATCTATAATATAAAGTCCAGGTCTACACTAGGGCTAACTAGAAGCTGGGCTGCGACACGGTGCGGGGGTTGGCGTTAGGCGCGTACACGTCGTAGGGTGCGGGTTCGAGGTGGCACACCACGTTGTTCTCTCCGTTGAGTACGGCGGCCAGGGCTCGCATGTTGCTCTCCGCGGGCGGAGGGTACGCGTGCATGAGGCGGCCGCTCTCGTAGGCGTCCCATTTGCCGTATTTCCCGTAGTGTTCTTGTTCGAGATGGTGCCGTTCTCCAGGGCTGTAGGAGATCAGCGGTCGGTGGTCCCCGAAGAATTTGGAACCGGAAGACCCGTGGTGACCCGGGTTTTGCCGACTGTCAGGCCCGGAGTTATCGTCGGACACATCCGACATGAGTGTTTCGTTCCTCTCGATCTCCTCGTACACCGGATCGTCTTGTATAACTCGAAACTCCTCGGATCCCCGTCTATATATCCTTCCCTGTTGGGACGCTATTTCGGAATACGTGTGATTCACATTTTGGCTGCCGTGGTGATGGTGATGTTTCCGTCGGTTATCATCCTTGTAGTGTTTCCGGAAGATCATCTCCTGACTTCCTGGTGAGTGGTGCGACATAAAGACATGAGGGTTTCGGAAATCGTGGTTGTAGCTTCTGGTAGTTTGGTATCCTTGATGATGGAGTGGACTTTCCTCATCCTTGATCACGTGTCGGGGGGATCCAGGAGGCATTTGTCCGTCGCAGTCCGGATATGGACTATGAATGTGACTCTGCTGCGCCAGTTGACGGGAAAGCGTGTCGTGATGAGGTAGAGTCGAAGAGTTCACTGGATGATGCTTAGAAGAAGTGTTCTGCAAAGAAATATACTAAATATAGTTTGCTGTCCATTTTTATAAATTAATAGTTAACTCAATTCAAAACAGTGATTGAAGCAAAGACAATTTAAATCAAAGTTAAAATCACATAATCATTAAAGACAGCTCATGTTTTCAAGTTAAATCTAATACAGCCCGAATAGAGCAAATAAAAATATTTCAATAATTTAAATGTTTTCAACACTTATTTTATTTAAATATATCAAAGTTTAATTTATATTTATTCTAATTTTTTATAAGTATGAAAATTAGTTTGTGCTACTTCAGATAGAAGGAAATGGCTATATCAATTTCCGTCAGATCGATTACAAAGTAACACAACAAATATCCTCAAACACAATGTAGTATATAAAAACACACACACATCATTAAAAAAAATGAACGAAACCGTCTTTTAATATGTAAAAGAGACTATTAGGATGATATTATAAGTCTAGCATTGGAGAAGTTCTAAGAGAATTTTAGTTCAATATCTAAGAGAATTCTATAAGAACTTATGGCAAATTGATTTTGACGTGACAACGTCTTAAATTAGGTTGCGGCTCGGAGTCACTTATGAAAAAGGTAACGTAACGATGTGTCAACTGTCACCGAACTATGATCGGTCCGCCGCGCGTATCACTTGATGACACATGTACAATGTTTTAGTAAACAAAATATATTTTCTATAGTTAAAATTTGTGCAATTTATATTATAATTATTATTCATATCAATAAATATTCTACCGAGAAAAAGACGTTGTCACGTAAAATTTTCGCCCGTAAAACCCACTTTACAGGCAACCATTTTTTTTTGGAATTAATGAAAAAAGAAGTATTTTTTGTTTGATATATTTGATCGATGTGACGGATGAGGACAGTGTCTGTGATGTAATTAAAATTAGAAGGAGGTGGGATGGGCTACGTGTGCGTGGGTCATGCAATGTTAGATCATGCAGTTAGGCTACACTTAAGTAAGATCTCTAAAACCATCACCTGAAAGATAGTAAATATAAATAATATATTCATATAATAATATAATATAAAATAAACTGTTACATTATATTTTATTTATATTTTTTTCAATATATGTACGTCTGTTTCCTAGAAAGAGATGTGGTTTCAATAAATTATCGAACAAAATGAAATCAAAATAAACAATATAAACGATAACTGTTAAAATATGTCTTAAAAATCCACTGAAAAGGACAAAAAAAAAAAAACAAAATCTGACGCAGATCCTTCCAGGTTCGAGATCTTACCAAAGCTGTCTAAAGCCCTCCCCTCACCTTCCATACATTCGTGTTCACAGTCCACTCGTTCGCGCCAATTGAGGCCGCCATTTTGTTTGAATAGCAAGATGGCGACCGCGATCGAAGGTTCTGGTAATCGCTCGGCACTTCTATATTATTTCTGTAGCTATGCATCGAGGCAATGCTGTGTGAGTGGGAGCTACTGTGTGGTATCTGTGGGGGGTCTCGTGGGTTTCGCAACTCTTCGTTTGGGACGTAAATTGGGGCGGTGGGTCGGATCCATCTTGACGCTTCGGGTTGTAAGTTGTAGCTCTGTTTGTATATAATATGATAAATGCATATATAATGTCGCTATCAATACGTTGTATGGTTCCTTATATGTTAAATGACAAAAATGATATATATTTCTAACGTACAACATAGTGATATGACACAAATATATAATATATATAATCTACACATAATATGATATGATCGAAAAGTTATTGAATTCTGAAAGTGCTACGAGAGTCATACGCATTATATAGAGATAGGATTTGGTATCGACTGGCCCATCAGATTACAGCAGCTACCACCATAACTAAGTTATTACTTGTTAGTTTTCTGTGAAGCGTTAGTTAGTTATTTAGAAGGAAATAAAAATATAACTTACCGTTCTTACGTACGCGACACAAGGTTAGTGAAACACATTAAAAAACTGAGCTGTCTTTTAGTCACTGAAGCCAGAGTGTTTTGGTGGTATTGAAATATATATATATTTTTATAATTTGGGTAATTTTGATAATCCTATCTCTATATATGCGTACGAACCTTGTTGGACGTTCTGTCTGTATCCCGGCGGGTACCGGCCGCTTCCTGAGTTAATAGGATTTCTGAGATGAGACATAGGAGCTGCTTCCCTTTCCGGGATATTATGGGCAAAATTTGAGGTGGAATTGAGGGTAGGTCCAAAATTTGGTCCGAAGTTTTGATTTTCCTGGGAATTCCTACGATTCCTATGGGGATGGTAATTGTGAGCGGCGGCGGCGGCCGCGAAGGACGCGACAGAAGCGTTGTTGACAACATTGTTGTTGTTATGATTGTTGTTGTTCACAACAACATTTAAAGTGTTGATCACGAGGTTGTTTGTTGTCGACGCAGACACGGACGTACTCGCTGAGTTCTGTTTAGAATTTAATAACTTTTTTAATTTGGTCTTTATTTGAAATTATTTTTTATATATTATATATGTATATGTTATAGCTCCACCATATCATGAGATATAACATTTGTAACAGTACTTGTATATGTATGTATATATATTATATATATATATATATATATATATATATATATATATATATATATATATATATATATATATATATATATATATATATATATATATATATATATATATATATATATATATATATATATATATATATATATATATATATATATATATATATATATATATATATATATATATATATTATATATATATATATATATATATATATATATATATATATATATATATATATATATATATATACATATATATATATATATATATATATACATATATATATATATATATATATATATATATATAAATAATTATAGAATATTTTAGAATTGCAAAGCCCTTTAAAAAAACAAAACAGTATAGCAGTTTCCACACAATACTGAGTATTTCTCTGAAGTAACCATAAAACATGACAATATATTTTTAAAATGAAAATGACCTCTTACCCAAGATTTAAATGACTAGTTATTTATAGAATAATGGTTTTGTAATGGAACGAAGGATTACATACAGTACAATTATATACAGGTATATATATAGTATTACTACATACCTATATTAATGGGTAATCTATATATACCTATATATCTTAAGCATATGTATATGATATTTTAATATGAAAATGACTTATGTATGTGTGATAAATATGAATTATAAATAGAGATGTTAATTTACTTATTTATATTATAAGACATAACAAATAGATACTTGTATATCAATATATAAAGACACATAAGTAAATCTATATTTTCTATTATATTTACCCCAGCAAACCATAGCGACAGTAAGCGTGACAGTTGTGAATTCGATTCCCGCTTTAAAAAATTAGTACTATTTTCGTTTCTTCGTAACTTAATGCGCAATGTCCACTATTTTTACAATGTAAAGTTTTTTAAATAACACTATAGTTCAATACATAACAGTGGACTTATCTATATAAGACATCCAGCCAACCGGATATATATATATATATATATATATATATATATATATATATATATATATATATATATATATATATATATATATATATATATATATATATATATATATATATATATATATATATATATATATATATATATATATATATATATATATATATATATATATATATATATATATATATATATATATATATACACGCCCAATATTTCGCAAATTTTCAACATTACAAAGTACATGAACAAAAACAAAAACACATATACATATACACACAGTGTAAGATGCACTCACCGTGACGTCCCGCGGGTCGGCCGCGTCGTCGTCGGCGCCCTGGTAGCGGCGGCTCTTGACGGAGCCCTGGCGCGTGTCCACGTGCGAGGTCGCCGCGCCGCCCGCCAGCCGCAGGCAGCAGCTCAGCCACGAGTAGCGACGGCATATGCGAGTGAACTCCTTCTGGAACTGTTTGTATTATTATATTATTATTATTGTTTGTTAATAATAATTATATAGGTAACGCGACGGTTTCTATGTTCGATTCCCAGTCGGAGAAGATGGATTTTTCTATTTCCATTTCTTCGCTATGGAAACTAGGCAAAGCGCGGCCACTCAACACGTAATGCCTCGAAAAAGGCAGGGACAAAGTAACGGAGTGTATTAACACTAGGTTCGTATGGTCCCTGCAGTTCCCTCTGCCTACCCTGCCATGTGCGGGATAAAGCGTGAAGCTAATTATATAGAAATATATATTTTTTATTTCTACATTTTTGGATTCTTTACATAATATTTTGGACGCATGCTCAGTGGTTGCTTGCACAGTTCGCAAGGGGGCGTGGGTCCGAGTCGAGTATTTTTACATCCTCACTGTGGATTAATACGTCAAAATCATAAAAAAATGTAACATTTGTTATCTGTTCCTTATATTTTAATAACAGCTAAATCGTAAATATATATATATATATATATATATATATATATATATATATATATATATATATATATATATATATATATATATATATATATATATATATATATATATATATATATATATATATATATATATATATATATATATATATATATATATATATATATATATATATATATGTATGTATGTATTATCTAGAGTTTTTCTAAATATAAAAAAATAAAAAGTATTCTAGTAGAAAATAAATAACAAGAAAAGAATCATACTTACTATTTCATTCTGCAGACAGTAGAAGATGAATATGAAAAGTCCTTGTAAAGAATTCAGTATAGTAAACACATATGCGAAGGCCACTGTTTGTTCGTTGATGTAGAGCAGACCAAAAGTCCAGGTCAGGCCCAAAATGACTGCTAAAACCATTGAACTGTACAGCCATACCCTGAAATAACATATAAGTTAAATTATGCTTTATATTGAAAAATATAGATATCTAACTTATTTAGTAAATTACACCATGTGTAAAAAGCTAGTATACAAAATTTTACATATTTTTTTTTTTTTAGCTTCACACTGTATCCCGCATATGGGCAGGGTAGGCAGAGGGAACTGCAGGAACCATACGAACCTAGTGTTAAGACACTCCGTTACTTAGTCCCTGCTTTTATCCGTCCCCGCTTTCCGTCATTTTCGAGGCATTGCGTGTTGAGTGGCGGAACTCAACGCCGCGCTTTGCCTAGTTTGCCAGAGCGAAGAAAATGGAAATAGAAAAATCCATCTTCTCCGACTGGGGATCGAACCCAGTAACCGTCGCGTTACAGGCAGACGTTGCGCCTCTGCGCCACGACGGTCCTCAAAAAGCTATATAGAATATAGTTATGGTTATAATTTTACCTTATTTTGTATATTTTGGTGTTGTCCTTCGACTTAATAGACACTGTCGAGTGATGGCACATCATATATCCGACTAAGCCTAAGCAGAACCAGTTCGCCTGAAAATTAACATAAATATATAGATTATACTTGGCAAGAACAAAATTAGGTTAATTGTGATTCATTTTTATTATTTTAATTCAATGATGTATTGTGTACCAGATTCTTCATTTAGCGTAGGTTATCTAACTAGATTAAAAATAATCATTTTAAGATAATTTTAAATATAAAAATTTCATAATAATTCACGTTTGTGGTAATCATAACTCAAAAAATATTACAGACAAAAGAGTTTCAATGTATACCAAGAGTTTTGAAAACAATAATTGTTATTTTTTGTTCAAATATTATATAACAGCAAGGTAGTATTAAGACGCTAAGTTATGTATGTATGTATGTCCAGTGTATTTAGTAAAAATAATAAACAAATGAATTGTAATGTAAAATTATAACTATTTGCACCTTTCCGGTTTTTTCAATAAATTTAATTTCATGATATATAATAGTTGCCTGTAAAAGATCGTTTACTCGATTCGTGACAGAGCCGCTTTTGTTTTCATCATTTAAAAAAAAAATAGAAAAGTTATCTGTTTTATGTGCAATAAAGTATTATTTTTATTATTAAGTTACGAGTCCGAGCAAGTCCAAGTTACGAGGGATTGCGTGTTAAATGGCGAAACTTAACGTCGCATTTGTCAAGATTCCAGAGCACAGTAAATGGAATGTACACAACAACAATATAACAACAATCTCACGACACATCAACAACAACAACAAACTCACAGCAACAACAACAGCGGCGGGTCCCACGAAGCTCATGACCATGAGGTTGTCGGTGGCCAGCCAGCAGTGGCGCGCGGTGCCGTACCCGCGCGGCTGCACGCCGGCCGACACGCCCACCACCAGCAGCGGCAGCAGGTACGCGCCGGCGCAGTACCAGCGCGCGCGCGGCCGCTCCGGCTCGAACACTTCTACTAGCATCGCGTACAGGTGGAAACCTGGGAAATTACATATTTCTCTTATAGCAGGGTAGGTAGAGATTTTAAGACATTCGGATAAAGTTAGTTGAAGTTAGTTAGTCAGTGACAAAATTAAACGCTTAGTCTTTTTATTAGAGTAAATGGTAATAATTAATTGTTTTAAATTCCGGAGTCAAGGAAAGTGGAGTTGAGTGAGGAAATTAAACACTTTTTTTTAAATAGGGGAAATGATAATAATTAATTATTTTGAATTCAAGAATCGAATAAAATACTGTGCTGTTGTGCGATAGCCTTTAAATTATAATTTATATATTAAATACAAGTTTTAAGATATATAAAATCAACATACTAGTTTACAATAATGGGTTATTTAAACAAATCTCCATGTTATAAATGGAAATAAGTAGATAGTAATATGAATGGTTTTTAAGATTTAGTTTCTTTTGTTTTTAACTAAAATTCATATTTTTTATAACTTCACCTTTTTCCCCCATATTAGCAAGAAACTAATGTCAACTTACTCCACTTACCATCGTCATGTTTGGACGATTAGTATATAATTTAAATATAATCCCCAAATGGTTTTTCAACCCATAGTTACCGTGTTTTCAATCATATCATCTCTCAAAATATAATATTTTAAACTGTAAGTTTTAATAACGGTTCATATAAATAAATGGCATGACTCCTGATATTTTACCTTCCAAAAACATCCAAGCAAAAGCCGCCAAAAAGAAATAATGCAGTAAACCCGCTATAATTCCGCATAGAGTAGCGTTCTGTGTCTTGTCTATTCCACACATGAAGACTATTTCTGCGATCAACAGACAGAAACACAGGTTCTTATGTATGAAGACACGGTCCGACTGGAAAAAATAATTTTAGTAATTAATTTAAAAATATTTATTTATATATATTTTATAAATTAAATAATAAAAAAAACGTTAATTATATGTTATTTTTAAATTTGTGGCGAAACTCCACGTCGAAGTAAATAAATTTTATTGTTTTCACAAAAGCATTTCGTAATTTTCTTATAATTTCAGGAAATAATAAGGAATTTTTCTAAATTGTAATTGACAAAAATATTAAAATTGTTTTACATATTAACCTTTGTTTATTTTAAAGCAAATGAAAGTCAAGTTATTAATATTCATTTTCACATTTTATTATTTTTAAATTGCCACCATTAAGTATATTTTTCTAAAAATAATTAAAAAGTACTCATCTATTTATATCGTTATTTCTTTCAAATATTTTAAAAAAATAAATAAAAAACAGAACCATTTCTCACCTTCATATTCCTGACAAATTGGAACACAAAAATGGCAATGACTAAAGCAACAATAGATATGCTGCAGCCTATTGAAGTTATTAGCCTTAATGCCATCTCGTGTGTGGAACTCAGAGGCACTCCATGCACGTCCATTAATATTGCGAAATTAGTTAAATGTGAACAAGCACAGCCGGTGTGTGATCTGTTAGACCACTCTACTTGACAGCCTTCTGATGACCAGCCACTGGAAAAAGAAATTTACATGATTTTTATGAAAATATATTTGAGAAATACAATTTCTTCAATTTTATTTTATACCCAAAATTTAAAGTAACAGATAAAAAGAAATAAAGTGGCACTCTCTTTTTTATTTTTTTAAAAATATTAATAATTATTTTTTAAAAACATTATTAATTATTAAAACATGAAATTGATGCTGCATTTAGTTTAACAAGATCGAGATATGATTATAAAATTTAACAGTTTAAACGAAATAAATGCTGCTGTCTCTGTCAAGTTTTACAATTTCTATATAAAACTACCTCCATATGTGACAATTTGTTTAAAACTAACAATTTTCATATATATTAATATATATTGAAATAATAATCGAGTCAGAAGAAATAAATAAATATCCTTACTGTAATGTATAGTCCCAGAACACACAAGCTGGATTTGTTAAGTTTTCAGTCTTCAAATGTTTCATAGTTAGCCGTACCATTTGGGAAAGCTGTATATGCCGGCCGTTGCCTAAGCTTGCTGATATCACCTGCAAGAAAATATATATATTAATAAATATATATGTAGACGTATGCTTAATTTACATTTTTTTTCGATTTAATATTTTTTTAATAGCTTCACGCTTTATCCCGCACATGGCAGGGTAGAAAGAGGGAACTGCAGGAACCATAGGAACGTCACTGCTTTCCGCCTTTCTTGAGGATTTTGCAAGTTAAGTGGCGGAACTCAACGCCACGCCTTGTCTATTTACCAGAGCGTCCTAGTATGGGAATCGAACCCATAAACCGTCGTGTTTAGAGGCAGACTCTACGTCTCTGCGCTATGACGGTTCTCTCGTTACTAAATCAAATTAAGTAATCAAATTAAATTGAGTAATAATTCATACGGAATAAACCGTATAGCAAAAAGATAGAATACAGCATTATTATTTATTATATCGTGTAATTTTTTTCGCTTTATAGTTCAGAAACTTACCTTGGAATTTAAAACTCTAGTGATATTCTTCTTTTCTCGTTCAGAGTTGAGGCTGGAGGTCGACCCGTCTGTAGAGTACGCGGCGAATTCCGGATTTTTACCGAAAGTCGGCGGCAAAATCTGTTCTAGACCGTCGAAAGCGAAGAAAACTATCCTCACTAGGTCCACTTGGTGATTTTCTGAAAACATGTTTATTTGAAATTATTGTATGTAATTCGTATCGTTATAAAAAAATATATATAAATTATATGTCGAGGTCTTTGTGGTTTCGTGGAAACTTAACTGGAGTGAACGTGGGTTCTCATTTTACACGTTTTAAAATGAGAATTAATGAAGTATAAATATAAACCTAAGTTGGATTTGAGCCCACGTTTGTTACCTTGCCTACAGAATACAATGTGAAATCATATACAAAACTTACCCAGCAAAGCAGCTTTCGGTATGGTAATAGTGTCTTCAGAAGCTTTCCACTGTTCTTGGGCTATTAGAGACGGAAACGTTTCATCTTCCACGTTCTTCACTTCTAGAACTCGTACAGATAAACCTAGAATGTGAAAAATAAGATCAAAGTATAACATATATATATATATATATATATATATATATATATATATATATATATATATATATATATATATATATATATATATATATATATATATATATATATATATATATATATATATATATATATATATATATATATATATATATATATATATATATATATATATATATATATATATATATATATATATATATATATATATATATATATATATATATATATATATATATATATATATATATATATATATATATATATATATATATATATATATATATATATAAGATAAAACACACATTATTACTTACATATATTCTTAACGGTTTGTAAAATAGTTTTTTCACTAGTGATAGCGTCTGCTAGAAGAAACGCGTTTTCCTCCAATTGAGTTAATAATGCACTCGCCACTCTATTCTGTGCGTCTGCACTAAGGTCTGACCAACACGCTCTTTGGCTTTCTTCTAGAAGATTTGAGCCTGGAGAAGTAAGAAGAAGGTTAGTTAATGGATAAAAAAGTATATTGAATATTTTTAAAGTGTTAATCCACATTGAGGATAGAAAAAAGAACTTAAAGAAAACATATAAAAGAAGTTGAGTTCATAGCGCTGATATATTGACTGTGAACAAAATGGTGATGAAGGTTCGATTTCTAGTCAAGAAATCAATTATTTAGTTTTGCAATTTTCGATTTGATGATGCATAATGTGGTGTTAAGTGCAACCACTCAATACACTCGGTGAAAAGAAAATTAGAATTTAAGTTCCGAGTTGAAAAAGAAATGTAAAGAAAAATTAAAAAACATATATATATTTATTTTTTCCACTGTTCCAGGACAATTCATTAATACAATTTTCGGTAAAAAAAATGCAATTTTGTTTTAAACATCGCGGTTCGATTTCCACTCAAGAAAAATGAACTACATTCATTTTCTTCGCTTTGGCAACTAGGCAAAGCGCGGCGTTGAGATCCGCAAATTAACACGAAATGCCTCGAAAGGCTAAAAGCTATGCAGCGTAAAATTTTAAAAATCACATTCTTACCAGTCTTAATAACTCCAAAAAGCATATCTGTAACAAGCGCTTCCTTCTGGCTTATATCAATGGGCGTTTGTAGGTTTTGGGACATCCTTTGTGCGAGCTTTTTCATAATATTAGTTGTGGTCATCATATCTCCACCGTAGAGTGTATTTGATGAAGTTACCTTGAAATTAAACAATGTATTTATTCATATGGAAGTATTGAAGTTGTTAAGTGTAGATTAGACTTATAGTAAATTTATAATATTTCTTTTTTTTTTAGGGAAATTAAAACAAAATAGTTCAAGTACTAAATTTTTTTTCTAATAAGATATGGTACGATTCAATTGGGATTTACAATATACTTTTATTTTTTCCATATATATACATATAGAACGAAATACAGAAATAAAGAACTAGACTAGGCCGAGTTCCGCCACTCGACACGAAAAAGGCGGAAAGCGGGGACGGAGAAAGCAGGAACTAAGCAACGGAGTGTCTTAACACTAGGTTCATATAGTTCATGCAGTTCTCTCTGCCTACCCTGCAATATGCGAGATAAAGCGTGAAGCTAAAAAAAAATAAAGAAGAAGAAAGAAGAAATTGATTTTTTAACATTTAAACAACTTTAAAACATAAATTAAATAAAATAACAGATTACAAATAACTTACCTGAGCTAAATCATTACTAATGCTCAACAAAGACTCTCCTTCTCTAACTCTCGCTTCTAGACTATTTAACCAGACCGATCGACATTCACTTAGATCTGGAGTGGAACCGTGCCATTCTGGTACTGTGTCCGCTGAAAAACAAAATTTACATGAATATTAATATTATATATTAATAAAAGCTGGCTGGAGGACCGTCGTGGCGCAGAGGCGCAAAGTCTGCTTGTAACGCGACGGTTACTGGGTTCGATCCCCAGTCGGAGAAGATGGATTTTTCTATTTCCATTTTCTTCGCTTTAGCATCTAAGGCAAAGCGCGGCGTTGAGTTCCGCCACTCAACACGCAATGCCTCGAAAACTGCGGAAAGTGGGGACGGAGTAAGCAGGGACTAAGTAACGGAGTGTCTTAACACTAGGTTCTTATGGTTCCTGCAGTTCCCTCTGCCTACCCTGCCATGTGCGGGATAAAGCGTGAAGCTAAAAAAAAAAAAAAAAAAAAAGCTGCAAATTTTGTTTGTTCGTTGAAGCCTGCTAATCTCTAAAACGTTGGATTTGGGAATATTTGTATATATGTTTATAATGAATATATTCAAGATAAACGAATGAAGTGCGTTTATGTAGATTGGTGAATATTGATTTACAAAATTAATTTAGATGTAACTTTCATGCAATAATTTAGGATTTTATTAATAAATAAACAACTATTTTTAGTATAGCTTAAACTACACGTTAAGAGTAAGCTTATAGTAGTAATCTTTTCATAAAAAAAAAGTATTACATATACCGTTTAAAACAGATAATTATTAAAAATAAAGTTATTACTTTATTTATTACTATTTATAATTTACTTTGGTAACCTAATATGGATAAAAAAAAATATTTTTCATAATTTTAAAACTGTTACTTACAATATATAATATCTCCAGTAGAGATGAGATTATGACTGGCTTGAGCGTCTGGCATGTTCACGGTGCCGCGGTAGTCTATCAGGTGTTCCGGAGTATCTCCATCACGACCTATAAAATTATTAAATTTAGGCAAAATTAATATTTTATCTAGTATGTATTTAGTTATGGAATAGCTTGACGCATTATCCTGTGTGTAGTATCTGGTAGGGGAAATATAGTGTGAAGATTTTCTGTTTTCCGCTTTTACCATAATTCGAGCAATCCTAATGTACCATTGTGTTGCTAATAATAATTATTTATTAATTTATATCTAGGTATAAGTAAATATTCTACGAATAAGTATCTTAGTAAATCGTATAAGTTCAGCGATGTCAAATAAGATATTTCAGTGAAATATGAGCAAATAATCGTTCTGTGGTAACAGCTACGGTGTGGTCAAATAGATTACTTTTACAAAAGCATTTTCTTTTTTAAATATATACTACTTAATTTACAAAACTTTAAGGTTTCTATCATTAAAAATGATATAATTTAGGTATATATATACAAAGTATAGAGTTATAGAGTGACTGTTAAAGAAACGGTAAAATACGAAATTTTCATTTAAATGAAACTATGGACATTAACAAAAGAATAAACAAACCTTTTAATAAAGCTTCAGATCCTAATCTTCTAATTAACTGCATCTGCCTATCATTAGGCTGGTCCAGACCGAGATCGTGGTAGTTTTCACCAGACTGCAACCCTGAACTTCTTCGTCTTGGACGTTCTTCTTCGATGTAGTGGTGATTTATTAATGTACACCTAAAATTTTTAGGACACCTTATGAATACTTCTCATAAAAAGCACTTTCTCATAAAAATAATTATAGACTATATATAGTACATGAACTTATCCATTAGTGAAATCTAAAATGAAGTCCAAATATTAATTACAGGAAGGATTAAAAAAATGTCATTATTAATTAAAAAAAAATGTCATAATTGTTTATAAGCCAAAATAAGAAAATCCACTTACTTCCACCTCGCCAAGCCTGTAGCTCCTCCAGGGCAAGGCTGTACAGCGTATGTTCCAGCCAACGTCCAGTTCCAATGAAGTCCCCTCGCGTTTATTTGTGGGCAGTACGCTCGTCTGCCTATTGTTGGTGTTGACATGGTAGCTGAAATATTATAATAAATAACATTGTATTAGGAAAATTAGCAATTTATTTTAATTGTTTTCGATTTTCGACAAAGTTATGTAATTTGTTTAGAAGACATGACAATGTAAAAGAATTCGTAACATATTTGTTTATAATTTAATCGCTTGGAAATTAAAATCCTCTATCTCTATTAATAAAGCTAAAACAACTTGTTTTTTCTTCACGCTTTATCCCGCACATGGCAGGATAGGCAGAGGAAACTGCAGGGATCATAGGAACCTAGTGTAGTAAGACACTCCGTTGATTAGTCCTTGTTTTCCACGTTTTCGAGACATTGCGTGCTGAGTGGTGAACAACGCCGCGCTTTGCCTAGTTTCCAGAGCGAAGAAAATGGAAATAGAAAAATCCATCTTCCTCTCATGGTAAACTAACCCACTTATCGTCGTGTTTACAGGTAGACGCTATGCCTCTGCGCCACGACGGCCCTCTAAAGCTCAAAATGCAATTGTTAAAACATTATTTAAACTTACAGAAAGTCTTTTCAAAGTCATCAATGATGTCGGGATTCGGCCGATTCTCCTTTGGTGGCATATGATGGACGGGCGAGGTAGGGTCAGAATCCTCATCTCTTGATGCCCAGTGAAGAGTTTCATCTGTGACAGTTGCTTTAAACAAAAAATAATATATAAACTGTATCTTAGATAAATTTGTGCCCAAATCATTGAATGTCAATTTACAATCTTTATATATATAATAAAAAATATAGGTAGTTTTTTTTATATATTACTTACGATTTTCAATTTCTTTTGGTTTGTCCATTTTAGGTGTTTCCGGTACAGCAGCTTTGGGCATATCTTCTTTGACTTCCGGTATTTTATCTAGAGAACTTTGTGGAGGTTCTTTTTCTGATGACGAATCTGGCTGTTTAGTTGTCGTTTTCTATAGAAATATAACATAAGTTATTTTTATGCTCAATATTTTAGATAGTCAATGCATATTATATATCAGCTATGCTTCAAATGCACTGAAGCACCTGAATATTCTATCGCATTAACGACCGCAACCACTGGCAAATTGTTAATAATTAGCAATTGCTCGCGGCTCTGCCCCCATACTGCATGCACATTGCACATTACTATTCAATCGATAAGTCAAATTAATCATGCGACATTGACTTAAGTACTTCTCCAAATGTCGCTGTGAAGATTTTTAGTGAAAAAGGGATAGTGATGTTTCATATTACGTTTCAGTTAGAATTGAAAAGTACAAAAAAAAATCTTTTCTGAATGTCCAATTGTGTAATATTTGAACGCGAGTGGAAAACTACATGATTGAATAATAGTGGAAATCGAACCCTTTTTCTACTTAACCTTTATATAATAGAAATAAAGTAATATACATAATAATCATAAACTAATTCATAAAGTGTGAAAAACGAAAACGTGCAAGAAAAAATATACTTATAAATAAACTAGGAATTGAAGTTGCAAAGATATCGAGATAAAATAAGTATTAACATACCTTAGTAGCAATATTTCCAAGCTGAACTTCAGGAGGTAGAGTGATATGTGGTCTGAAGGTAGGCGGAGTAATAACAGTCGGTTTCTTCTTCTCTTGAGGAGTTAGCACTGGACTCTTGGGTATTGGGGGTGCTGTGGACCTCCACACAGTCGGTTGGGATGTTATCAACCAGGGGGGAGATGGTCTAGTTGTTGTACTAGTTGTGGATGCTGTAAGAGAATAGAAACACTTTGATAGAAAAATTGGGAAAATTTTCAATTTAATATTAATATTACATTCAATTGCATCATAAAGAGTGGTTACGTGAAGACTCAGACGATATTTAAAATTAAATGTATTGTAAAATTTAGTTGGCTTAGAATAACCGAGTGACTTGACACCTAGCAATAAATTATGAAGTATCTTACCCGGTACACATTGGTAGTGGGCCTCTAAATATTTGAGTGTGTTCGGACAGGGGTCACCAAACATATTCGTGCTCGCCAGTATACTGCAGTTCTGGTGCATGCTACACCTGTAAAGAGACATAAAATAATTATATATATATATATATATATATATATATATATATATATATATATATATATATATATATATATATATATATATATATATATATATATATATATATATATATATATATATATATATATATATATATATATATATATATATATATATATATATATATATATATATATATATATATATATATATATATATATATATATATATATATATATATATATATATATATATATATATATATATATATATATATATATATATATATATATATATATATATATATATATATATATATATATATATATATATATATATATATATATATATATATATATATATATATATATATATATATATATATATATATATATATATATATATATATATATATATATATATATATATATATATATATATATATATATATATATATATATATATATATATATATATATATATATATATATATACCAACTAACAACGCTCCAGTCGGAAATGTCAATTAAAATTGCATCTGACCAACGTTTCCACAGAATACAATCCCAATGAATAAATATCAAAAACAGATCAGCAAAACACAAATGGAAAGCTTTTCAGTTTATTTTACAGGTGAATGATTTTGTAATTCAAAAATAAACTTTGTACAGTGTAATTACTGGACGCGTCATTTGTCAACAATCAATTTAGGCGTCGCTTACACGAGAGGGGCACTTTATTGCCAATCTAGTAGTAATGCTATCAAGTAGGGGAGTATTTAATTTTCGGGCTCGACGAAGCTTATGAATTCCCATCATGATTTGTAATATTATGTAAGTTTTATTTTTTAAACATAATTTTCTATTAATATATATGTATATTATCATTTTATGATGGTAGTTTCCCTAAAATTTGACGAGTCAATGTAAATAAAACAAAATACCCAAAGAAGGTTACTCTTTAGGTCTCATATAACAATAAATAGGTCACATTAAAATTAAATTATTAACTTTAGAAAAAATAATATAAACAATAATTCTATTATTCATAAATAAAAAACTCTGTATAATACACGCTTATACTAGCACTTGGTGCATATGTACATGTGGTACATATATTAAACATCAACAATGTCTAACAAATCACGCAATGTTTAGACATATCCAAACTAAATGTACAATGGTGGAAATTGAATGTATTATTTGAATCTAAACATGAATTATGTCGCGCTAACCATTATGAATTTCATTGCAAACGCTATCAAATTTTCGGATTTCGGCCAAACGATTATAACGTATTGTTAGCAATATCGAGTAATTATCTTGTATAACACGACACGGAAACAACAATTATATAATTATATTGAAATTATGAGAAGGTTCTTGTGTTGAATTAGTTTTTTAAAGTGTTTTTAGAAATCGCGATATTAATGTTAAGTTTTTATTTTTTATGTCTTCACGCTTTATTCCGCACATGGCAGGGTAGGCAGAAGGAACTGCAAGAAACAAAGGAGCCTAGAGTTAAGACACTACTTTCCTTGCTTTCTCTAACATTACTCTGTCCCTGCGTTCCGCCTCTTTCATAGCAGGGACAGAGTAATATCAAGTTAAAACTAGATTAAGTACTTAAAGCGGCTCTTCTGGAAGACGCGGATTCTAATACGGTTATAATTTTTTAAACACTTAATTATAAACAATTTCAAAAGTTATAATATTTATATTATAATGTTTTTTATATATAACTGTTTATCGGTCAATAATTATATGTATATTGTTGGAAACATAGATAGCTTCACGCTTTATCCCGCACATGGCAGGGTAGGCAGAGGGTACTGCAGGAACCATACGAACCTAGTGTTAAGTCACTCCGTTGCTTAGTCCCTACTTTTTTCCGTCCCCGCTTTCCGTCTTTTTCGAGGCATTGCGTATTGAGTGGCGGAATTCAACGCCGTGCTTTGCCTAGTTGCCAGAGCGAAGAAAATGGAAATAGAAAAATCCATCTTCCTCGAGTGGGAATCGAACCCAGAAACACAGATATCAACTGTAAACTTGAACTGTGAACGGGGTGTACTTGTTAAGGGACTCATTATCTACCATTTTTACGTCAGTCAGTTGATCGTGATCTTGGATTGACATATAACATTTAGTAAATGACAAGAATATACAGTATTTAAAGAAAACTTACAAATCTTCAACGCAGCGGGATTTAAACCCGTGTCTTTTAGAAACCGTTTAACCGCTCTGGCACCAATAAGAGAAATCCAGTCAAAAAATACTTAAAGCAAACATAAAAAAACGTTTGCTTTAAATATTTTCTCTATCTTCAGTGTGGATTAACACTTTTAAAATGTATAATCTATAATTAAATAAAAATAGTCATTTGAACTACAACTTATTAAGATTTTCTTTAATAATAGCATAAATAATAATCATCATACGCGGTCAGGTTAAAGCCGCATCTACACAGTACAATTTCATTACCACAATAATACCAACGTAACAAATTAAACCGCAATATAGACGTTTAATACCGATATAGTTACAATTATTTTAGCTACGTTTGCAATTCGCCACTTGTATTTTGATTCGGAATGTTTCGATTTACTTTGTGAGACCAAATAAACTATTAATAGGTGTTTTTTTAACTGCAGTAACATATTTTATTCCTTTAAGTTATTTTTGTAGCTTCTCACGGTATCGTATATGTAGTGTGCTAATAAAGTTAAAGGCTAAAACATTCTTATTTTCACATTCCAACCATATAAAAGACATTACAAGACGTAATCTTTGTTTCCGGTCGAATTTATTTTACAAAAGAAATAATAAATATTGATTCCCCCGTACGGGAACTGAATCCATAACCCTACAGTCTATTTAGTTAACAATTCACAGTCATATGCTTTGCTACTTCGCGAAAAATGGCTTCGAATACTTCTATTTCTACTTTTCTTATTTCTTATCTTTTGTTTAAAATTAGAAATAAGTATATAAATTTATAGCTCTAGATACACATACCACTTGTTGTATATCTTTTTGTTTTTATGTTTATTTGCATTAAGCTTATTCAATGTGAAATAAATATAAGCAAGGAATTATCAGCAATATTATTAATTAATGAACTGCAAACAATTGTCTTTTGTGTGTGTAACAAAGCTCGTTCCAATAAAAGAACAAAGGACTTATCAGATTTTGATTAGAGACGTGAGATAAATAGGAAATATACTTAATGTGTATTGGATTTTCATTGTACAAAAATATATTATAATAATAAGTGCTTTTAATTAATGAATTACATGTAATATGAATAGTTCTAATAATAATTATAATATTTTAGATCATTACTAAAGAGAAAGACAAGAAGTCCGGAGTCGGAGTAGGCAATTCTATTTCTCTGCCTCCATTGCCCAAAATTTTCTCTAAATTTAAAGAAACAAATCAGCTAAAGCCATCGTTAAAGTATTAGAAATAAATTGATATAATAGGCCGACATAGCAAATTATAAGGGGATTTTGATGTTATATATCTCAATTTTAATTCTTCGTTTGCAAGTTCGAAACACTAACCTGCTATGTAAAACCCGTAAGCTCCTCGTGCTCATGCAGTTGACGCTCCAGTCAGTATTGCCGTGGTCGTTACATATCGTTATGGAGAATCTGCCGTAGTTCGCCCTGATCAGGTGAATCACTGAGCCTTCGCTGCAGCCGATCTTGAGAGTTTTTCCTTCACACGCGTACGCTGTTTCATATCTTGGTTCTGAAATAAAAGATTGTCAATTAGCAAAGTGGACGTATGCTTTTTATGAGTTTAAATTAGATATTTTTTTTTTAGTTCTTGAATGTATATGTTTATTTGACACTATCAGTACAAAAATATATTCTATCACAATTTTTTCTACAGTTACTTCAGCATATTTCATTAAAAATACATTTTACTTAACATTATATAATACATAGAGAATAAGGTACCAAAATGAATATTAACTTTTCTTTAAATATAAAAGCTTTGTTTAAAGCTCATTCAATTATCGTTTATCTTGGTTCAGTGAGAAAACACTTTGCGGTCAGCGGATTCAGAGCAAATAATCTAGCACCTAACTAGGCTCCAAAAACATGCCGCATCAAGCCATTTATCCATCGCTAAAAAACAACGAGCTAGAAGCTTTCCACCAAAAATAAATCCAATTAAACCTATCCGACGTTGTTCATCGGATCGTTACGTCCAGAAACCATTTACCAATTCAAAAGCAAACACCCAATGAAAGACAAAACGAAAAACTGTCGACTCAACGTTTCATAATCAATTTCTGGACGATTCAGTCCGACGCAAACAAGGGCGTGAAATATTTTCTCAACTAAAACGCTTTACATCGACGTCAATACTCCCCGATTAGTTTTTAAACGGAAAATTTAAGATGCAATGGATGAGTTGCTCGGAAGATTTATTGCTGGAACTTCATAGCGGGTTAGGTGTGCATATTCTGGATAGGATATAATAAATCTGGGCAAATTAATGACGGCACCGACAGATCGTTTAAGCCGTTTTCGCTACGTCATACAACGAAATGAGGGCTCGAACAATACATAATGTACTGCAGTGAATCTTATAATAGGGTTGCCTCTGATGTAAATTAGAAAAGTGTCGATAAACTTAGAGCGGGCGCCGTTCGAACAATTTCCTTTCATACGTGGTATTATAAAAACGGTAAAGTGGCATTATTAATCCAAAACTTTATAACTTAATGCGATAAAGCACTGATAAAGCTCAACAATAAATTACGTTGACTTTTAAGCATTAGTGGTACACGAGTGTAATCAAACTTTTCAAGTTTAAGTTTCCTTTTTGCAATAAATTATGTTTATTAAAACAGTGGGGAACTTATCGTAGCTTAGTATGGATGTGTTTCACACTTGGTGTACAATAGTTAGGGGTTCGACTCTCACTTCGAGTTGTATTGATATTTAAGATATAGATTGAAATTTAAGAGTAACATGTTTTTCTTCACTGAATTCACTCTACATACTTATTAAAATACGAGATGTGTAAAAATACTAATATAACCGAATATATACCATGGTACCTGAACTTAGTAATAAATTATAAAACAAAGTTCCCACGTCTGTCTGTCTTCATCTAACTTGTCTTTCTAAATTTACTTCTAAATCACGTATCAGACTTCATTACATTTTGACTGTCTATACTTTCTTGTTGGTTTTATTGTTACAAATACTAATTAGGAATTTATTCAATAAAGAAGATGAAATTTAGTATAGAAATTTTAATGTGAGTAGAATTGATCGCAACTAAGAAATACGAGTACTTTCCAAAAATTATCCCCGTACTCCAATTCTGCTTGTAATTAAGACTAACAAATATTGGAACTCAACGCCGCAAGCTTAATTTGTATTACTTCATATATGTTGTTCTATTTCATAGAATATAGTATAATGGATACGTATATACACCCACCCACACACACACACACACACATACACACACACACACATATCCTGGCAGGTTACTCAGTGTTTTTTTTATATTTCGTCTCGACCACCATCATTATATCATCAAACTCTCTTCATGTTCTATTCTGCTTTTTACGTGACCTTCTACATGAAATATGTTTTTGGCTAAAAAATAATATATTTAGTATGTGACTTAAATATTTTATTTGAGTAATTTACACTAACCGATATGTTAGGCGCTCCATACGTATATGAATACGTAATATCAGAAATTATACTACATTTTCAAATATTGGGAACAATTAAAATTAATTTTGTGCTATAGAAACAAATAATTATAGCCAAGCTAAATAATTAAGTATTCAAGCAAGTTATTACAAGCCTGTTTCATCTATTATTTACTTTTAATGTTACTTTTTTGATTATTGTCGTTAGTCCTTTTATTAGCTCATATATTTTAAGATTCTTCTATTTCCATAAATGAAAAGAATTGTATATAATATAATATATTATAATTTTTTTTCATTAAAAATTAAGGCGATATTTACATTTCGCTTTACCCTATATACCTCAGAATAACCAGGTATAACTCAATGTACAAGACACTTAGTTCTTTCCTTCTCTCCTTAAGTGGACACAATATATAGAGTGGCGGAACTCAACGCCGCGCTTTTTACAACAGAATAATAGTCTACTAATTTTCATAATATGTAATACTTAATACTAATTTTCATAATAATAAGAAAATAAAGGAAATAAGCTTTTAGATTATAAACTCCAATGCTAGTGCACGCGAAACTACAGTTTGTATCGACAAAAAGATAAGATCGATACGGTGGGTTATTTTATAAATCTTTTTGCTACCTCCATTCGTTGGCCCAAACTTATCAAATGTTAACCATCGGTACTTTGTTTTAACTATTTTTAGCTTTACAAGCTTTATGACTCACTTTATTGAACGAATTTTACTTCCATGACTGAATAAGGTGCTAAAGGTTTTTACTTTACCTTGTATAATTTAAGTTTGACGTTGAATTGCCATCAAATTTGCTATTTTTAGCTTATAAATATAAGAAATATATTCTTTTCAAAGAAGAATTTTCTATTTTAAACAATTAAGTTCTTAATATTATATGTAATTATAATATATATTTTTCCTGTATGATAATTGTAATCAAGATACAGGTAGCTTTTGATGTTCTGAGTAGAGAATGTAATGTCAAGACACTCTGATTTCCATTTTCCATCCAAATTAAAGACATCGTGTGTTGTGTATAGATATCCAACTACAAGGGAGGTAAATGATAACAATTAGTTTTGCCAACGAGAATTGAAACTATTATCATCGATTTTACTTTAAGAAAGTACCAAAACATGATCTGCTACAGATGGTTAATATCTCACAGTTAATCTTAAGATATAACTTTATATTTTAGTAGATATAGCATATATATTAGTAAGTAGATAGCATAAAAATACTTATCGGACAAAATTTCAAGTCACCCTTAAGGAGGGTTTGTAATAAAGATGATTTATAGTCAATGTCCAGTTCTACCTGTTATGAAGGGTCGAAAACAATTTACGAGATTCTAAGGGGATAGGGTAATTATTTACAGTTTATGGTAAGTGTTTACAAGTTTCCCTATTAAAATTTCATGTTAATATTACTAAAGAAAAAGTTCATATATATATATATATATATATATATATATATATATATATATATATATATATATATATATATATATATATATATATATATATATATATATATATATATATATATATATATATATATATATAAAATATCTCCAACAAATATAAATTCATATTACAAAAAGAAACATAAAAATAATCAACAGCACACAAGCATAATCGTCTATGGTATGGTATCCAATTCGAGCCGCTAATCGTTCCGCCATTCGAAATATTTATTAATCCACCGAGTGTACTTCTGCACACGTAAAATTCTAATTACTTTCGCTTTTAAACAATTCCTTCAAACCAACTACCCTCTGGTTATATTACAATTTTTTTATGCAATTTTTATGTTTCTTATTCCATTGACATAAAGTAGAAAATTCTTTAATTTCACTGTAAACACTTAATAAGCCCCTATCATGGAACTCGTTAGTGAGTACATGAAAGTGTCATTTGATATCCAGCAGCCGAATAGCGTAGACGTGTCTATTCTATTGTTATACGAAAATAAATGTTATACCGCCGTTGTATGGTTCATATTGAAATTTCTATGAATGGGAAATTTAATTTGGACCAGCTAACCACCATGGGATTAGGGAAAGTTAAAATATTTTATACATTTCAACGCTGTAGTGTACGTGTGTGTGTATAATAGTTTTACGTATTGCAATTTTTATTGCTCTCTGTCGGTTCCATATGAGACCTCGTTACGATGACGTTTTATTGCAGATGCGCCTAGTTTATAATATATGTCAAGTAGAATGTACGTTCGGAATGACTGCAATTTTGTAATTAGATTTACGAATGAAATTTATGATTAATTATTTTAATAATAATGTCATTTTATAGAAAAAATGAAGGACTTTGTATTATGATATATTTTTTTGTTTTAATAGATTGATTTGTAGTCGATTGATTTTATATAGGGAAGTTGTACCTTATGATTTAAGTATTAAGTATATGTTAGTAAAGCTTGGTAATTTTATTTCATATCACTAAACAATTATTATTAAATTACACAAATTATTTGCAACTTATATTTCTAACTACAACAAAGCAATTATCCTTATACTGATCGACGATCGATCGATATAAATAATTAATATAAAGTGTAAGGAAAAAGGTTACATAATATTTTTTTATATAAAAAGACGATGACACATCTCGAGTGAAGTAAATTTCAATTATTTTAAACTTCACAGCAGGAGGGTACCATCGATCCATGTCAGAGACATAAATTATAACGCCACTAAACCTATCTCCGTAAAGTGGCAAATTGAAAAAGAGTTTTTATAGTATATTTATGGGTTCCCGCAGGATCCGTGTCACTTGATGTCAAGAAAAGATTTTTCTCAACAATTTTTTTTCAGGTGTTGTCAGAATTGAACGCTTTATGCTCCTTTTGGACCTTTCCGACAAGGGTTGTGTTGTGTTACGGGATACTACTTGTTTGATAAAACATTTTGATAAAAATTTGAATAAGCTTCACGTGAGGGTAATATTATGATCCTGATATTCTATGAGATGTTTGTCAGCGAAATATATGTGAGATAAAGTGTAGGTACTAAATAACTCAACGCCGCGCTTTGCCTAGTTGCCAGAGCGAAGAAAATGAAAATATTTGGTGATTATAATATTTGGTGTCTCAACACTAAATTCTCTCTAAGTCTAATCTGCTATATACGTACGGGACAAACCGTAAAACTATTTAATTCCATAATAATACGTGAAATGTGTATATATAAAAATGTTAAAATTATACAACCTGAACTAAAATTTGAGTACAAAGTAACATATAACAGAAATAAAAGTGACAATTTTGGACAGCAAATACACCCCTAGATTTAATTATTAGGGATTTGCATATTTTCCACTGGAAACTGAAAGCGGTGTGTTCCGGTCGCGAGTTTACATTTTATATTATGTTGTTTATTTAGAACATATATAAAGTAATATACATAACTAGACTGTCTAGAATCAAATTTTAGATTGACACAATGGAACAGGATGTAATTGTATTAAAATACTAAGCGTGGCGTGGAATTCCGCCAAAATACTATCTCGAATTTGATAGGAAAGCAGAAAAACACGTCAAATTTGATATCAGTATATCAACGTTTAACTTAATTTTCATGAATTTTTCTAAGAATACAATTAAATATCTATGAAAGTAATTCTAACAACAATGTTGCTATATATTAAGGAGAGTATGTAAATGCCGTGTAGTTACTCTAAACAAAGCTAGGTTACAATATACAATGTTGTATAAGATGACATTAAATCCACCATTTATGTTAGAGGACAAGATATGCCATAAAATAAAATCTTCTAAAGCAGTTATGACAAAAGTTTGGAATATTATCATACTACATGCTCTTTAAAATTGTGAAAACACTATCATGGCATATTCGTTATGAGATTGAAGAAGTGGAAGTTCCCAGTTCTTTTTGGAGTCTTTCTTCTTTAAATATGTTAACCATTCAAACGGTTTAATCGCTGTAACAAAAATATTCAAAAAGCTATTACAAAAGTATAACTCTACTGTTTTTTTTTTAAAGATTGACTCAATTTTGGCCCTCTCAAAAAACAAAAGGCAGAGAACAGAGTAATACGATACAAAATTTTCCAGAGAGCAGTAATAAAACTTATATACTCCTTAAGTGGGAATCGAACGCCATCCATAGTGTTATACGTCTAATATACCACGATGGTCTCATTATATGAAAATATGAATTTAAAATACACGATAGTATGAAAAAAAGCAAACATATTTTTAATTTACAAGCAAGCAGACAGTATTTTATGCAGCTACATGCGCGTAAAGTACTCTCGAAGGCCGAGTACGATCTTAACCCGTTCGTTCGATTTTATATCGATCGTCTGCGGTGAAACGTCAGTACGGATCTGTGTTATCAACCAGCACGGATTTACTGTCGGTTGAGTCTTTTAAATATTGTATGTAACTTGGTTTAGAGAATATATTTATATCTTGTATCTATTTTAAAGGTGTTTGTAACATATTTATATGTAAAGTACATAGTATGTCATAAAAAATTAAGAAATCATTTATTTATATTTTTTTCATTAAATAGTATCTCTATGCTAGCTACGTTTTTTAGGTTTTGTGACAAATCATAAAGATTAATTTACACTTTCCTCATTATTCAACTGTCAAACGAAATTGGTACAATTTGTACGTAAATAATATTTATAAGCGGAGTTCATTACATGTTCCACCAAATAAATTTCAGTTTTGTGAAATTGAGTATGAATGTCGTTTTACTTTTTTAAATTTATTCATTTAAAATAATTATATTATTTTTAAAGTCATTTATTTTATTCACTTGTCATATGTATACAATATACACATTTTTTAAATTTAAAATTCTAAATTTTTCTCTCACAGAATAAGAAATAGAAGTGTTTCCGCAACGCTATCAAGAGTGATCACGCGATCTAGTCATTAATTGCGAAGACATTGGATGCAGAAACTAAATATAGTAAAGTAAATTAGGTCGCTGGTTAAAATGGAACTGAGGAGAAAACTTGTTTGAACAGTATTAATGATCGTTGAGAATTCTCTGTTTTTTCCTTACCGCATTTCTGGCTTCTAAATTATTGCAATATTATTTTTCTTATTAACGATTTGATTTGTTTAAAGAGGTACTATCTATGTTATAAAAAAGTTTAGACTAAATGTCTGAGCTTTAAAATAATTTCTTACACTTTATTCCGCATATAGTAGAGAAGCGGAGAGAATTAAGTCTTCAAACAATCAGTTTTTTCAAATTTAGTAACGGAATTATAAACAAAACACTTTGTATTGAGTGGCGCAATTGAAAACCAAAGTTTATCTTAGCAGGCTATAAGGCACGAAGGCATAAAAAACAATTTCGTAAACACATATATATATAGCCTGCATTTGTAATTCATATATATATATATATATATATATATATATATATATATATATATATATATATATATATATATATATATATATATATATATATATATATATATATATATATATATATATATATATATATATATATATATATATATATATATATATATATATATATATATATATATATATATATATATATATATATAATACTTCTAAAAATACATTTACAGATTTTTTCACGTAGCTTGTCAAAAAGGATCCACATCTTAAATATTTAACAAATCTGAGCGAATTATTTCAAAAACGATTGCACTATAAGACATAGTCAAGTAGAAAAAAACTGGTCCTTCGAGCCGATTTTTTATAACACGTCAAATTAATTAACAAGTGGTCCATTCGAACGATCTCATACTATATTTGATTTGGCATAAACAAAGCATGTGATTTTACGCACGTCTGCGTTAATGCGGATTGAGCTATCTATAACGGCAAGGGTTCCCATAGGTTACCTTTGATTGCCCAATAAGATTACAACGGTTGACTACATTTGTTCTACCTAAATAAGAAGTCTTCAGAGCGTCTTTAATATTTATATTCTGTAAATTTTGCTGTAATTTATATAATAAATTTTTCAAATCTACAATTTTCGTCATAAGCAATGTAATTCTGAAGAACTTTTTCTAACATTTTTTTCGTTAAAACATCAAAGAAGTGTGATATCATTTGACAAAACTTTTACATAGTACATTTATAAAGTTCGAAATATTTATCTTTGTTAAATGTTATTATTGCAATCTTATAACAAGTACCTATAAACTGTCGACAGGTCAAAAAAGTTATCAACGTAACGTTAAAAGGAAATACCGCATATAGTCAACAATAAGGGGTCGACACGGAAGAGAACCCTTAGGGGTTTTTTAACAGTTTTCGGGTGATGCATGCACCCCCGGTCACGTCTCATATGAAGTAGCTTCCTGCATAACAGGTTTCATTTTTCTTTCTACTTGCTCCTGAGATAGACGGTTTTTTGACCATTATTTGATTTTTTATAAAATCTAATTACGTTTAGTTTAATGCTTCGGAAAATTGAGTTTTGTTTTCGTTTTATGGGAAAATGAAAATGTAAATGATGGATAATTTTGCTTAGATTTTGTTGAATATTTAACGTTCGAAATTGTCTACTAAACTGAGTTTAAATTAGGTTTACACAATAAATTTTTCGTACTTAAATATTGCTATATTCAGTTTTTACTATTTAAAGACAATTTTTCGCCAAAATGCGATACTAGTACATAATAGAGAATAACTCATAGAAAAGATATTGTAGATAATTCAAATAAAATAATATAAATTATAATATAATGAAGTCGACAAGAAATATAAAGCAATTTCTATATTATTATAGTAAAATTATACCAAACGTTATATGTAATATATTTCATCATTAAACCGCTCTCAATAAATAACCTATCTTCTTTAGAAATCAGTTACATAAATATAAATTAAAATAACGAAATGATCAAGTTCTCTCACGTACTGCCTCTTGTGATACATTTATTACAGTGCATTTCTAGTTGCTATACATACAAATATATAGAGCCTCTACGAGGGTGAGAATAGGTTGTCAAATAAGATTTTTTCCTCAATCGAGGGAGCCCCGGGCACTCATGTCCGGTTATACAATTTAGTGAGGGTTGCTTCTATTTAGTTGCGCAACTATATTGGGCTTATGCAGCGGTGATCCCCTGTGACCGATTGATACGGTGAAATCTAACTTTGAAATGACCAATTTGTTTTGAGCGTTTCATGTATTATATTTTTATATATAAAGTAGAATTTACTCTATTATTATAATTTTTGTATTAAAATTATAATTGATTTAAATAAAATATTACAAATATATGCATATACGTTTTATAAAAAGCTTTACTAATTGACAACTCGCATGCAATAAACAAAACATAAACATATTACAAAAATATTTTTTTAAAATCTACATACATATAACAAAATAAAGTTTCAGCAATTGAGCTCCCACTTACGAGCCTTTGGAACGGATATAGAGAAAAACACTTGAAACTTAGATAAATAAAAATATAGATTCGTATTACACCGGATGCATTATAGCCCTAGTTGGAACCCCACGAAACCTTTAACACTTCAAAAATAATTCTGCCTACAGAAGGGCGTGAAGAACGCGCTATCTCTACTTGAAATAAGAGATATAAAAATTGAATTATATTGTATACCAGGAGGGGTAGTTTAAGAACTTCTTTATATATGACGTAGATATTATAGATTTTCTTGCAAATAATAATCGCATTGATGTAATTTCGATGTTTGTAGGATTTTCTTCAACTTTTACTTTATATATACATAACAAGCGTAGTGTCGAAACTACGGTGACGTTACTTAACGCTGTATTATGTCATACTAAAGCGAAAAAAAATATAATAAATAAATAATAATAATAAATAAATAATCTCTGGCTCTTTTACCGCGCCATGAGAGGCTAAATCAATTGTTTATAGGTACGTATAACATGACAGTCTCATTACATCAATTGGAGCAGTAAGTGTGATCACTCAAAATACATATTCTCTATTAATGTCTAAGAAAGCGATGTAAAAAAATATTGTAATATACATTTTTTTCCAAATAATAGTAGGCATATAACATACTCTTTAAATAAATTAAAAATCGTCAAAAATTAAAATAAACGTGCTTTATCAAGTTTAGCAAAAAGGAATGTTTGAAGCTTGAACTGAAGTGAAGGCATGCGAATTCGAGATGTCCTCGCGTTGCGGTTATTGAGACTCCTTGTGAGGTTTCTTAGTCAGCAGTAGCTATTTCGTTTGCAATTTGCTGTATGTACTTTGTACTTTAGTTTGAATTTGTATGTATGTGTTATTTACACAATATAAGATATTTTTTTAATTTAAGGACAAATTTTGGCTTTTTTTGTTAATATAGTGTGAGTAATGAATTTCCACCTGTACGATTAGAAGTTGTACCGCTTTTTAACTTAAGAATATGTTTTTTCGTATACATATATATTTTACTACATTTTAGTTGCAATTAACGGTTTAGAAGAAAGTTTATAATCTTAAATATAAAAATATACGGCTAATATAAGGCTAATTTTAAAATTTCAGAATATTTACTCTCGTTGCACATTTTAACGTTACTTAAAGAAATAAAAAATATAAAATAAAAAAGCTTAAATGTATTAAGTTAACGTATATCAATTAACTTGTTTTGTCACTTTCAAAATCACTTCGTCGAAGTCATACCATCGCAATGCTAGATCATATTACGTGGTTGTAACAATACACGTACGGCAGGAATAGTGCGGTCGATACATGGATTGTGCTGTCTCGTGTAAAGCGACACTTAGGAAAATTATTCATGGTAATGTAAATAATAATTTGTCTTTTTTACAAAACGTACAAAGAATTTTATATTGTGAGCTTTTAACCTATTGAAATAATACTTTAAAAATGACAAAATAATCTGAAATGCATAAAGATTTATACGCAACTGGATTTGAACCCACGAATCTTGGAAACTGTTACAGCGCTTGTGAGTTACCAAGTGTTTTCATTTTGTGCGTTGAGATACTTTTTATTTTTCCATTTACGAATTTGAGCTTGTTTTTAGCTGTTAATTGTAGTGCACAGTTGGTGTTAATATGCTTGTGTGTAATATGAAATGATTTTTTTAAATATATTTCAGTATCTATTTAACTATAACCAAAAAATAAAAACTTAAGTAAATTCTTAATTTTTGATTTAACTTAATAATTTTATTATGAATACGTTCTTACTTTATTTTTTAACCCTTCTTTAAAAACTGACTTAAAACATAAACTATTCAACAAACACTTAAACAAATATCCACATACCTCTATCTCTAAACTAGATAATAGCAATAGCATCTTAAAACCCTGCATAAGCGATTGTCGTGAGTCTTTCTGCCATCAAACGGCGATTCAAGTCTAAGCGATCATTACTGTTCTCGGGATTCACCGGGATTGCGGTAAAACAGACATCGAAACGGTCATTATCTAGCTTTTTCTTACAAAGACTTTACTATTTCTTAGAAATATTAGATCTATTCGTATTTTCTTTAGTAAGAACAATGTTTTTGAGCTACTTTAGTTCAGTGAAGTTGTGAATTTGTGTTTGGAATCTTCTAATTTATCAATTCAAATTTAACAATAATAAGTGTGAATTTAATTTGGATTAAAGTGAAACTTTCACTTTGTTAACTTTTATTATTATCGAACACATAAAATCGAATTTACAACCCTCAATACTTTTTCCTATATAAAACATAACTATAGTCTTAATAACGCGTAATAAAACCCTTATTTAAATCGGAAGCAAAGTGCAGTCCAACAGGAATAAAGCTTAAGAGTTATTTCCATGGCAGTCACGCCCGACGCGTAATATAGTGGTCACCATTAAAAAATAAACGAGTCC
The DNA here is from genome assembly GCA_037178615.1 of Dione vanillae. NCBI lineage: Eukaryota > Metazoa > Arthropoda > Insecta > Lepidoptera > Nymphalidae > Dione > Dione vanillae. The sequence goes on from JAZFAU010000261.1 coordinate 2,809,882, forward strand.
GCTCATATAAATTATGACGAATACCATTATAATTATGGCGGACGAAATTCCTCTTATCGTTCTCATATTTAATAAAACCTGGAAATAGAAAACAATTGTGTGGAACATACAATAGTTAACTAACCCATAATTTACTTGAATTAACATGGACAGGTAATAGGTTATGTGGAGAATGGAGTGTCTTAACACTATGTTTTCTCTGCCTTCCTTTTTATAAACGGATTAATTGCGACCAGGTTATCAAATATAATAATATATACTATGCTAAATAATAAGTGATAAATGATGAACGAATATATATGAAGTGCCAATGGCAGTGGATGAAACGAAAGAGGTATGCAAAATGTATACTTTTCAGATTTATGCACTAGGGATATAGAGTTACTAAATGGTATTTTAATACCATTTAGTTTTCACCAAAAAAAGTGTATCCAGAAAATAATATTAGACGTATATATATACATAGTATGTAGACAAGACGCAGCTATTAAACATTATTATTTCTTTATTAGGCATTTACTTATTTATTCTAATTATTTATTATATACTATTCAAACAGAGACATATTTACAGAGACTTTTTTTTAGCTTCATGGCAGGGTAGGCAAAGGGAACTGTAGGGACTGTGGGAACCTAGTGTTAAGACACTCCGTTGCTTAGTCCCTGCTTTCTCCATCCTCGCTTTCCGCCTTTTTTGAGGCATTGCGTGTTAAGTGGCGGAACTCAACGCCGCGCTTTGCCAAGTTTCCAGAGCGAAGAAAATGGAAACAGAAAAATCCATCTTCCCCGACCGGGGATCGAACCCAGAAACCGTCGCGTTACAGACAGACGTTACGCCTCTGCGCCACGACGCCTACACAGATGGACTTAATGTCAAAAAAGCAAATTCCTCTTATAATACAGATTTAAACCAACTATCAAAACAGCTATTTGAACTAAAGTCTAAAACGCTCCATACAAAATACAAATAATGAGAAAAGCAAAATAAGCAAGAAATTAAATGCGGTAGAAAAATAAAGATGATGTGATTTGACGTGTCGCGAAACGTCGATGGGGTCACGTATTTCTACACAAATTCCCGATTTGAATGTCTTTCATTTCCTTTCGGCGGAGCACTGTTTATTCTGTCGCGATTAAACGTAAAAGATTTTTGTTTTTGTCTTCATTCCTTTTTGTTTGGCTTATTTCCTACTTTTTCTTGTTATTTTTGTTTTAAATAAAAACAATTTTAAATTGACATGTGAATTTTCTTTTAATTGATTTTTTCTTAATTACATTTGGGTGAATATTGGGAAAAGACAGATAGCAATATACTCTAGCTTCGGTACGTAGTGTTTTTACTAAAGATATTTAAAATATTTAAATTGACATTTATGAGTTCATTAATTGTTGTAGTATAATATAAAACAAGGAAAGGTAGGTTATGTAACCTGGACATGTATATATATATATATATATATATATATATATATATATATATATATATATATATATATATATATATATATATATATATATATATATATGTATATATATATATATATATATATATATATATATATATATATATATATATATATATATATATATATATATATATATATATATTGTACATAAGTATTCATCTTAAGTATATACATAATAGTAACATAAAGTATTGCTCCCTAAAAATATATCGTAACATTTGTCGTCACTCATTCAACGTGTGAAATAATATTTCGGAGCCGCCCGAGGCACGAGGTAGGGTTCAATCCTGCGATCGGGTAATTCAATACAGTGTACCCTCGGGGAAAGAAAGCTGTACAAGTATTTATATGCGTGCGTATACGTATATATATATATATATATATATATATATATATATATATATATATATATATATATATATATATATATATATATATATATATATATATATATATATATATATATATATATATATATATATATATATATATATATATATATATATATATATATATATATATATATATATATATATATATATATATATATATATATATATATATATATATATATATATATATATATATATATATATATATATATATATATATATATATATATATATATATATATATATATACATATATATATATATATATATATATATATATATATATATATATATATATATATATTAAATAAAGCACTTTCGAATCTATGTCAGTGTCGCCGCTGATATAATATCAAATTTTAATACATTTAAAGCTCAAATAAAACATTCTGGAACCTAGGTATCTACTTTTTGCTTTTAATTCATTTTAAAAGCTTATTAAAAGTATAATTTAGCAAGACAAATAAATAGGAGTAATGAAAACAATAAAAAATATTAAAATTAAATCTATATCACGCAATGCCATGAAAAGGGGAAAAGTAGGGAGCGGGGTGTCTTAACATTAGGTTCTCACGGTTCCCGCGGTTGTGTCTGCCTACTCAGCTGAATGAGAGATAAAGCGTGAAGTCAAAAAAAAGAAGAAAAAAGAATCCATAGCAATGGCACTCAATCCATCTATCACCATAGAATATTGTATATTTTTTTATAAAACGATTTATAATTATAATTTACTTTCCTAAGACCATTCCTATTAACCAATAGTTCGCTGTACCTCTATAGATGGGTGAAGGTGACAGTTTCCTTCGTCAACTGTCAATGGAGTCAATTTAGGTCACTAAATATATTTTGTACTGACATAAATGAAGCTATAAACGATTTAGCAAAATTTATTTAATTCAGTATTAAAATTGTATTGCAGAAATATCAAATAAAATAAATTAATTTACTATAATTATAATTACAACAAGAAAATAAAAAATATAAATAGCTACACGCTGCAATCTGTGTTTTTGTATATCTGTGTGTCTATGACAAGGTGGCTTTGGGATAGTGAAAAGGTAAATAGTGAAAAAATGATAAGAATAAAGAGTGAGTGGTAAAAACGGTAATTTTTTTACCGGCTGACTTTTGAGAACATAATATCGTTGATCCTGGATTTTTGGCACTTAGAGTTTGACGTCCGTTTCTCTTTGGCATCGTTACATATAAAACGAAAATAAAATGTGAAATAATGTGTAAAATTTTGTCACAGACATCCATTATCAAAATTCAATGTTTCGAACGCAATAATCAACAACACAAATCAAAAACAAAACCGCTTAAACGTCAATAAAAATAAACGGTCTATTAGTATGAACAACTCCAATAGACAGATAAGGTGACAATTTGAGGGAATTTCCGTTCAGAAAATTTAAAGTACAATTCACAGAATGATTGCGAGATTAGTCTGTCCTTTCGTTGGAGTTGGAATACGAAAACTAGAATATATGGCACAAAAGAATTGGCGCGATATCGCGCTGTCATGTCCGCCATCTTGGTTTACACTAACCGTTCGGAAATCGTACTTCACTCTAGGGACATTTGAATCTTTTAGATTTGTCGAATTTGTATTGGATTAACGTCTTTTTGGTCATAACAGATAATAAATCTACGTTTTAACATATATTTTTACATTTATCTCTAAATTTTAAAATTTATTCGACAAAATATGCAAGATTAGACTACAAATTATGGGAGTGTTTTCAATTTAATATAAATCATATGCACATATGCAGGATTAGAAAACTGATTATGAGAGATCTGTTTGAAAGCCGGAAGGAGGTAGTTTGACGGATGGGCGCAGTAATAATTCAATAAAAATAACACAACTAGTTATGAATACAACACTTGCCTAATTCAAAATACATCATATTTTTTAGCAAAATGAATCACAATAAATCTTGCAAGTATAATGTTAAATATCTGGATTTGAATCCACAATCTTCAAACGCAAAATTTTCAACAAGCAAAAATAAAAATCTTTTAAACATTAAATATGTATGGAACATTGTCGTTTCATGGCTTTTGTAATTATGTAACTAGAAACTAGCAATTAATGAACATCGAAACGTCAAATGTAATTTAATAAAACATATTTTGGCCAAAGTTTTAGCGGCCAATTAAAATGAACTTAGTGTTAATGAATATTTTTGTTGGAAACACCAAGCGCGTGTTGTTTTTTTAGTTGTTTGTAGTTTTTAAAGTGTACTTTAAAATGACTTATATTTTTAGAAATTAAGAAAGTTGTGTGTAAACGTTTTATTTGTGTTTTTTTTAAACATACACCAATATTTGATTACATAAATACATGTAGTGTACAATATAGATACTACCAAGTGCGAATTGTGCGAAAAAAAAGAAAGATAAGGCGCAAAAGAATAACAAGCAAAAAGATATGGCGTTAATATCGATTATGTAATATTTGTACATTTTTTAATTGTGGGTAGCGAAAATTTGTAAACACAAAATGAGGGAATAAATATGACCATGACCAACAAATAAATTGTAGCTAAAGTATAGTAATTTTAAAGAAATAAACTGAATTAAAAATTAAAAAATATATATAATTTTAAGGCAATTTGATAATAAAGTAGGTATAGTAAAGTGGTTAGAGCGCTTAGGTGAATTCTAATTTACACCGGTTTACAATCAAGCAATGTTAAATATGTTGTCTAGTAAAATATAGTAAAAATTTTGAATAATTATAGCGTAAATAAATAGGAATGATTACAATGAATTATCTCAACTGAATACATATAGCAATGTCCATATTACATATAAGTTTGTTTGATGCAATTATAAAATAAGATGTCATGTTAATAAACCTATTTATATTAAAAAACCTTTATAATTCAATATAAGTTAAAAATAAATTGTTTCGGGTTCGAACTCCTTACTATCGCAATCGGTTACCAACCTTATATTATCAATCATTAAAAAGAATTTAATATGATTTATTAACATAAAATAATAATAGGGTTGGTAAAGCAAAAAAGGTTGTAATCTAACAACATTCCTAAGTCGTGTATCGCTTGCGTGACTACATTGAATAAAAAAGTTGAACAAATTTGATACTTTAACGGGCACATCTTTATCTAAATAGCGGTATAAAAACACGTATACGACCTCACGGATGTATACGATATGTTATTTGATATCGTTATCCACGCTAATATATTGGTAAATGTGGGATTAGAGGCGCAGTGGAAGGATTTATATTTAAAGGCAATAAGGGGTTCACTGATTTGAATCCTTAAATGTTAAACTTAAACCTTAGTTAATGAAGATTGAACCAACATACACGTCATATTTATTTTACGAATATTCTAGAAATATTTATTTTAAGTAAATGCTTCAATGAAAATGTATACTCTTTTGAAGATTTTTAACTATTATGAAACTAAAATCATTAACTTTAACTGTTATAATGGAGTAACTAACAAAATAATATACAAGTACAATATTGTATACGAAAAAAATTAAAACGTTCAACCAAATCCCCAAAAAAGAAATTATAAAGCGTAAGCCTATTTTGATGCCAGTAAAGTATTTCACACAGCGTATATTAAAAATTTCGTGACCAAGTCCATTTACGACAGAGTTCCATAATCCGTTGAAATAAGTGTGTACACTTTTAGTAAAATTCAAAATGCCGCCAGCTTGATGACTGCTGTTATTGAATTTTTACGTAAATCTCCTTTTGTTCAGCTCATTTGGGTGGATTATAGATGCTAATGTCGAATTTCGGGGGTACAATTCCGCTGTGCCGATAAGCGAGCATTTTGAGATTTTCTTTTCGGTGTTAAATGCGTGTCAAAATGTATTTTGGCGGCAATCCTGCGGTTTATGGCCCGCCAAATCTACGTTACAATATTATTAAGGTCAATCTCCATATAAATTAGGGTCAATTTATGGCGTTTATAAGTATTATACTCTTTAAGTTAAAAATAATAGTCAATTTACGTGGACATGAACGGTTTAATTTATGTTTAAAAGGTTGTAAGGCTGTCTTGGCAAAACAAGGAATAAAAAGTAGTGCATTACGTAAATACAACGTGAACTGTAAAGCTTTTACAGTTCTCAGTTATGACATCAGCTAATTTAAACGATACAGTTATAATAGTCGAACGCCTCGTGCGTGAATAATCTGCATAAAAACAGCATCCCGCCATATCATCTCGTCCACGTTGTAGCTCACGAGCGCCATTACTCTGCACACGTTCTTTAGTGTGAAAATGGGATATAATTTTGGGGAAATAATCAAAAACCGCTTCGCGTGCCCAATGGGCATTAGCGAGGCCCTACCCTCAGCGGGCATGTTAATGTTGCCAGGTACAGGCTGTATGAACGTAATGAGACGAGGAAAATTGTGTTGCCATAAAAATAATTGTATTCTACCCTCCATTTCTTGTATACGTCGATTAGCCGGAGACTTACATTAGTTTTTGTTTGGGTCTTTTATGCGACCCCTCGTGGTGACTTGAAATTGAGGAAATTTGTACAAAATGAACGTTTCAGTGTGACTAACTTAAAAATTAAAAGTGAGTGCTTTTTTTTGTTTTCAATATTTTTGTTTTATTGTTTCTACAATCTGTACATTATTTGTTGATATTTTATGATAACATATCAAAATAGTGATAATGACACTTTCTAACCATTGATAGGGCTAAATGTTTCAAGTTATAATTACACTAGAAAATTTCATTCTTTATTCCACCAATGAAATCAATTTTGGCGTAAATCAGTCAGTCCAGTTTGAATTAATAAAGCATAATTAGCTACGTACTATAATTTTTAACTTATTTTAGAATTGTTATAACTAAGGGAATTGTCTTAACAAAATTAGGCTGATTTTAAACTGTCTTCAAAATTCTTAGAGGCTACTAGAAACCGTAAATATAACTTTAACACGATTTAAAAACGTTCGAACTCTATTGGATTTATGTGTTTGATATCAGACTTTTATGTTCTGTACTGAGTACAAATACAAATGTTTACTTTGGTTATTTCTGTAGCTTGTTTTAGAAGCAACCAATTTTATAGTCTTACAAAGTTTTGTGTTCACTACTTTTCTTTTTTCACTTTTGTAAAATTTAGTTTATATCATTCTTTGTTAACTAACAATTTATAAGCAATTTAGGCTATGGGTTTGATTCCCACTTGGGGAGAGCGAATTATTAATAATATAAATATTTTCTTGCTGTAGTACCAAAAGGCGGCGTTGTGTTTACGCCACAACACTGAATGTCTCAGTATTGAGTAGGAATTGAAGTACATCCCATTAGCCGCAAGACATTCTCCGAATGTTATGTGGAAGTTACAATATTAATATTATGTATAATATATAATCATCTTTTTAATTTATAAAATAACAAAAAGGTTTTCAATACAAAATACATGTATTATTATCATTAAAAAATGTATGTATATATATACTTGAAAATATATCACGACTGTCAAAATATTTACTCATTTTCGGATTTTATTTCTAAATCCTTTTACAGTGTACTATTCTTTGTAACATTAAAATTGTACACACAGGTATATATTTTATACTAATTTTGATAACTTTATTTACTTTAGACTTGCACTAAATCTAAGTTTAACAACCCCTAGTTAAAAGCATACTATTTTAAGGCAAATGCCCAATACTAGAAAATATACAGACACACTTTATGAGCTCTAAAGTTTTAAGGAGTATAGCACCATAATGGAGTATTTTAGTTCATTATAAACATTTCGGAATAAGTTTAAAGATTTTCGTCGTAATATTAAGTAATAATTTGGTATTAAAAATTATAAATCTAAAAAAAAGTATTTTTTCAATCCTATTTGACTTTTAGCTATAATTGAAATTCCTAATTTTACAAACACAAATTTTACTTTATAAGAATGAAAGACGCCAGGCAAAAACTATCACACAGAAAATAAACATGCTGCATATTATATTGATTGTCAGAAATAAAATCAATTAAAAGCTCCACAGTCAGCTGTTAGCCAAGTATAAGTTATATACAGCATTCAAATAGCATTTACAAAAATAGATAATATCAAGTCAAATTAAAGAACGCTTTAATTTACTATTTAACATTATATATTATTGTTTTTTGTTAGTTTTTAGAGGTCAAACTGCTTTTAAAAGCAATGCTAGATTACGAATTGATTGTCTCCTTTCCTATAAAAAATATTATATCATGTATCCATTTATTTTAAGACCACTGAACAACAATAGAATGTCTGAAATACTTAAAGAAAACATATAAAAATTTGAACGCAGCGGGACTCGAACCCGCGCCCTCCTGCGAACCGTGCAGGCGCTCTCACCACTGAGCCTATGCGTTCTACATCACGCCGCGTTGAAATTCTTATATGCTTATACAACTTATATCGTTGTTAGCATCTCTGTAGGGAGATTTTTACAAATTTCCACTATCCAAAGAGCTCAGTGGTGAGAGCCCTCAGTGGTGAGAGCGCCCGCACGGTTCGCAGGAGGGCGCGGGTTCGAGTCCCGCTGCGTTCAAATTTTTATATGTTTTCTTTAAGTATTTTTTCTATCCTCAGTGTGGATTAACACTTTAAAAATCATAAAAATATTTAATAGAATATCTGACCAAAAGTGTGACGATTGTGGATTTCATTCTCAAGTATTAAGATAATTTCTCCACTCTAGTGAGGTAAACTACGGCGTTGAGTTTTGCCATACAATTTTCCTCAAATTGTGTCTAACAATTTTAAAATTCTAATATATAAAAAACGAAAGTTCACGCAAATAAATAGTGTCCTCACATATGTCTGCTGCACTAAGTACTTTTTATCTGTGGTCACTTCCCTTAAATATTATATAGGACACATCGTAAAAGATATCTCTTAAATATTAGTTACTAGTAAACATTAAACATCTATAGAAAAATTTAATTTCGTTCGCAATAAATTAATACGATCATCGAAAAATTACTGAGCTGAACTGTATTGGGCTTAACGTTATTACGCCTTGATGGAGTACTCTTTATTAACATCTTGTAGAGTGACGATATTTCCCGAAATTTACCAAGACGTCGAGATTTTATTAATATTTTTAATAAGCAATTTGATGGTTAAAAGCTTTGAGACTTAATTTTCTGTTATGATATAATTTTAGGGACTTATTTCTGGTATTACGCTGTATACTATTTATGTGAGCAAAGAAAGTGGAATAATTTGTTACTATTCCTTTTGAAACCTGTTGTTCTTAGTTATCACAAATCACATCCTTTAATAAATGTAAGATATTATATATAAAGACAGCAAAAACTTTTAAAGTTATAAGATATTAGGAGACATCCGGAGCTGCTAATTTTTACTACATGTTAATATTTGTTATAACTCAAGGACATTCTTACATCACCATGTAATATTTTTAAAAATATTTATGGTTAGAATACCAATAAACCTCTAATAGCTACGTGAGTATTCATAGTCAAACACAATTTCTAAGGTAACAATTCAAAGTGTTCCAATGTATATAAAACCAAGTCAACCCTATGTCTACTTTGAAACGATTACAACGACCCGGCGACGAGAATCTGCAATAACCGTAATAAATTACCATCCAATTCAACTTGGTCTAATAAGACTCGCCGGATTCAATGTCCCGGCCAGGACTTCTTAGGATGTAAGATAGTCATTAATTTAATTGAGTTTGGATACAGTTTAGGAAATTAATTGAAATAATGTCCCCTGTTAGAGGGTCAAGAGGAAATGTAAGAAATCAACTAAGTTTTGATTGTGGTTGGTTGTGGAACTAACTAATGGGATTTTCGTGACTTAGTACCTGTTTGTGTTTAATTGTGATTTAGATTTTGTTGCAAAGATGTAATTATTCATTCAAAATGTTAGGACATTTAAGATAGGATAGGGTTAGAGGTAGCATTGGAGTCTAATCATTTTATGGATTGAAATAATGATCATAGTGAATAGTCTATTATTGTAGTATATAAGATAACTTTTTTCATAGCAATTGGTATTAAACATATATAACTTCTATAGCATACTAGCATGAATTAAAATTATTTCCAAAATATTAATATGGGTGAATAAATTTTTAAAATAAATATTAACAACATTAAAAAATTAACTTAAATTCTGTACGAACTACGAACATACATCTCCACAAGGTTGGAGCACATACGTTTACAACAAATATTATGAGAGCACTTTAAAATGCACAATTTAGCTTTACGACAAAAACCATAGCACCTGCCAACCATCTGTGCAACCGAAAACAAAGAAAAAGAAACACTCTGGAACAATTACGCGGAAATTATTCACGAATATTACATCATAGGAAAAATTGTAGCCCTAAAAAACATTACGTGTACCGTGGTGCATTGAAGCAGGGAAGGGGGAACTCAAGTAGGGGGGAGAAGGACTCAGACAGGGGGCATAATCCCGTAATTATCGGCTTAGCTGTATATGACATTAGCAGGTGGAAACAGCTAGCGTTGGGATCAGGTGTACCCACGCAGGTATTTCAGTGTTACATTGACAAACGGTAATAATTGATTTATATGGGATTTTGTTTAATAGGTTTAGCTAAAAAAATAGAGGGTGAGTTAAGAGGAATTAACGAGGGCGTGTTGTGATTTGCTATACTTGCTTTTTAATGCTTAGTTGGCTGATTATTTTAATGTAATTCCTTATTCAAATGAATTTTGTTTGTTCGTTTTTTTTGGGCGTTAGCTTTTGATGTGAAGGTTTTTAATTCTAAATATTATTCTGTATAACTTCGTGAATGATTGTCAGTCATTTAATAATATAATTATATAATATTTTAATACAATTTTTTATCGTTATCATATATAAATATGATAAGTAATATAACAGAAATATTTAAAGAAATAATGTCCAATTTCATACGACTGGTAAATGTTGACTATAAGGTATCTATACGTATAAACAACGTACAAGCATATTATCTATACATGCCAGTGATGTAAACAAAAGAACTATCTATGTATATATATTGTAAATTGATCTCGGCTTTGCATACACAACTCGCACTCGATACCGGCGAATATCTTTACCGGAAGCTACATTTACCTAAAATTTGCAACTACCCTCAAAGCGTTGTTTGTATTTCATAATCGAGACCTGTGATTCATCCGGACTTGGTGCGGGGCTTTTCAAACTTTGCCTTAACCCGCTTTGGAAGCCATCCTGAATAAAGGGTTATTCATTGTTTTGATATTGTTAATGGACCTCGGTCGGAATGAATGGCCTTTAAAATAAACTGAAGTTCTATATTATTTCTTCTAGCATTGGGAGACTAAAACTATCATTTTGTTTAACGTCCTGTGTTTTTGTGAAATTTATATATAGCCTACTATACAACTAACATAAGTTTTAAGCTTTTTTGAATTCCGCTTTTAAACTGAGATGCTTACAGAAATTATCTAGTTAACGGACATATGTCACTATCACTTCCTTATCAGACAAATTCAAGAGCAAAAGTCTCTAAGTATTAAAAAAACATACATATATGCGGGATAGTACCAGTATACAAAAACAACTAACTAACACTTATATAATCGCCTAGAAATTATAACAAATATCGTTTAGATATTAATCCCTTATCCATAACAATCCAACCGAATCATTATCGAATGCACAGCTTAAAACGTTTCTCGTGTAGCCTATTGGATAACGTATGGTCTATCGAATTTTAATACCAGATTTGCCTAGTCTGTGGCAATATCTATCTAAAACTAACGCGAGGGACTTTGACGTTTTAGTTCGAGTACATATGGATGATATTACCTTGCACAAAATATATAATGCCTGTCTTTGCACTATAAAAGGATCTGAATTTTATATTGCAAGTACTGTTTTAGCAATTATCATCCGATAACTATCTTGGTTATGTGATCCTATAAAAGAATATGCAATTACCTTTGCTTTTATGTTTTTTTAATGTCACGATGCATAAAAAATAAATTAGCTATAAATTTGTTGGTGGATAGATAAGATACGTCAAAAATTTATGTAATTCTGGCATTTACAACAATGAGTGTACGTTGAATTTTGTCTACAAATACTAAGTGAACTAAGTAAAATATGAAGTCAAGCACGTACTAGTAAGTTGTAGTTATTTATATAATACTCTTTATTGCACTAATTTTTACATTGAAAAGGTTTTACACACTACAATAGTTTCGTACACAACGGTGGATTTATCTTTATAAGAGATTTATTTGTCTCTTAAAACATTTATAATTTATCATTCATTGCTACCAAAATGATTAACGCTACAAAAAACTTTAAAATATTTAAAATTAAATATTTCATAAAAATAATTATATATTCTTATAGAATCTCAATTCAGGAGGCTTTACAAAGACCATTGAACGTGAAATAATCGAAAATCAGTTGCACAGTTTCAGGAAAGTGAATGGTTACGAAAACGGTTGACATGTACGGATTGTTTGACTTTCATTCGTATACAGTAAAAGGATCAAAAGGACGGATAAAATTTTAATAATTAATGATTGAAAATATTTATCGTTAGTAAATTTGCACATCTAAATCGAAACTAAAGTAACATAGTTTACTAACTTTACGTAAATAATATATCTATCTATGTGTGTTATTTTTTGATTCCTATTAATATATACTATAGTATATATTAATAGGCTATGCCTACATCGTACATTGCAAGAGGTTTCAATTATGTATCTAAATACTTATTTATTTACTATTTCAGTCACTAACTTAATAACTTCAGTAAAAAATAGTAGGTAAGGTAAGCTGAATTTCTATCGGTTTAATCAGGTTACAAAACCTATTATTCTAGAAGTTGTTTATAGGTTGAATTTGTTTGTTTCTACTTACACTCCATCTAGTTTTTACGTCAAATATATATTTTGCTTGTCCTAATTTAAATTGTCGGATAAATTAACGAATAAATATAATTAATAGTTAATCCAAAAATATGAAAATCCATAATTTTTTTATAATCACTTAGAGATAGAGTGAATAAGTACGTAAAAATAAGAAATTCTAATTTTCAATAGCCTAAAGTTGTTCACTTTCATATGCTGACTATATCAACATGACTGCGCTTTCGTAGGAAAATTTATTCACACCAATTTTCCTAATACATACCTGAAACAAAAAAGAAAAATTAAGTATTATTAATATGAAAACTTAAATAAATTAATTATATTTATTTATTAGTATACAGACTATATCGTGGTTGAACTTATAAAATAATACCTAAATGCAGTGTCCATATAAGAACAATGAAAACCGAATCAATGTTAACTTGAGAATTTAACCGATATAAAAGCAATGAGCTACCCTAATGATGTCTGAATTAACGATTCTAAAAGGATTTATTGAGGAAAATTATATAGGTATTTATGTAGTTTTAAAAATAGATCAGATATTAGAAATTTTTTGAAAGATCTAAATATAATAAATTTATATATGCGAATTTTGGATTCTTCTATTAGACTGAGATTCGATATAACATCGACTTTCACCAATTAGTTTAGTCGATAAAAATTATTAGTAATTAGTAACATAAATAACTAGCATATTAATAGAGTATATAGATAACTAAAAATAAAGGGGACTGATAGAAAAAAGTTTTTAAAAGTCAAATTTAAAGTGAGTAGGTATATTTGCTATACCTAAGGTCCGAGTATATCCTATGTATAACATATATTATCAGTTTGACTATATATACTTCTGAATAAAAAAGCGTACCTACACGTTTCACAACACTCACATTATAACTACAACACTTACTTTACTTTACCCAGCAACGGAAAAAAATAATAATAAAAGATATTAAGTTGCTTATAACTTAATATCTTTTATTATTATTTTTTTCAGACTGTGTCAGGAAGGTTTCAAGACAATAATCTGGAGATATCAAAATATTTTAAAATTAATATTATGTGAGTCTTTAAGATTATAATTATAAAAATCATTATCAACACCTAAAGGTTATCATCGTTAAGCTTTTTGATCAAGAACTAGATTGAAATGGTGTGTGAATTGCCACTGACCGATCTTGGTTCCTAGTCCCATTATAGTGACTTATTTTTATATTAAAAATATATTTTAATTTATTTTCTACATTTGAAAATTTTAATACTAAATTTTAACTTAATCACTTAAGACTATTAATAACTGTTACAACAAATATTAATATTTATAACACTTTTATAACAAACACTAATTGAAAAGCTCTTCGCGAACTTCATTTGTCATGTTACAAATGACAATGAGACGTCCGCCCTAATACATATTAATGATTATCTTAAAACGAAACTAATTAAATTTCGTAATATACGGTATTTAGAAACGTGTCTGGCTATTAGGAAATGATGAATTACTTTTTTTATTATATTTTTTTATAATATCTGTGCTTTAAATAAAGGATATGTATAAGGAGTTTGCATTATATTATTCAGAAAAGGCTTACTGGCTTCTACTTTAAAAATATACACTGTTTTACACTTATGTAATGTTTATTTTTTGTTTTCATAAAATTCAATAAATATTTTTATTTAGAGGTTCACATCATGACCCTTAATTGAAAATGTTTGTTCCAAAAATATGTAAATACTGTTAGCAGAGCTATGAATATAGACGTTTCTTTATCAGCAACACGATTTGTATAAAATATTAAAATATAAAAAAGCTTTAAGCGAAATTATATTAAAAAAAGCTAAATATATTAATACTATATTGTATATAGGCTTAAGGAACATTACTTTGCCCTGAACATTAACAGTATAAGTAGAGTCAACAAAGTCGACTTACAGTAAAACTATTCCAATTTGCCTAAAAGCCGCAAAAGCATATCTGCACAAGCTATGTAGATTCTGAACATTTTTTTATTAATCATCGATCATTTTGAGCGGACCTAAGTCGATGCCTTTTAAAGATATTACAATTTTCGTTGTGATCGCAAAATGGCTCCTTTTTTATGTTACTTCGAACACGGTTAGCTTTTTTGTATATGTACTAGTACTATCATTACATTGGCTTTTTTAAAGTTCCAGGAGTTCTTCGATAAAATCTGTATATATAAAGATATATCTCAGTATATAATAATAGAATAAATTTATTTTGGGAATTATGTCGCTGTAAATTACACTAAACTATAACTTATTGTACATTTTACTTTATATAAACTATATAATTATATATATCTTATAAAAACGTTTCAAAATGTCTCTCTTGCGCTCAAGAAACGAACTCTATGAAGACAGTACTCTAGCAAACGCAATTTGCATATACGTGCTTCTCTACAATCTAGTTACATGCAAGTCAGTTTACAGTAAAGTCATAGTTTAGTTCATTTACCTGCGAATATAATAAAACATATCTGCTTAAATTTTACATACACTTTAATATATGTATATATACCTATATTATTACCCTTTGACCTAAATACGTTAACAACTACCCTATTTCAGGCCAGATGACGCAGGTTCGACGCCCGAGTGAAATAGAGCATCCCTTCGTCGTACTCGGGCATGAACAATTAAGTTACGTCACGCCTATATAGGTGTTACTTATTAGGTCAACGCAGACATTAGATGAGTTATTTTTGTTTTATTTACCACATAGTTATAGTTCAACCAAGTTGACCACGTAAATGCACTGCGAAAGCTCGGATTTGCTTTTTGCTGTATATACGATGGTTTCAGGTTCGACTAGGACTTAAATTTGAAAATTAAAAAGAAACTATTTAGTCAATCATAATTGACCAGCATGAGGTGTGTTAGGAATCTGAATATATTAAATATTGTACTAATAATAATAAAAATATATTATTTTTGAAAAAGACCTATAGTAAGTTTCATGGGAGTCAAATGGCAGTATTAAATTCTCTTTCAACACGTTTTGATTTTTGACGAAAAGTAACACAACGATGCAACGAAGCTGAAGCCGATATTTATATATATATATATATATATATATATATATATATATATATATATATATATATATATATATATATATATATATATATATATATATATATATATATATATACATATATATATATATATATATATATATATATATATATATATATATATATATATATATATATATATATATATATATATATATATATATATATATATATATATATATATATATATATATATATATATATATATATATATATATATATATATATACATATATATATATATATATATATATATATATATATATATATATATATATATATATATATATATATATATATATATATATATATTATATATATATATATATATATATATATATATATATATATATATATATATATATATATTATAGTTGCTATGCAATTTTGTATATAATAACTATACACCAATTTATCTTGATGTAAAAACACTACAGATCATAATTTCTTCTAATATTGTGCTAAAAGCTATGTATATTGAAGCTTTTTCGTTAGGATTGAAATATATTAAGGTGCGTTTAATTTATACACCGACGTATTACGTCTATACCAGCCTTAAGCTCATAAGCTTATGCGTTTTGGTGCATAATTTAGAGGCCAGATAAACGGATTTGTAATTGATATTAAATTAAATCAATTATAATAAATACTTAATGCGATTATTTGTTCAAGACAGTTCTATTTGAACTTAAAGGGATATAAAATAGGTTTATTTTTTTAATATTTGAAGTGAAATGAGAAAGTTGTATTATTTTTTCATTGTTCTTACCATATTCGTGCCATAGGTACAAATTTAGGTATATTCTTATAATAAACTTGTTTTTATATATAATTTTAACTAACAATTAAGCCTACTATATATTCAACGATATGTATAAGAATCAAATTCAAAACTATCTATTCTTTAAAAAAAATAAGAAAGAAATCCAACTCGTCTTAAATTCCAACATAACTTATTATGAAAGCGTGTTACATTTTTTACAAGCAACGTGTCAAAAGTGATAAAGATCGAATCTACGAGTAAGTGATAACGTCAAACAATCACAGGTTCTCGTTAGCATAATAATATTATAATACGTGTACAGTAGCTTTAGATTTACATATGAATGAAGATAAAAAATAGAACTTTACAGAACGACAGATAAAAAATGGTAATTAAATGTCATCCAATGAATGATTTGATGGTGTTTTAGAAATTAAATAAAAAATATACATGTATTTTATGAATGTTATTTTGAGATATCGTTTCAAGTTAAAAAGACATCACGGCGTAGCGGCCTGTAGGCTGAATGTAAATAAATATTAGTGACTTCGATTCCCACTCTGGTAAATGCATTATTTTCATAATAAATTTTGTGCTCGAAGGAGTACGGAGCGTCATCACTATGCTGCTATAAAGGAAACCACGATATTAAAAAAAACATAAAGTAGACTACTTATTTATTTTTCGTATATTACATATACACAAACACATTTTCACGATCTATCCCTAGCGGGGTAGTTGGAGAGAATAGAGCACCAAACGCATGCATGCCTCGCCTCGTCCACTGGTGTGTCCTCGTGTATATTTATTATTATAACATATTTCAATTCTTAATTATACATATGAGTGTTTTATTTTATATTATTACCAGTTGTGAATGACATTTTGTAGGACATTGTCAAAAATATATGACATATGCATTATTAACATTAGACTAAGTATTTGACCAAATTTTATATTAGAAATCGATATCTATTTCCGTGGTGCCAGTTTAATTTTATTTCATTCTTTTACCTAATATAAATTTCCACAATTCTAAATATATTTTTAGCTGACTTTAATAAACATTTATAGCGACGCCCAATAAAGAACAGAGAAAGCTTGATATATATTTTTGATACTTTCATTGACCAACTTCATGTATAGCATTTATAAAAATAGCTGACACGTTTGTATTGAATTCAAGAAAACCAAAAAGTACTGTAGACTAACATTAAAAAACAAAATTTACTTTTGCTGCAACTTCATTTTATTGTTAAAAACCATTTACCGAGAAGGCTATACATGACACTATTGATTACATCACGTAAATTGTTTCGAAAACCCTCTGTACTCGTGGTCGTTATCTTGGGCACGTACAAGTTCTTGTTTTTGGATCACGGGTAATAACAATTTAACACAATTTGATAGAAGTAAATAATAAAATTATAAACAAATAAGATCCATGTGTGTAGGTGTTCTTTATAATTCAAAATAGAATAGTTATTTTATTTGTATATATTTAAAAATATATATATAACTAAATAAATATATAACTGTATCCAGCAAATAGAATGCTAATGTGAAGTATAAGAATGCTAATGCTGCCTTAGTTAGGTCCTTCAAGATATTGCGTGTTGAACGCCGTGTTTTTAGTTGATTTGTGTTGTCATTTTTAATTTTTTTGGTTAATTTGTGTTATATTTTTAAAAATAATCAATGTTCAAATACAAATGAGACAAGATTCGACAACCCTCTCGTTATAATCAAACGCTGTACCGCTGCGCCATAATAGCTTTAATATTATTCCATAAATATTAATTTCACTATTTCATCATCATTACAATTTCCAAACACTATTAAGTTTAATCTTAAAATATGTAACTTGGTACACGACACGGTAGCAGTAATTTGCATAAACAAGAAGTTTCGGCCATGCATCTTCCGGCCGGTCGGGATGAATGATGTGGAACCACTGATTTATTGGAGTTAGACCTGTTTCTGTGAGACATACGGACAGAGTGTTTGATTTATGTTACATCATATGTTATGCTATATTTGTTTGAAATAAAACGAATATATGCACTTACTATTATAAGGCTATTTAACGTTATTGTGCAAATAGTGATGAACTACAAAGGTGATGGTAGTAGGTTCCATTTGAAATTAAATTTCTAATCTATATATATAAAAGTAAAATGCCACGCCTTAATGATATAGTTAATTTTACAGTTATACCAAATATCATAAATATTTAATTTGAGTGATGCTTAAAGGTGCACGTACCCCTATTTGCTAAAAACAATAAGCTTTATTCGATTTAGCTTGTGTGTTATAAGTACTGTAGAAAATTACCTATATTTATATATTTATTTAGTTATTTATTTATTAAAGGCCATCTACAATGTATTACATTATTACATTAGCAAAAATACACATTGCTTAGAAACATTTAGTATGCTACACCATATATTAACTAAAACCTTGAAAAATTATAATGTCAAAAAAATTTAAGACAATGATCTATTATATTAGAGCTTTTTACTGAAAATTAATTCAAATACGAGACTTTCATTTAGCAAACCATTTGAATACATAATCTAGTCAGCTAGTAAACGCGCCATTTCCGCTATCATCTAGAATAGGTGTAGACTTACAATAGGCGTTTGTGAGCTATAAAGTTTTTATAGTTAGTTGAAAATCGTCATTGCACTACATATGAACACGCCACACGTATATATATATATTTATATATATATATATATATATATATATATATATATATATATATATATATATATATATATATATATATATATATATATATATATATATATATATATATATATATATATATATATATATATATATATATATATATATATATATATATATAAATATATATATATATATATATATATGTATATATAGATTTATTTTAAGCGTATTAAATCTAAAGAAACACTTGTCACATTTTGATATAAATAATAGATATGTTTGAGTTATTACGTATTTTAATTTACAACCAGGAATAGGCAAAATTAAATAGTTTTTTTTTTAGCTTCATGCTTTATCCCGCACAAGGTAGGGTAGGCAGAGGGAACTGCAGGGACCGTGGGTACCTAATGTTAAGACACTCCGTTGCTTAGTCTCTGCTTTCCCCGTCCCCGCTTTCGTTAGTTACAATCATTTAATACAATTTTGTCACAAAACTTAAATAAAAAATTAACAATTTTCCTTTAACAGACCGTGTGTATAACATTTAACGATATGTGTGGAAGAGCTTAAGAGTTCTCTACGGTTATGAGTTTGATTATATTATTAATTGGAATTTAAAGGCACTGGATGTTTTGAAATATTATTGGAAATTCTGAAAATATATTTAACATTTCTTGTTTCCACAGTTCGGTGTTATGTTTCTCCATTCAAACGTAGTGATAAGTGATATGTATTAGCTTCACGTTTTATCCCGCGTATTGCGGGATATAAGAGTAGGCAGAGGGAGCTGCAGAAATCATATGAACCTAGTGTTAAGACAATCCGTTGCTTAGTTCCTACTTTCTCCGTCCCCGCTTTTACCAATTTTTGAGGCATTGTGTGTTGAGTGGTGGAACTCAACGCCGCGCTTAACCTAGTTTCCAGAGTTTCCAGAAAATGCAATTAGAAAAATTCATCTTAAACAAGTGGGAATCGAACCCACAGACCGTCGCGTTTACAGTCATACGCTACGCCTCTGCGCCACGACGGTCCTCAAATGATGTGTTAGTTTATCAAGCTACATTTATATTAACATATTTTAATAAAATATATCAAATTAAATGTATTAAATACAGAAACGAAAGATACATACAACTAGTACTTTTTTATCGTAAACATTTTACTGTATAGCTAATCACTATGTACCTACATAATACTTATTTTTATATGTACTTAACCTTACCCCTATATGTATTTTAAAATGCACATTCTTTCTCATGCTTCATTAATCTAAACAAATATATTTTACAATATATATGTGTATATCTTTAACATTAACATTGTACATATACCGAGATCCTTCCCAAATACACTACAAAAGCTTCACACAAATTATAAAACAAGCGAAGATATTCCATCAATTCATAAAGACCCCATCGACTTATAACCATTTAAATCACCTAACCACATTCAGGTGTAAAAGACACTAATTGTCGATATTAATTATACAACAAAAGCGCAATGAATCACCGACTATTAAGAAGGAGACCAAACTTTGTACAATGCTGATTGAGCGAATGCGAGTGGCAGCAGGATTTATGAGCGTCGAACAAAAGGTTAGGCACGCCTCTGTTCTACTGAAAGCCTTAATTTCCTGAAGGATTTGGCACTTGGCGTCGATGTTATTGAATCATTGCTGTTTGTAAGACGGTTTCAGGACTTTATGTATGATATTGCATGGAAAATTTGGATATACCTATATGTATTGTGAGATATTTAGTTTAATCTGCCTAACACCTGTATTTAGTATACAAATTCACTTGGATTATTTTCCTTTCTAAACATAAAATGTTATTCGTTAAGTAATTTCATCTAAAAACAAAATACCTAAACAGAATACGCTGGCTTTTGCAAAACAATCCTGAAACTAATACAGTCGGAAATACAATCGAATTATTTCTTTTTGGTAGACTTTTATTTACTTCATTTCTTCTTAGCTCAGTTCACTTTTTTACTTCCTTAATTTAATTTGTTTACTTATATTCACGTTTACTTTAACTTTTGTATTGTATTTATCCTCATTCTTGTTTAAATCATTTTATAAGTAGCAATATAATTTATTTGGATCCGCTACTTAGCACGCTGTCATTTTAACATCTTTTAAATGTACTATTACTTGTGCAGCGTTGAGTTCCGCAGTTAATAAGAGAGAACTAAGATTTATTACATTTAAAAAATCATAATTATATTATAGTCCTTCACCTAACTACATATATAAATTAAAATTTTCGTTTCCATTGCCCAACGAATACGTTAATATGATATATAAATACATATATAAATTGAACAAAAGCTCTTTGATTTACTTCCAGAGACTAATCTTTGTTTTCCCGGATATAAGAACAGTTGAATTGTGTCTCCCGTCGATTAATCCCAAATCTGCTGAATCTACCGGCGAATGACCTCATTAAGACCCCAAAGACATTGTTAGGGCACGTTCACATGTACAAGTGCATTTATTTTATTTATTATGCCAATTATTTGTAAGATTTGACGTTTTTATTACATTATTATGTCTAAGTTGTATTTAATGTGAAAAGCTTGTTCAAAATAGTAATGTGTTATTTGTTTATACAAATACGATTCTTTAAAATTTTTATAACTTTCGACAGTTACAAAAAGTTACTATTTTAATTTTTTTTAGCTTCACGTTTTATCCCGCACATGGCAGGGTAGGCAGAGGGAACTGCAGGGACTGTGGGAACCTAGTGTTTAGACACTTCATTGCTTAGTCCCTGCTTCCTCCGTCCCCGCTTTCCGCCTTTTTCGAGGCATTGCGTGTTGAGTGGGGGAACTCAACGCCGCACTTTGCCTAGTTTCCAGAGTGAAGAAAGTGGAAATAGAAAAATCCATCTTCCCCGACTGGGGATCAAACCCAGAAACCGTCGCGTTACAGGCAGACGTTGCGTCTCTGCGCCACGACGGTCCTCACTATTTTAATTAAATTATATAAAGATACTCCACATTCAATTGCCAAGATACTCCACATTTCTCTACCGGTCCGATTATATAATACGTGTCCGATATGTAATAGCGGATCTCAACGCCGAGAGAAGAATTTCTTTCCAGAGAGAAGACTAAACAAAGTTAATTTCTGAATAAGAAACGATAACTTTTTCAATTACACAATTACACAACGGCTAACCTGTTATTATCCTTACCAGTTATTTGATCTTAAATTTAAATCTTTAAAGAACTGTCAGTGAGTCACTTAATATTACAAGAAAAAACAAGAAAAAAACAGCAAATTCCTTTTCCAACTCATTAATTGGAAATAATTCTTATAAACAAAACGAAGATAGCATCCGCTTCGAAAACCGCCTAAGGATACAAGGGGTCCTAGTGATTGATTGCGAGTTCTTTCAAATATTTGTCAAAACATTTTCCGACTCAACTGGTCTTTTAATGATTTCCATTAGTTATCACTTCGCTATTTTTGTTTCAGTCTGTTAGCTGTCGAGATTTTGTAAGTTGGATGATTAATTGTGTAAAAGCTTAACCTCAAAGCCTTAAGTTGTATTCATTTGTGAAAAATAATCTAAAAATAAATTACCCATTTTTATGAATTTAACTTGAAATCTAATAATATTATACATCAGAAAGTTTGGATATTACTTTCCTTTATTTTTATATGTCACATATATAGATCTTTGAAAGATTCAAGAACCGTGGAATTGAGTTACGCCGCTACCCTCTTCAGTCCACCACTCAATGCCGTTAAAAACAATGGAAACAAAATGTCGATATATCTCAATACGACCTCATTGCTTATTTGGCTAGAATTAAAACTATTTGTGTTTAACCAAGATGGAATTACAATTAAATTTACTAAAACGCAGAATATCCAAAATTTTTATAGAAGTTGATAAGTTTAACCTAATATTATAACAATAACTTTATCAACATTAAGAATTAAAAACTAAACAAAACACACACCTATATATAACAGTATTATCCGAAACGTTTTAAACTAAAGCAGGATCTAATCTAAAGTTTTAAATACCCGTTATCTATAGGAGCATCTGGGCAGTGATTTATTGGAGCGAGGAAAAGGACACTTCAGGCACTGAAGATTTACTACATCTGAAAAAGTACCAACGAATAGTAGTTTTTGTAAATGTGTGGTGTAAGTATTTACTATAATTTATGGCTGATTAAGGATAAGATACAATGTATACACGTGGTTTTGCTTGAGCTAAGTATAAGATTTAGTACTCGATTTGTGATGAATTTGGATGAAAATATATCCATTTGAAATATATTTAAAATATTAGTATGTAGTATGTGTTGCCTTAAACTTACATGAGCAATACAATCAATCGTGGTTCGCTGTATTATGGTAACATTTATAAGAAAAAAGTCATTTTTAGAATCTGAAAGATAAAAAAATAAAAACAAATATAAATATAATGTAATATATAACACATACTGCTTCACAAAAGGCACTTTAAAATAAAGTCGTTTCACAGCTCTACATCTATTTCAAGTTAGAATTAAACAATTAGTTAGAACTGAGCGCACTAAAAATCTTGAAAGCCTCTGAAATACGTCTTATTTAGTGTAGTGACACCTTAATTAAAGAAGGCACTTTTATTAGTGCTGCCCGGTAATTTACGGATTTTGCTATCTTGATATTACGATTTGAGAACAAGTACTTTAAAAGCTTAAATTGTTTTCTTTGAGCTTTTTTCTTATCTGTTCGTCGTAAAGTATGCGCTTAAAAATGGAGATAGAACAAAAGAAATTATTTTCCCGTTATTTGTTCATGTTAAAAAAACTATAACGTAGGTTACATTATGTTTTCAAGTTATACTTTTTCCTTTGTGTCTCTAGCTCTCTATGTGGTAAAGGTTAGTAGTCCGCTCAGCTCAGACTTGTCTGGTTTTAGGCTAGAAGTATAGTGTGTGGCTATCACTTGTTAGACTGAAGAGTCATAGATATATATCTTAACTATTATATCTACAAGGACTTTCGGCATTACTAAACAATATTATAAAAAAATAGAACTACCAGCAATAAATGAATGAAATTCAGAAAAAGGATATTTGTTTTAACATATAATTAAATCTTTAAGTTAACTTTTATTTGATTAATAAGAAAACGAAATTATAATAAAATAAAATAGTTTACGGGCTTAATATCCATAGTGTCATAATATTAAATAAAAAAAATAAGAATTAAATTTTTAATAGAGCTACTATGTGTCAATACATAAAGGCTGTTTATACTCATCCAGTTTTATATACCTCATGGGCAATTATGACAAGTGACCATTGACCCGTCCATGGCTCGTTTGCTTTGTCCCAGTACAGGGGCAAGTGAAGATTATTCATCCGCTAAAAATAACTACAAAGCTTTCAACTTCAAAGACCGTTAGCTACAAATATATATTATATGTATAGACGTGTTTAATTTCAATTTGTGTTTAAACGTAATTTATGTTGAACGATGTTATTGAATGTTTTCTGTTATATGTTAGTATGTCAGACTTAATGATGTAATATATATGGTTATAAATTTTTCCCTTTAAGCGAAATATAGCATAAGATTTAAGAGATTATAGGGAATTAATTAAAAATATCTCGCAATTCCAACTGCATTAGAACAAAAAATGTATTGACTTACAAACAATGTAAATCCAAAAAAGCTCAGCGTATGGAAATAAATATATAAACTTCATATAATTTACTTTTCTATACAATAGATAGACATATCCCAATGTCTATGGTACAAAATTTCAAAATTAATAAGAGCTTCAAGTTTTTCCCTATCTTGAATTTCCTATGGTTTCTGAATAAAGTTGATTGAACCCGCGTTGTTTGCAATTCGAGCGACGTATGAATATATAAATATTTTTATTCGAAATTATAAAATTCAAAGGGATTTTATTATAGTACTATTGTTTGGTTTTTATTTTACTATTTCTTTCATTTCATATACAAAATAAATATTATGAATATAAAAAAATCTTCTATAGTTTCTTTTATATCTACATATGGTATAATACTATTAAATAATAAAATTATATATATATGTCGGAGTATTCATTAATACGGTTGCTGATTTGACAACGAGGCGGAAGCGACTTGTCATCGCTTCGACAGAGTCCAGTCTTACGTTCGTGCGGGCCGAGTCTTCGAGTTACCGATAGGACTCGAAAGCATCACTTTGCTGTTGGCTGTTGTACGGATAACAAGTCTTGGGAACTGTCATACCGCTCGTTATAATACTACCTACTTGTGGATTGTGTGTATACCTACCTTATTGGAATCAGTGGTAGTAAAGAAAATATTGTAAGAAGGAAGTTTGATTTCTGCTCGATAACCACGTTAAGCCCACAAATATGTGCTCGGAGGAAGACCATCACTCTGATTTGTACCCCTTCGCCGAAATCAGAAGTGGGATATGAATGTCACTGCCACACAATTTTCGAGAATTTAGCAGAGAAATATGATGCAATTGCTTGAAGTGGAGTTCAACCCAGAGCAAGTAGATGCTGATCCATGTGCTTAGCGTGCCACGATTCACTCTTGTGTTAGTGAACGTCCACTGGAAGGTGCATCGCTCATCATAGCTCTTAGTAAGGCACTGAAGGGCAGCGCCTCGTCGTGGCTTTCACATATCTCACATGCGGGTATGACTTGGCAATACTTTCGTGACCTCTTTCTCGCACGTTACAATTCTACGTAAACACTTGCTGCAAAGCTTATCGATGTGAATCATGGCAAGCTGAAGGAAGGTGAATGTCTCGCAGCATATGCAAGCGTGTGACGTCGCTGTTGAAGTGGAAGGATTTAAGTCACGAAGAAATATGTGCTACGTCATATGTGTTGGCTCATATTACCCAGTTTGATTCACGTCTGTATCGCTTGGCGTTTACAAATGAAATAACCACACGAAACAACTAATAATGCTGGTGTTACATTCAAGTGTCATAATTGTGGGTAACTTGGACATAAAGATGATGTCTTATGGCAATAAGGGATAACGAATATTGATGGTTACGCCTGGAACCAGTAAACAAGTGATTTGTTTTCGTTGCGGCGAAAGCGAGCACATAGCAACCAATCGTGCCAATGCGAGCGCGGGCAGCTCGACCTCGAGTGGGCCGTGCTGGCCATAGCAGTGGAAGTCGCGCAGTGGCTGAGTGAGGCGTGTGTTTCTGCACTATGTCAGGCGTTTGTGGCAAACTACAACAATCTGGTGAGTCGTATTATTTTTATTTTGATTCTGGTGCTAAATGTTCTCTCGTTAAACAAACTGTTAGCCGTGAATTCATAGAAGAAAGCACATTCACGTTATTTCGTATAGAATTCTTTGTAACGTGTCAATTAGTGGCAATCGTTTGTCGATTTTATTTCATGTATTGTGATATTGCGATAGGCCGTGAAATACTACCGTAAGGGTTCAGTATTAGTATGGCCGTGACCAATGTTCATATTTCAAAAGTTCTTCTTCTTCTTCTTCTCTTTAATTATGGCGTTTTGAGTGTGCCAGTTGAGCACAATTCACTATTTCAAAAGTTCATAATGTGAACCATTGTAATTTAGATCTACCCTCGCGAAATAATTTAGCACTTATTAATATTGTTGTGTCTGTCGAATATATCTCATTAATTGTTGACGTGTTAACTCGTTATTCAGACTATTTTATTACTGATACTCCGCGAACGCGCGTTACGACAGATGAATTTGTTATTCGTTTAATTGAACAAAAGCAAAACTAAATTAATTCTCGGTAGGTTTGTGTGTGTGTGTTTTTTTTTTATGAATCTTATGTGTTTCTTGCGAATGAGGAAAGAAATGAGACAAAGTTAAATGTAAAGTTTAAAGGACCGTTTGAGGTCAGAGACGTGCTTGAGGGTGGCCGCTATAATTTAAAGAAGGAGTCTTTAAATTGTAAAAACTTATAAAAACGCTCATGATAGTTTGTGAAAAATGGCAGACAATCAATGTATAATTGACAATAATGAGATTGAGCACACTAATTGTGATATTGATGAGAGTACTTGAGTTTACATGATGATTGGCCCGTACCAGTGGTTGTCGTGTAGCCGTAGCTCAGTAGAAATCGGTATCTACAAGTTGTAGTCCGTGAGTACGCGGTAGTGCAGTCAACCCTGGCAGAGGTCGGGTTCAGTGTGAACCATAAGTCCAGGTGGGACTTGGCGTTCACGTGGGTGTTCGCATAAGAGTAGTAACTGGAGGTTACTGGGTTATGTTTAACCATTAATCACATGTAAGAGCTCAAGTACTGGTAATGTGAAACAAAGTCTACATGGTTGAATTGATATCTCTATTGTGAGATGCGGTGTTAATAAAGTCAATTATACTTTGAGTGTTTTGTATGTGAATATGATAATATCATAATAGCGTAATTGAATTGAGCGTTTTTATTGTAAGATGTTTGCTTATTAAAATGGAAAGGTAGATTAAAACCTTTTTATTTTGAACTATTTTCCTCCGAAGAAAATAGCGAGTACTGTTAGGTCAGTGATGACCGAGCTGAGACTGTTTGATACTGTGTGATGAATATTGTTTCAGAATAACACACGAGGACGTGTGTCTCGCAGGATGGCCGTGTCGGAGTATTCATTAATACGGTTGCTGATTTGACAACGAGGCGGAAGCGACTTGTCATCGCTTCGACAGAGTCCAGTCTTACGTTCGTGCGGGCCGAGTCTTCGAGTTACCGATAGGACTCGAAAGCATCACTTTGCTGTTGGCTGTTGTACGGATAACAAGTCTTGGGAACTGTCATACCGCTCGTTATAATACTACCTACTTGTGGATTGTGTGTATACCTACCTTATTGGAATCAGTGGTAGTAAAGAAAATATTGTAAGAAGGAAGTTTGATTTCTGCTCGATAACCACGTTAAGCCCACAAATATGTGCTCGGAGGAAGACCATCACTCTGATTTGTACCCCTTCGCCGAAATATATATATATATATATATATATATATATATATATATATATATATATATATATATATATATATATATATATATATATATATATATATATATATATATATATATATGTATATATATGTATATATATATATATATGTATATATATATATATATATATATATATATATATATATATATATATATATATATATATATATATATATATATATATATATATATATATATATATATATATATATATATATATATATATATATATATATATGTACCTAAAACTACCATCCAAATCTCCTAAACCAAATTGAAACGCTCAGAATCTGAGCCAGATAACTGTTTTAAACAGACTAAAATTTATACCTCTTATTTGTGTTTGTCGCGTGTGATATATAGCAGTTCGTGGGAGCTGTAATAGGTCGCCATATATTAAAGCAGCACCCTTATACAGCCTGGTTACTGAACAGCTACGTCAAATTTTGTATACTGTGTTTTTATATTGTAATGTAAGAAATATATATTTCTCATACATGTTTTAATTGTACATTAGAAACCAAAATTCAAATAATATGATATATATTTATATCTAGTTATGCAAAAAATTAAAAAAAATAATATATTATTAAGTTATATAGTAAACTTCTCTACTGACGATGAAAAATAGAATTGTCGCAATATATATATTTATACTATAAAATTCAATATTTTCTTTGATTATAATATATATGAACAAGCTGTATATACAAGTAGGTTGTAGCGCTGTGTTAGATAAAGCTGACAGGTTAGACCGCAGTTTTAAGGTCTGATTAAAACCATCCCTATTTTAAGGGAAGAAGGCATATAATGTCGGATGTACCTTTTGTTTATGTTTCTTAAATGCGAGTTACTTAATTAATGTTGAGCGTTCAGCGATATTATGTCAATTTCATAATATAATGATGATGGAAGCTTTAAGATGATGAGAGAGAATGATGAAAGCTTTTTGGCACAGTGGGATACTGTCTTGCTGTAAAGTGTGATGATTGTGGGTTTAATCATCATTCATGAGTTCATAATATGTGCCTTAAAAAGTTATTATAGGGTTGATGACTATATCAATGACAAAGATGCATGGAAGTAATCAGTTCTGCAGCAGATTTGTTATTTTATTTAAAAGATGTGCTGAGGAGTTTCTTTCGCCATTTCTTCTCCTCGATGACAAAGCACCTTTCTGAAAAGGTAGTATTTAAAAAGTTCACGTGCATAAGTGCATCTGTGATACCTACATGTATAAATGATTTTTGATTTTGATATTTTGATAAAACAAGAGCTCCATTGAATTCTATCACTCCACAAGCAGTGCCGTTACAGGACAAAAAGCAAATTTTATATTTCTATTATATGTTTAGTAAAGTATTCTTAATGATAATTAATTAATATTCCTTTAAAAGACTGTATAATAAAAAACTTTATGACATAAACCTTTTAGCTGTTACTAAAAAAATATTAACTACCCAATATAAAGTAGCTAAGTAATAGTAAGTAAAATAGGTTACATTTTAGTAATATTTTTAGTGCTACTGTTACTATATAGATACTATAAAATAAGCTAGGTTCGTATGGTTCCCAAACTAGGTGCCTATGGTTCCTGAGGTTCCCTCTGCTTACCCTGGCATATGTGGGATAAAGCGTGAAGCTAAAAAAAAGAAAAAATAAATAAAAAAAGCTTTCTACCCAACGAAATCAACCGAATCGATTCTAACACAAATTCTAGTCTGGAACTTAAAATCGGTAGAAAATATAGCTCAAAACTTCGAGCCAAGTCTAACTAAACCATAACAGTAACATAATATACAATACAGCGATCGCTGAATACAGTATAGAGATCGCAATATCTTATGGCCACTCGACGTATTCAAAACAAACAATGCACGTCTAAATAAACTTGTGTTTCATACACGGCTTCAGTTTGAGATCTGTCTCTAATTAGAACTAGTCACCGCCTTATCCGCAATCAGTCCAACATCTACCTTGCCCCAGTGTAATATATCTTGTTTGGTGCAAGAGTTAGCTAAAAATTAGTATCTAAGCTTTTATTTAAGCAAAAATTATATATTTTATTCAATATTATAATAAATATATATTTTATAGTTGTGAAATAGATTATTTAATGGAATTAACACTTTTTTTATATAAAATACACAAAAAAAAACAAATACACAAATAATAAAGAAAAAATCTATAAGCTCTCACACAATCGGCTTACACGTAAAAGAAGCTTAATCAAAAGCTTTGAATTCGCCTTATTAACGTTTAATCTCTTAAGCAAACATCTAATTAGATATAATTACCTCGTCACTTGCACCACAAACTAGCATGACGGAAAGGAAACGTAGCTGTCCAAAGAGACTTGAGCTACAACTATACATTCATCTTATTTCTATTCTAGGGTATACTAAAAGATGGCAGATCAACTTAAATTGGCTGAAATATCTTTGATTATCGACATGGATTTTCATTGAACAGGTTGTTGCTTTGTATGGATAAAATTGACAGTAATACATGAGAGATGTATTTGTTTATTGAAATACATGTTTCGTTTTAGCTTTAAAACTGTTTCACTAGCTACCTTTTTTATGAGAAAACACTTGCAAAATAACTATTTTATTACAATGACACAATTTTTAAAATTATTTTTTTCCACAAATATATTCCAGCATATCATGTATTAAAATTACTAGTTTTTATATGCGGTTTTGTTCTTGTAGTCAAACTAAAAGTCTAAGTAGTTATTTCAACTACGTGTTACATGATACTTGACAAATTTTAAATGCCCCAAGTAACTCTGATCGTAGGTAATAGCAACATCGTGTAAAAAGCTCTTGCAAAGCTTGTTTCTAGGTTAATTATAAAACCTGTAAGTAAAATCTGTATTAGAGGACCGTCTCGGCGCAGAGTATTTGATTCCCTCTCGGGGAGGGATGGGTATTTTGACTATTATTATTTAATCAGAGCGATCCAACGACTAGGCAAATGCGGCGTTGAGTTCCGTAACGACTAGGCATACGCAATGCCTCGACGTGAGAGGGAAAGTTTAGTAGTGGAGGACTAGGTTTTCACGGTCCCTGAGGTTCCTTCTGCCTAGTATTAAATAATTATTAAGTGCATGTGTGTATATTTTAGATTTGTTATCTAAAATATACAATATGTAAGTGTATGTTTAGGATATTTATGCATTCTCAGTTTTTTCATAGAGTTACTGTTATATATTCATTACGAAATTCAACAATTAATCATTCAATGAAAAACTGATTTCATGAAGTAGTTTGCTTCTAAGTTGTAACAAAATCCACAACCATTGTATACAATCACATACTTCTGTGCAACAGTAGCTAGATCAAAATTTATGTTTATTTAAGCATAGAATCTATTTTGTGATAATATATTGGAAACCTTCACAAAATGTCGGACGCACATATGCTTAAAATGCCGTGATATTTCTGTAAAGGTCCCTGGGCGCCCAACCTACATAAAATCCTATTTGAACGTCGTGGAGCTGAGCTAATGCTTAACGCATTCTAAATTTTAAAATATGGTTAGAATTAAATGAAAAATATGTTGAATGGTAAATAAACGTAAAATTTTGTATTAAATAATATTAAAAGGGTATTAATTAATAAAACTACGATCTCCTATAACCTATTTATTGATAGTGTATAATCTATCTATAGTTTAATTCATATAAGCTTCTTTTATCCAATTTTCAAGGTACAATACAATGGGGTAAGTTGCTTGTCATTAATACAATAAGATTTACTAAAGAGTACTAAATGTACTTAGGTGTCAAAATAAAAGTAAGTAAATAAATATTATTCTAAATATGATTATTTATATAAAAATATATATATCTAATATAAAAAAGAAGCAAAAGAGGAAGCTCGAATATTTTTTTATATAGTACTCATGTCACAAGTCTGCCGAAAATATAATGAGTAAACTTTTCCAATTATAATAGTTGGTGATAGCGGAAAAAACTGTAGCCGAGTTGGATACTACCTTTACTTGCGTATTTATCTTGTCATAGACGTCTAAGCACAGTGAAGGGAATGACGCGTTGGTTATAGGTTCAAAAAATAATTATTTTTTTCTTCACTCTGTATCTCGTAAATGGCAGTAGAGGAGAGAACTTTAGATATCGTGGGGACTTAGTGCACTCCGTTCTCTACTTTTCGCCTTTCGAGGTATTATGTGTTGAATGGAGAAATTCAATGCCTTGCTTTGTTAATTACCAGAGCAAATAAAATAAAAAAAAATAAAAGAAAAGAATTCATAAACATAGCGTTCATAGGAAGACTCTCTGCGCCACGTTGGTCTAAAAAATTTTAAATATAAAATATCAAAATATAATAAATATAACATACTAATATACTTAGTAGATGTTAAAATGCAGAAAAAATGGTATATCAATAAATTCTATATAAAAATGTCGTTTATAAGCTAATACATAATATACATATAGGTATACAGAACAATCACAAACAATTCATGAAATCTCATAACAACAATCCCACTACAATCTAAACTACGAGAGGTTCCAACACCCAAAAACGAATGTTAATTCGCATTTGCACTTTAAAACTACTTTACAAGATCCCCCATGAAGTTTCCCACTTCGACAACCGGAATTAGTGCAAATTAATATTCCAAACAGCGGGAACTCCCGTTACAATTTATATTATAAAATTTAGCTATACAGATATGAAAGATCAAATTTATATACAGATAAAATATACATTGTGATAAGGGCACAGAGTAAAAATTTCTATGGCGGCCTTTTTTGTTAGCGAAATTGGTTGATTGTTAAGAAAAACACACGGGGTAGTAGTCGGGGTTTGTAATGCAATTAATATCACTTTGTGAGTTCGAGGGGTCCTGTATTTTATTGTGCCGTCAGCGTAATGTAATTTAATTTATTTGTGTGAACGCTCATTTTAAAAGGTTTTATTATCTGTCGCGGGCGGACCTATGAAATTATTTTTCAAGAAAATCTCGTTATTGTCGTGAAAATATTCGATAAATAGGTTATTTTGTTGATGTTCCATCAACAAATAACTGTTTAAAAGCTGCCATTGCAAAAAATGATAAAAGTACGTTATAAATGACAGTTTCAATGAAAATCTATAATTAACGAAAGTGATATAATATTAGTGTAGTATATATTTTCCAACTTTAACATAGATATATGTAATCTACAAATTCAAGGCAAGCAATTTTAGCCCATAAACATTAGCTCAACAATTGCCAAAATACTATTCACTAGCCAATAAAAGAACAAAGTATAATTAACAAAACATACAGAAATGAACCGAGAAGAAGTGCGGTGGCGGAATCTAATTATTTCTGCCGCTATGACAGCCCGCACTTTGGTGCGTCCAACATGGCGGTCCGAAATGAACCACAGACGAAATAGCTGGAGAGAAAGTCAAACGAAACTGTTACAGAAAAATAATAAACCATATATATCTGTGTAGAATAAATTGCTGGTAAGTTGTATATATTTGTATATAAAATAACAACTTTCTGGGCATTAGTTAATGATTTTAAAAATATATTTAGTCTTTTAAATTAAGAGATAATGTTTATTTAAGAAAAATATACAGATTCATATAAATTGACTATAGTAAAAAATAATCTAATTTAAACGCAATTTGTGCTATAATTTAATTATTTTTTTTTACATTACGTTTACATTACAATAATATTGTGTAGTGTCTGTCGGGGTATAATGGCAGTATCTGACAGTATTCGCAATAGTTTTGATTTCACTGCGTATTTGTGAGAATAAATAATTTTCAATAATAGTGGCTTTGTTAGAGGGAGGGAGGCTGTGGTAGAGTTCCTCCACTGCAACATTATAACAGAAAGCGGAAAAATGAAAATGGCACTAGGTTTTCTTTACTACCCTTCCATATGCGGGTTGAACGTGAAGACCTTTAATAAAACAATATTCTCCTAATCTTGAAAATTAACCTTTTAGAACTACAACACTATTTGCACCAATCAAAGCTTTTACCTCACTTTAAAATGTAAAGAAATAAAATTTCCAATATTCAAATAAAACATCCCTACAACTCGCCTGCTCTATGCACATTAAGTCTATGGAACGATGTCAACACAATATTATGAAGCGACACAAACGTCGACCGACGGTAAGCCTTCGTTCTCTTATTTATATTTAGACAAGAAATGTAGCACCAGGAAATTAATTTTCATTTTTTCCTCCTGAATTTTGTTTGAATTTTTTTACGACACGCCGGTATTTTATACGTTTAGAAATTTCAGAAAAATTGTTTCGAAGTGACATGTATCATGTTATAAAAGTTTTTATATATTTTTACGTGTAACAATTTATCGCGATTTCTAGAAAATATATTGCTTATTGTCTAAATAGAACCAGTTTGGCTTAATTTCTTGCTATTTTAGTAATAGCATAAAAGTTTGCCAAAGTCTGGTCACACAGTCTCTGGAAAATCAGAAAGCACTAAATGAGAGTATCAACAGGTTCTCTCAACAAAACTCATATTGAGTTAAAATTAAAAAAAAAAGATCTTTTAAAAGCGAACCTAACGAAAGCCCATAACGTAAATATGTAAACACGTTCATTTTTCATAACACTTGTCTGCCTTCATCGAGCGTTTAGACATACTGGCGAAGTCACTCAATATGCAACCGTTAACCATTAATATGTATAAGCGTCACTACCTATCGCCTTAACTTGCTTTATAATGAATTTATAATGTATAGAAGAGAATGTGTTATGAAGAGATACTAGTACTATGGTCAGTCTAGATTAGATGTAGTGGGTTCAATAAAATGAAGATTTAGATTTATTTGAATATTTGAATTGTTTTTTTGGATTTGAAAAGCTAACAATAGCAAAAGAAAGCCTAATACATTACCTAAAGATAGCCTAATAACTTAACCTTGCGTCAGTATTTTAAAAGTATTACCAAAGAAATATTCACACAGCCATTAAAACAAAACGAAACAAAATTAAACAAACAGGATATACTAAAATAAAATTAATTTAAAAATTCAGCGTTAACTTGCAAATTGAATTGTTTCACAGAAAAAAACCTTTCGAGTGAGATGTTTCTAGGCAATGCCTAAACAAAACTCGTTTGTAAGCGGGGCACGGCTAAATATTTGTTAACATTCAGAAATGGGAACAACAGGGTATTTGTATCTTCAGGACTCAGGTTAATGCCGTTACATTAGTATTCCGTCTACCGGTTCATTTGGTTCGGAATCTAGGGAAGATGGATCGTCGAATTAGCTTTAAATTTTTAACTTTTGTTGGTTGAGTTTTTAAACAACGCTTCTACATTTAGGTACTAACCAACTTTGTTGATACATTTACAGTTGTTTGATATTAGTTTAATTTAAACGTGTCAATAAAGAAAAGTTTCGTTATTAGATACTGAATTTGGTTTCATATAGATAGGAGGTGTTGAAAATAGGAATAATTAAACAAACAAATGTTTTATCACTGACAACGCTAATAAAATATTTAGAGGTAATGGATAGATATAATTAGTTTTTAAAAGTTGAGGACCGTCGTGGCGCAGAGGCGCAATATGTGCCTGTAACGCGACGGTTACTGGGTTCGATCCCCAGTCGGAGAAGATGGATTTTTCTATTTCCATTTTCTTCGCTCTGGCATCTAAGGCAAAGCGCGGCGTTGAGTTCCGCCACTCAACACGCAATGCCTCGAAAACGGCGGAAAGTGGGGACGGAGTAAGCAGGGACTAAGTAACGGAGTGTCTTAACACTAGGTTCATATGGTTCCTGCAGTTCCCTCTGCCTACCCTGCCATGTGCGGGATAAAGCGTGAAGCTAAAAAAAAAAAAATGTATTTATATTTATATGGACTATTAGTTTAGCAGTTGCTAGTACTGATTATCAAATAAATTATAAGATCATCTATGTTTATTCAATCACAAAAGCAAATAAAAGATCCCAAAACACAAATATAAAAGAACCAAAAATTTAATTAAGGTGACAGATGTATTGTGTTTTATGATAAACGATATAACAAGTAACTAAATCAATAACCATCACTTAAACCAAGGTGTAACACTGAATGCAGGGACGTAGCGGGTCACTCTATTGAGGGGTTGGAAACGTCCATTAGTAGACTGCATTTTACTAACTAATTATAGGGGGTGAGATTTAAGGGTAGCCTGGAATTTTTCTTTGTTACCGTATCAAATGCATTTTCATTGGTGTAGTATTACAGCATACAATTGTGCTTTTTGATAGGACGTTATGTTTAAGTTATGTATATAAGATATGGTAATTCAGTAACAAATATATAAATAAAATATAAGATAAAATCATGTTCCGACTTGGGCAAACAGAGATGTAGATTGTAGTTTAGGTGATTATAATTCTATTATAGTATTTAATAGGCAAATTCTACTTATGTTTACCTAGATCATTTTACTGTCGTTTAAAATTTTTAGTGTGATTTTTATTGCACACATATGTATATGTATGTTACATTAGCAAGGTGTGTTCAGGTGGAGTAGCAGGATTGTGTTCAAATTTTAAACTATTAAAAAACGTCGTCTGCGAACGATTGTGGGTTCGATCCTCACCCTGAGTAATGAATTATTAAATTTCCCTGCTATGACAAGATACTAGACAGGTTTAAGTTCCATCACTCCATATGTATTTTTTGAAAAATTAGATAGAAAGTTAGGAACGGAGTGTTTCTACGCTAAGGTATCCCTATCTACCCTGACTATATATGGGATGAAATGTAAAGCTAAAAGCTAAAAGTAAAGTTCTATAAAAAATGGCATTAAAACGACCCTAGTAGTTCTTTAAATCGTCTCTATCATTTCAAAGATATATATGATATATATGATCCATGGTGATTTTATTTTTATAAAATTTTTATATAAAAAAAATGAACTGTATAAAATTCTTTGGAACATTCTTAGGTTACATATAAACCTCTAACAAATATAAGCCAAATGAACCTTTAAAGCAGTACAAAGTACAAACTTATTTAATAAAGCCAGCCCTTCGCATACTCGAATAGTGCTCATTCTGAAGAATTAAATTAACGCCTGCTTCCACTTGACTTACGACTTCAAAGTATTGACGTGTGACGAATATTATTGTGTAAATTATATTATGTATATACATTTGTACTACATTCGAGATTTGATTCGCAACTTTTGATACGAAGATTGTAATTGTGTGCTAAAGAACGGAGAACTTTGAGTTTTATTATTAAAATGAACTATTTTGTATTATTATCCTTTTTATAGAAACACTTTTAATGAGGGGTGGTAAGAGAAATAAAAGGAGATCACTATGGATATTTGAAAACATAGTTTCGAAAAAAAATGGACGATAGTGGAATGGTCACGTAAAAAGCACGAGGACCCCCATATGCCATATACGAAGAGATTGATGACAGCAGGTGAAGCGAAAAACGTATACAGAGATGGCAGCGTTTGGCTCGTTCCGTTCTCTTTGACTACCCTGCTAAGGATAAAGCGTGAAGACATATATGTATGTATGAAAGCTTTTACGAATAACAGCATTATGTAATAGCATCTAACGAAAATCAACTGATCCTTAATTCATGAGGTTAATAAAAATGCATATTAAAATAGTACAAATAAATCTGACCTCAGAAGTCCCAGAAGACGCCAGGAAAATAATTACGATCCTCTTCCAGTCGAAATGACTATCAAAGCAAAAGGTCATTTGATAAAACCAATAGGCCTAAATAAGCAAACCCTTATTTGATTACTGAGCGATCACTTTAAATAAGCAAGTACTACTAAGTTATTTTAGTGTTGTTTTTAGTGAAATCTAACTAGTAATTTCGAGACTTGAAATTGAGATTGTCTAGTTTTAGATAAATTAAATGAACCTTTATAAGATATCTCTTTATGAGAGAATTGAAGTTTTCAACAAGCTAGTCTAGTCTTTCTAGTTATTTTGTTTTAAGTACAATTACATTACATATATAACGTTTTAATTCGGTCAGAAAAACTGTAAAACAGATCGGAAACGTAAAATTGTAAGTGTGAATAAGTATACAGTAATAATGCAGGTATTAATTGAATGATTAATATGTGTAAATAAAAATATCACTAACATTCGGTTTAAAGACATTTATTTCTCATAAAGAACACAAAAGTTCACTTATAATAAGAAATTACAATAATTTTGCTTGAGGGTACATTTAAAAGTCTGCCTTATGAATTATATACAGTAAAATAAAGTGTTGCGGGTAGTTATATTACACAAACATGTTTAGGCAGGGGTTACATTAACTTATAAATTATTTTATAAATTATTTTGCACATATTCCATTACACGTTTTTTGAATATAGGAAAACTCTTGCTATTAATGATATAGTCAGATAATTTATTATAAATTTGAACTCCTTCAAATAAAATGTTTTTCTTTCCATAGTTGGTTCTGGTTTTTGGAAGTTCTAGTTTATTACGTTTTCTAGTGTGGTATGTATGTGTTTTTTTATGAAAGTGTAATTGTGAATGTGTTTTATTTGTTATTATTTTTCTAATCAACATGCATGTTTTTAAAGTGTATAATTGATTTATATTAAGAAATTTTGTTTTTTTGTATAATTCAACGGATGGCGTCATATAATCATATTTATAAAGAACTTTTATAATTTTATTTTGTAAAGTTTGTAATGATTTTATATTAGACTTCGCAGCAGTTCCCCAAATTTCAGTTAGGTATTCGATATGAGGTTTTACTAAAGAATTATAAATAATAGGACGAATTTTATTAGGAATACATAGGGAAATCTTACGTAGTGCTCCTATCAAAGGGGATATTTTATTTTTAAGATGATCAATATGATATTGCCAGGTTAACTTGCTATCCATAATAAGACCTAAATATTTTTCATGATCAGTTTTATTTATTGGTTCGTTACAAATTGTCAGTCGACATTAAGTCGATTATATAGCCACTGTTTAAAATATATTTTTATAAAGTTTGACAGTCCTTGATTTAAAGTCTTTGCTTTTGCTATGAATTAAGATCAAAGAAGCATTCATATTTCTATAATTTATTTCCAAAACCAATCAAAACTAATAATAAGGTATAATCTATGAAAGCGTGTGGCATCTGTCCTGTACTGAACGTGATTAATGAATATCCACCCTATCAGATTGTTACAAACGGGGTTGAACTCCCACTTGATGTCGGTTTTCAAATTTCCTTAATTATAAGGCACCGTTTTGACACCCTAGTTTGGGGATTGACTTCGTTAGCTGGATGAACGTAATTTCTCTAAACAAACTGTAGGTGAAGGATGTTCGTCACCTCTGATTGTGCGTTCCGACTAAATAATCTCTTATTGACTGTTTGAAATGGATTCACAAATCAAATGTATACAGTAATTACTGGGTGTATTGAAGATTAAATGTCAAGGTTGAAGATTGATTTGGCTGAGAATAGAAAGATTTATTTGAATTGTAATTCGGATACGAGTATCTATATCATTTTAACTAAGGAATGTATTTTGATTATTTTCTTATTTTTATTTTAAAATTCTTAAAATATTTTCAAAAGATAAACAAGTTAAAATGATTTAAAATCTTTATTCCTATACCATTTTAATTTCTTTAAAGGCAAATGTAAACGTTTGTAGAAAAGGTAGATCGAAGCTACATTATTAATAACAATTTATAGGTATATAAGAAAATTCTAATAATGTCTTTGTCTTTTATTTCGCTTACTTGCAAGAGTACGTAGTAATTCAATAGGTTCTTCTTTTTTCTAATGATAGACACTGAGTCTATTCGAATCTACCGAAAAAATTGACAATATTTATAGTACATTTCACTTCAGTTTTACATTCATGATGCTGCTATAGGCATTTAAAACTTGAAGTATCAGTTTATATAGCGAA
Organism: Dione vanillae; assembly: GCA_037178615.1. Lineage (NCBI taxonomy): Eukaryota > Metazoa > Arthropoda > Insecta > Lepidoptera > Nymphalidae > Dione > Dione vanillae. Next base: position 2,850,140 of record JAZFAU010000261.1, read on the forward strand.
GACATTTCTAATATAAAATATTTCGATAAAATATCATCAACACGACTTCCTCAATATACAATCAAATGCTATCCAACTACGCTTAGCTAAATAAATAGAATTAAAATCTAATCAAAATTAAGTTACCCACAAGCACAATCCTAGTAAAGATCACCAAAACTCCTGATTTATGTGTCTGTGCAGTTTTACCCCCGCTAACGTGATTATAACCTGCAATCACTGCTACCATGTGCTCCCTCAAGTCCCAATCCCAAATGAATTGTTCTAACGATGCCGTTAGTATGGGACTTTGATTAAAAATAAAGTGCTGTTAAATGTACTGTAAATGACTTAATTTTATTTTGACATTGTAGTAGTCTGACATGCATTTATGGGTGTTTGTAATGTTGATAAAAATAAGAAAAAATATATATTTAGTTATTAATATTTTTAAATATTTTATAATTGATATATAATTTTATATAAGTTTCTATTAGCGACTTTGTATAGCCGAATGGAAATAAAAATTAGAATTAATAGTTCTTAACATAATAATATCGTAGAGATATATATAAATAAGTGTTACTGTTATTTCAACCACTTAAGACCAATTCTTAAATATATATCTATATATAATAATTTAAACCTTACTCCCCACAAAGTAAACCAACAAAACGAATCACAGTATCAAAATGAAAACAAAATGGCGACACAGGAAGTGCCAACCGGATATTGGTTGCATTGAATATTCTATTTTATATCTAAGTTAATTATCTTTTGAATACGCTCCATTGCATATGTCCTTGTTTTTGTTATATTTTCACTGTTTCAGGTTGTTTGGTATATTTCATTCGTAGAGCACAAATGTGTGGTGTAAATTGAATTTGCACTTAGATAAAGCAATGCTGTTATGTGTAGCACAGTATGAGAGAACACGACAGTGTAAATAAAATAATTTTAAAGTAACTACACAGTGTTGAGGCTGCTTGAGGACTGACTTGTTAGATTGAATACGATGCGATTTTGTAAATTCATATCAAAATTAGTAGTGACAATTATTAAAGTTCTTTATCTTCTTTGATTAGTCTTTAATAAGACAAGGTGCAGTATTATTTCGTCATAAACATATATATATTAATGCTTTAATATGTGCTTCAAATACCACCAAAATCGTAATGTAAATCTTAATTTATAAAACATTATTTTTTACATTTTCCCTCGTATATGTTTATTTGTGTAATTTACTTAATTCGACCGAAAAGTCGAGAAAGGAGTTTTTAACAGTAAATTGTCTTGTTTTACAGTTGTAACAAGATAATATAACTATAATAAATAACTTTATATATATATATATATATATATATATATATATATATATATATATATATATATATATATATATATATATATATATATATATATATATATATATATATATATATATATATATATATATATATATATATATATATATATATATATATATATATATATATATATATATATATATATATATATATATATATATATAATAATAAATAATAATAATAAAAATTCTTTATTGTACACCCAATAATATATACAGAAATTACAAAATGAGAACATACGTTGGTACAAAAGGCGACCTTATTGCTAAATAGCAATCTCTGCCAGGCAACCTTAATGCAGAGGAAATAGCAAAATTGAAGTAGGGATGGGGTGCAAGTAATATTTAAGTAGTGTATAAAATATACATAAATATGTGCATACAAACAAACATATACATTCATACATATACACACACATACACATATATACATATACATACATACATACATATATATATACATATATACACATACATATATATACATATACATACACACATATACATATATACATACACATACATACAAACATATATACCTACATATACATACACATATACACACACATACACTTACATATAAAATTATCACATTATTAAATGAGAATAAGTATTACGCAATAAAATATCAAAACACAAAAAATATGCGTGCTGTATAAAATAACGTAAAATAAATTAATCAAAGTGACAGGTAGTGTTTCTTTAAGCGACGCTTAAAAATTAAAAATGTTTTGGCATTTCTAATATCGAGGGGAAGGGAGTTCCACAACCGACAGGCAGTTGTGGTAAAGGAGCAACTATAAAAGGAAGAGGCATGGGAAGGAATTTTTAAGGAGAGGTTACGTTTCGAGCGAAGACACCGAGAATGTGACTCGCCCAAAAATTGGAAACGTTCTTTAAGATATGGAGGAGAAATTGGATTGAACAGAATACAGTAAAGAAGATGAAGTATATGAGTATTCCTGCGAAGGCGGATCGGGAGCCACTTGAGTTTCTTACGAAAATCTGAAATATGATCATATTTGCGTAAACCAAATATGAAGCGAATACATAAATTTTGAAGGCGCTCAAGTTTATCTAATTGGTCCTCTCTTAGGTCAGGGTAGCATATGTCAGCATAATCAAGAATCGGTAAAAGGAGAGTATTTGCTAACGAAATTTTAGTTGGTACCGGAAGAAAATTACGCATGCGTTTAAGAGATCCTAATGACGCAAAAATCTTTCTACTTACCTCACTTACCTGTGAATCCCATGACATATGGTTGTCCAAAGTGATTCCAAGATCTTTTACCGTTTTACTATATGGTAAGGAGTCATTATTAAGAAATGCTGGCGGTAAAGTCGAATCATCTATTTTTGATATAAGTTTAGAACTACCTATTAAAATCAGTTGAGTTTTTTTTGAGTTAAGATGCAGACCAAATGATTTACACCAAGTGGATATATTCCGTAAGCTATTGTTAATATCCTTGATTGCAGCAGTTAAACTCAGTAGATCAGCTTGGTTGTAAATTTGTAGATCGTCTGCATATAGATGGTAGAAAGAAGTATATATATATATATATATATATATATATATATATATATATATATATATATATATATATATATATATATATATATATATATATATATATATATATATATATATATATATATATATATATATATATATATATATATATATATATATATATACTTCCAAAGTAATATTATAACATAAAGATAATATACTTAAAGTGCTAGCAATAAAAGTAAGATATAGCCGGATAAATACGTACTAACTCGTACAATAGTTACTTATTGGAGATAATAGCAATATTGAATGCCAGTCATTAAGCAATGTTATTTACTTATAACGATCTTATATAACCAGTAATCTAGTTTAAATCGGTCAGGTATCTTACTTTATTAAAGTGCGGTATATTTTTATTCTTTTAATAGAATATTTTCATTTAGAACTGTTATTAATATGTAAATGTAGCTATAAGTGTGCATTGGTCATGGGAAACTAATAATAACCCTGAAGTTATCACAACTATGATTATTAAATATAAAGAAAAATATAAGAATAATTGTCAAAAAACCCTATGATTTAGACATTTATTGTTGAGTTATAGTTTTTTTCTCATTAAATTTACAGCACCGTTCGCGACGGTTTGTGGGTTCCAACTCGGGGAAGATGATATATTTTATTTATATTTTATTCGCTCTGGAAAGAAGGCAAAGCGCAACGTTGAGTTTAGCAACTCAACACGCAATGCGTCAAAAAAAGCGAAAAGCAGGGACGGAGAAAGGGTAGTAACACTAAGGTTCGTATGGTTGCTGCAGTTCCCTCTGCTTACCCTGCCGTGTGCGGGATAAAACGTGAAGCTTAATATATATATTATATATATATATATATATATATATATATATATATATATATATATATATATATATATATATATATATATATATATATATATATATATATATATATATATATATATATATATATATATATATATATATATATATATATATATATATATATATATATATATATATATATATATATATATATATATATATATATATATATATATATATATATATATATATATATATATATATATATATATATATATATATATATATATATATATATATATATATATATATATATATATATATATATATATATATATATATATATATATATATATATATATATATATATATATATATATATATATATATATATATATATATATATTATATATATATATATATATATATATATATATATATATATATATATATATATATATATATATATATATATATATATATATATATTATATATATATATATATATATATATATATATATATATATATATATATATATATATATATATATATATATATATATATATATATATATATATATACAGCAATTAAGTGTCAAATTTACCTTAATTTCTCGAAACGTAAGCTGAAATCGAATCTAGTACTACCAACTAAAGTAAGTAACTGCTATACCAGAGTGTTGTATACCACCCACGTTAACCCGCATGCATGTATGCAACGGTTACAAACCACAACACAATTTTTACAGCTTCATAGCGGTGTCAAGTTGCTGTACACTTGTTTTTTCTGCTACTGTAACGAATTTATGTATTGTTCAATAATAATAATAATGTGTTTTAAATCAGCAGGATATGGGGAACGGTGAGTTTTAGTATGAGGTTATTTCTTATTTATTTTTTTAAATGCGAGAAGTGGTTCATGTTAAAGAGAAAAATAATAAAATATGATTTATATATTTAATTTTTGCAAATATTGTGAGGCAGATGACTGACATTTTGAGTCGGACTCCATGATTGTAGATTTTATTCCTACCAAAAAGAATGGATTTACGAATTTAATGATATGAATGAATAACAACATGTTGTTATTTGGTATAAAATTGAAAATTTTGTTTTTTGTTTACTTGAACGCTTCTTCTTCTTCTTCTTCTTCTTTTAATTTATGGCGTTTCGAGCGTGCCAGTTGAGCACAATTCACTTCGCCAATGTCACGTTGATTGGAGAAATATATTTGAACGCTTACTCTATTTCTCACTTACAATATTACACAGGACATATTTTTATAAATAATGATTTTAAAATATCTTTATTTTAATGAAAAATCTACTTCAACCGTACCTTATATTTACTTTAATATAGTAAAAATATATTCTCTTCATAACAAGATTAATCTCATAAAAGCTAAATCAAGTCACTTCAGCCATACAAGAGTCTAGGGTATTAAATGAAGAAAGAAAGGAAAACATTGGTGCATTTTTATATCTTCAGTACACGTATTGGCTTACTCGTATTGTTCCTTCGTTACCGTGATATCTCTTCAATGTACAATTTGATGTATTAAGAAATGGTTTTTACCTAGAGTAAGGTAAGGTAAGGTAAGGTAAGATAAGGTAAATTATATAATACTACGTGCTCATTACTTGAACAATGTTTTTTAAATGGGTAACCAAGTACCGATTAAGTACAATTTTAGTAAATATTTATTAAGCTTAAAAAAACTTCTAAAGCGCAGCTTTCTTTAAATGACAACATCGTGACCAGCTAGATGAAATTAAAGCTCATGAAAAATATCGTAGATTTAAATCTATATTGTGAATATACTACATATTCACTATATAGATATATAGCTTCTCTATATTTTTAGTGAATCAATGATAACTTGATTTGCCTCACAGTACACTGGTGACTTTTAGTTCTGCCACGCAATACAGAATGTTCCAAGTGTAGGCAGAAAGTGGAGATCATAAAAAAATACATATTCAACAAGCTACAGGCTTGTTAAAATTAGACTCCAACATCTTTACTACCAATAAAATATTATAATTTATAATGCATATATGTTTTTCATTGATCCCTTCAAATAGTCGAATGCTATTTACGATTTCGTGATAAAATGCATAAATGGGGGATTACTAAGCACTTTAAAATATTCTAAGACTTTAATATGTATATAAATTTTAATTAAAATCTTTAGTTACAAGGGTTAAAGTTTATAACAGCAATAAAAGGTGTAACGCACTGAGAGGGCTCTTTCTATATAGGTATATTTTAAATATATTGTTTGTTTTAAGCAGTTTGATATGATTGTAACTAGATAGTAGTTGATTCGAGTTCCATTAGTTGGAAATTTTTTATTTTTTTTATGTCTGCCTGTAACGCGACGGTTACTGGGTTCGATCCCCAGTCGGAGAAGATGAATTTTTCTATTTCCATTTTCTTCGCTCTGGCAAACTAGGCAAAGCGCAGCGTTGAGTTCCGCCACTCAACACGCAATGCCTCGAAAACGGCGGAAAGCGGGGACGGAGTAAGCAGGGACTAAGTAACGGATTGTCTTAACACTAGGTTCCCACGGTCCCTGCAGTTCCCTCTGCCTACCCTGCCTTGTGCGGGATAAAGCGTGAAGTTAAAAAAAATAATAATAATAATTTTAATTTTATTTGGTAAAGTATCAATGATTAGGAAGGAACTAACGTTGTAAAAGGTGATGTGTACGAGGTTAATGATAGTGTACAAGGTAAAAGAGATATGCAGGTACTGTAGCATTTCGGAACTTGTACCTCTATGAATACTTTGAAAGAAAAAGCGTAAAGTTTAGCTATATAACTAGTTTTTTATAAAAATGTAAATATATATGTAAATATATTGTTAGAAAACTAAAATAATAGATTTAAGAATTTACTATTAGTAATTTACTGATGTTATCATAATTTAAAAGACATTATATACAAAGAAATATTTACAATTTTGTTCTAAAGTCACGTATTTAGGTCAGAACAACTAATTATATTTAGCAAAATACACGTAATGTACATTTTACGTACAAACGCGAATGTGTCGAAGTCAGATTTCCGTTCTCCGTACACCGGAAATGGCTGGATGTATCGGCTCCATAAATCTCACCTTGCTTTAATGTCAGTGTAAACGTTATGGAAATTGTGAATGTCTTTTCATGTTTTTCATGTTATTTATGGTTTTTTTTTTGGTTCAAATTTGTAATATTTTATACAATTTATTTTCTTTTGCTACAGTTAGAGTGAAAGGGTGTTTTAATGTTTTAGAAGTTATATATTTTTATAGTCGTATTAAGACTGTTAGATATTTAGTATTATGTACATATATATTTAAAGATATTTTTTTGCTGGAACAATTATAAAAAAAATTAATAAATCACAAATCTCTATCCTTCTCACTTATATAATGATGGAGAAAATAATCTATAGTAATGATATTATTAATACCTTTTCAACTGTAACTACAGATGTCGTGGCTTGGCATTTAAATTAAAAGATCCTAAAGTATTTCAATAAAAATCATTAACATAAAAAGCGATTCACTTAAAATTTAAAAAATAGTGAAAGTCTATTTTATCTCAAAAATTCATCTAAATCTTATTTACTATATAAATAATCATAAAATAATGAGTACAAATCAACGTCCATATATAATGTACACATTGTTCCCAGAAGGTGCGTTTAATATGTAATTATTTGATGACAATTCTCACTTTCGAAGCCAAGCTATAGTAAACTCAAACACAAGTCGTTAAGGCAGCTTTAGATGTAAAGGCCCTAACAGACTTTCGGTTAACGTAGCAATTCGATTCGCATATGGCCTAAAGATTAGTGTCACATGTGTTCATATGAGCTGCACATTAGAATTGTATTATGCGATCATTATTAGAGTACATAGCTATAATGTGTGACTAGATTTGTTCTTTGACTTCGTCGGTAATTTGGAATTGAATAAATCCAAATGGAAAATTATTTATATATGTGAGAAATGTTTGTATATTTTTTAAAGGAATTACTATCTTTTATTGACTTGCTTTGGTACATTTTTTTAATTAACTTATTAACTATCCAATTGTTTGAAAACGTTATGGGCGTGCTACTGTAAGTATTATTTTAGAACTCGAGTAGTGAAGGCTTAAGGCATTGTAATTATAGATGAAAGTCTAAATCTTTATCTAGAACACTTGTTGTTATGAATAAGGAATATAATATTTGCGAATAAATTTATAATCTATTTTATATTTTACACTTATATACAACAAAATGTTATATCCCTTTCTTTTGCTTATTTTTTGCTTCTTTCTTTCTTTTGATTAACTTATTTAATTCTTTTAGCTTCACGCTTTATCCCGCATATTGCAGAGTAGGCAGAGGGAATTGCGGGAACAGTATAAACCTAGTGTTAAGACACTCTGTTGCTTAGTCCTTGCTTATGCCCTGTTATTGAATTTTAATTTCCTTAATTATATTTAAAAAATCTTTCAAATATATGATATATCGACAGAGGTAAAACAAGGCGATCCTATAAGTATTCAGTTTTTTCCTTTAAGCTACGGAACCCTATTAAATAAATATTATTCAAACAAAACAACGCCACTAATAACCATACGTACATACATACAACATAGTATGTACAATATGAATATGTATGGATTAAGAATGTCAACATTAATACAAGCCAATATATTACAGTACAGTGATCTCCATCTAACGAAGTTGCGGTGTGTTCGTCAAAGCAATTGTAATTTGCTGTAAATTGTTCAAACGTATATAATATTGTGTATCATAATTAACATTGCTATTTATCTATTAGTTATAGAATCAGATATTTTCGTTGGATAAGCCTATATGTTGTAGATAGGTAGATATTAATATGTATTTATTACATGTACAAGGCTTTTACTTAAAGTTTAAATATATATTTTTTAATTTTCAGTAATTGATAGATTACGAAATATTTGTTATTCATATGTAAAATGTTTTTAAAATATTATCTAAACCCAACTAGAAAATTATTTTTATTAATGGATAATACAGTACCTTCCTGATTCATGAAAGAACTAAATACGTTCTTGTCAAATTGAAAAGAACTAATATCGTAATATATTAGACATCACTATTTCATATGTCACAAAACGTATACGTCAAAAGAAAATTTCCAAATTAAAGGAGAAAAAAAGATGAAATGTTGCAAACCAAAGCGAGATAAACCGGAAATTACATCAAATAACGCATGTCACTTGGAAACATATAAGAAAAAACATGAATATATGACAAAAATATACATACATCTGTGTGTGACGTGTATACTTTGCAAGGAAATTAAATGTCTTATATGAAGACAACGGAGACTACAATATTACAACCATACGATGTGATAGCCTTAGAAAATTCTATGAAATACTATTTACGATAAATTATTTTTTTTAGCTTCACATTTCATGCCATACATAGCAGGGTAGGAAGAGGGAACTGCAGGGACCATGGCAACCTAGTGTTATACACTCCGTTGTTTAGTCCCTGCTTTGTCCGTCCCCGCTTTCCGCCTTTTTCGAAGCGTTACGTGTTGAGTGGCGGAACTCAACGCCGCGCTTTGCCTCGTTGTCAGAGCGAAGAAAATTGAAATAAACAAATCCATCTTCCCCGAGTGGAAATCAAACCCAGAAACCGTCGCGTTATTGGCAGACGTTGCGCCTCTGAGCCACGACGGTCCTCGTTACGAATCATTAACGAACCAGAAAGTATCTAGATTTTTTTCAGTAAATTGAAAATAACATTAGTAATTTCTATGCTACAGTTCCAAAATCACACCTTGCCACGATTTATTTGTTTATAAAAATAATCTATAAATGAATCAAATTTTATGAATTAAGTTTAAATTTATTTAAAATATTTTGTTTACGACCGGCATAGACAAATGTCATATGACAACCATTTAATAAGTTCAATTAATTGATTTTATTATTCAAACGCTGCTTGGATTTAATAATGTTCTATTGTTCTAAGCTGCAGTGAATTTCTATGATTGATGACTTTTTATTAGAAATAATAATAGATGTGGTTTCTTTGTTTAAAATAAAGGGTATTATGAAGGGAATAAATAAGGATGCAGGAATACACAATGTGAAATAACTAATGAAGAATGATAAAAATTGTGAAATAATAAAAAAATGTTAAAAAAAAATAGTAAAATCGTTAAAAAATAGTTGTTATAGTTGTTTAAGTCGCTATGGGAAATAAAAGAATAATAAACCGATAAAAAAATAGTTGTTAGTTTTAAATTCATTGTTGTAAAATATATTAAATGTAGAAAGCAGAGACTAACGGAGGGTTTTTACACTATGTTCGTATGGTTCCTGCAGTTCCCTCTGCCAACATGCTATGTGCGGGATAAAGGGTGAAGATGTAAAAAAAGAGAAAAATATGTGTGAAAATGATAAAAAAAGCTTAAACGCAATAAAATCATTTCAAAACTAAAGTCAGGAAAGAGAAGTTGTATTCGTTTCATTAATATATTTTGAACTTCAATAATAACAAAATTCATTAAAAAACCAGGAAAATATCTCTAAATACACTTATGTAAGTAACAAGAACTTTTATTATATTAGCGTAATAGATATGTACTTAAACATATCTATTCTGAGATTCCCTACAAATTAGTTAAAACGTACTGAATTTGAAATGTTAATTTTCAAAGAAGGAAAAGAAATACGAAGACAAGCGAAAATCTGTACACTTATTTTATACAATGGACGCGATTAAAATGTAGGGAGACGTGATTGATTACATTTGAATTTTACATTGACGCTAAAAATTAAACCAGTCATAATTTTTTGACGGCAATTGTCATTGAGACATCGCCATTTTATTTCAAAAGTAACTATTGAATTTCAGATATATATATATATATATATATGCTTGTTGATTTGTGGCAACACTATTTCAATAATTCTACTAAACTAGGCCTTGCCTTGGCTTTGTTACCGATACTAGTCCAATTTGAACGTGGAAGCTATCAATCATACCCAATGTCTCCCACGATTTATCTTCTAACCCGTATATTAAAGGGAAAACGAATTTACAGCCTTCCACTCACGCAAACATACCTAGAAATTCACACAAAAATATATCTTATAATGCTCGCCGAAATGCTAGAATAGCTTGAACGTTTATAAGAGTTTTATATTGTTCAGAGGAAATCCTGGTGGTTTGTGTACGAATAATTCATGTTATGATACAATGTTGAAAAAAAAAATGTTTTGTTATGTTTATTAAGGTTTTTTCGAGGATTAGTTGACGTCGGACTGTCAGTATATTGGTGTGCTGAAATCTGTGAACAAAGGCGTTTGTAATATCGTTTAAAAAATCCGCAATAGCTTTAAGCTCTGCGCGAAACTAAGTTTTAACTTTGTAAGTTTCATGTTTGTCAGTTTGGACGAGTTGTAAGCTTAACTAGTGCTGTCAGCTTCTATGAAATAGTTATTCAAGTGATGTTGGCCAATATAACAAGAATAAGCAGAATTTCATTAATTTTAAATTGAATCTGAAAAGTAGTATGTTTACCAGAGAAAAAAAAAAACATCTATAATAATGATCTAAAAGTTTGTAAGCATTAAAAAAAGCAAATAACCCTATTAATATTCCGAATACATCTAGTATTGTATATCATACGATAAATATAAAACATTCAGCAGACAAAGGCACTAAAACGGCGCAGACATCTAAAAAAGTTGAAAAATCTGAAACCGGTAAAACAAAACAATAATCTGGTTTATTCATTTATGCGCGCCCGTACCATTTCCGTTAAGGGATAGACGCAAAAACGAAACAATAGAAATCTAAATTGAACTCCGATCCGTGACAGCGTGGCCACAGTTCAGAGGCATTTATTGGACTATCAATCAAATTCGTCTGCACTCAACATTCATCTTCCCCTTAAATTGTAGGGGGCCGCTATCATTTATACGAATTCAGTAATCGAGATGATTGTGTGACAGACGTCGATTACTACAATATTTTTATAAGAGATCATATTAATTAATATTAATATAGTGTAAATACACTTTATTGAAAAAATGAAGAGTTTCGAAAATTTTCTTTTGTACTTTTGCGTTATATTTTGCATGTACCTCTGACCTAGAGCATAAACACGTCGTCTTTACTTCCACCCATTCTGAGACATTGTATCTTGTTAGTGATGGAACTCAACGCCGCGAATTGTCTTTCTCAAATGGAATTTGAACTTACAGTTGTCGCGTTTACTAAAAATTTAATGATGTACCGATAATAATTAAATGATGTACCGATGTGCCACGACGGCTCTAATATTTTAAAAACTAGAAATACTAATATACAAGCGTTTCTTTAACACATTGTTTCATTATATTTAAATTAATTTAAGCGTATATGTTTATTATAATGTAAAAACGTAATATTTAATGTAATGCACAATTGTAATGTAGAAAATACTGCTAATTCATCATCATTGAACAAATATACAAAAGTGAACATATATTTTCCTGCAAATTTGATATCAATATGACGTGAAGGCATTTGTTTGTGTCATAAAATTGGAACCGTATCGATTGATACGCATTCGCAATTCAATTCCGATTCGATTGGGACATAGAATTATTGATGTTGAATAGATTACGAGGAAAGGTCTTCGACCATATTGTTGTATAAATAAAGACGCGTCATTACGATAGTTACATTAGAAGCTTAATAAAAATTTATTAACTACTAAAAGTTAATATTTCGTAATAAATTTCTAAAAAAATATTGTACAGACACTGATTGACACGCCCAAAAAAATGAGCTTTTTCCAAAAGCTCCGTCGCTATATAATATTCTTGGCATTCTCTCTCCTTAAAATTACCATTCGTAAGCGAACATTCTACTTCTAAAACTATATTTTACTTTCAAAAGTAATTTCACAATAAAAACTCGAGAAATGTATGCAAATTAGGATTCACAATCCTTTATCAAACGAGAATGAATTCATATACTGTAGAAGTATAGAAGTAGGTTTAACAATCCAACTGCGCTGTTAGATGCAACCCGCATACTTAATGATCAATTTACATATGATTATTGTGTATTACTCGGAAGCTAAGACGGCAAGCAGTTTAAGGTGGGATACCTCTTGATGAAATTAGTTTAGAGCTGACAAATAACGCGGTTCAAAACTAACTTAGTTTATAGTATAATTCTGGAGTATTTGACAAAGTTAATAATCTATATACGTAGGTTTATAGTATCTATGTTTGTATAGAATTTGTAATTAATTTAACTTTAACATTATTTTTTAGAATATATTTGCTTTCTATGTACTGTAACACAGACATGTCAATGTTTCAATTTAAATGTTACAAAGTCTGATGTTAATATCGAATTGAATCTTGTTCCTTGAGAAAGAGAAAGAGAGAAATATAGAGGAAAATATTGTTTTTCTCCACTTTGCAAAATTTGAGTGTTTTAATGTTATACTTTACAATATTTATACAAACTAACACTTTGTCACTTTATATAGTCACAGCTTTCCCATCTGAACTTACAACATGGTCATAATATTCGAAAAGCACAAAAACACATTAAGAAATAAATATACAGTTTATATTCTGACAATAAACACATTAGTGTCGTCGGTATTAATGTGGCGTGTCGTAACATGACTTAGTGCCCGTTTGTATACACGACGCTGCCTATAAACCTGTCTTGGATCTAAATTCTGCTTACATTCAAATACAAGACCTTGCAGGACCATCGTGCCATGCATTTCCTAAGAATTTCCAATTTACTGTTAGCATTGCATTAGGTTACGTTTCCGCAAGCGCGAACACCTGAATGTAAGGATTCAATTATGTTAATGGAAATGATTGAAATATTTATATTGTTTTTATGACAGTTAACTTGTCAAGATTTAGATATGTATTTCTGGGAAGTATATTTGTAATAGTTTAGTTTTTCTGCTGTTATCATAAGAAACATTTTTGACTAAATTTAACAAAGCAAACCCCTTTATTAAGCTACATGATATTAATAGCATGGGACTAATCATTGCATATAGTTGTAGTAAACAAATATAACTAAAAGCAACCAACTGAAAAGATAACTATTTAAATATTAAATATCTTATTTAGCACGATGAAGCTGTTGATGCTGTAAGAGTTAGCGCTTCGCCACGCCACTATGACTATATATTTGAAGTGCAGACAATTCATTTTTCAAACGGGCCGCGGTCGGAGTTGCTAGGACTTTGGAACTTTTAGCAAAGTTGCCGTAAAGTTTTGATATTCGCATCCGTTCGACCGATCCCGTCTCGGTTAAATTCCATAATTTTACCGTAGGTTTGTAACTTCATATATCTTTACGACTTACCGAATTTCGTGAACTGTTAGATGTGTTTCTGAATTTTAGTTCCGATTACATTTTATGGGCATACTTAAAGGTATTGGAAATGTTACAGTAAGTTGTTTGCCATATTTATGGAATCCTAAGTTGTATTCCGATGAAACGATTACGGTGTAAGTATTAACCGTGATTTATGATTAGAAATTGTAAATTTGTATTTTTTTTAGTCTTTAAATTATAATAGTTGATTAAATATGTGGTATTACACAATAGTGCACAAAATAAGACAAGTATAAAAAGTCTAAGAACTTTCCAAGTCAGTATGATAATTTGATTACCAGACTTCATATCGTCATCTTGACGTGTTCGTCTCGATACCGCTGCAGACTGTAATTTAATCCCAGGGAATGTATCTCAGACCGCAATGGCGACGGAAGTCGGTGGGGTAAGCAGTGTCTAGCGGTTAAGGCGTCTCACAGGGAGGTATTTTGGGCCCCACATTGTTCTTTTGTGACTCTTTGTTTGCGAGTTGATTGTGTAATTAGACTACATACAATTCTTTATAAAATGTTTTTTCTCAATAATATATAACTATATGTATATATAATAATATATGGCATGTATTATTACATTTACTTTGCTCTGTTACATTTTTCTTGTAATGCGATACAGCTGAAAATGAATTCATTTTGTTAAGTACGTTACGTTCATTATATGAAAGAAAGAAAGAACACTTTTATTTGGGACAAAATCACAATTAGGTACAAAATAAAAAGTAACAATAATATAATAAAAAATGACTTAAATACTAATAACTTATTATTTACCAAAGAAAAAAATAAATAAAATGAACAATAGAAAAAAAAAAGTACCGACACAAATAAGTAAGAAAAAAAAGAACAACTACAATATAGGTATATGACGTGTCCCAAATAGGTATACCATTCAGCAATTTATAGGTGGGGACACCTAATGCTGGTTTTCAATGGTATCCTTTTTTAAATACCTACTGACGGGCGGTGACCCATTACAATACAAATACTAAAATTTAAAATAAAAAATAATAGACATTACAAATATAATTCTTATGAGATAAATTGCATACATTAAATAATAATTTATTCATTTAATAAACTACATGCAAATATATTCATATTTAGTATAAAACAAAACCAGTTATGGAGAAATAAAAAAAAAAAAAAAATAAATAAATAAATAAATAAATCAAGGTAATTAAGCCGATGTCACGCCATAGTTATACCAATTTTTAAGATTATGTATACTCGTATATAATACTTATATATTTTTAATATAAACACATATACAAAAAACACATATAACCATATATATAATAATACATATACATAAACACGATATATATTTATAATTCACGTTCTAACTGTAGATTAAATAAATATTTTTTGTATTTAATATTAAATGTTTTTATGGCCTTTAGGATCCGAAGCGGAGGAGGGATGTTGTTCCAACACCTCGTTGCTGCGTACCGAAAACTGCCGCGGAATGCTGTAGTGCGGTGTGACGGCACATTTAGCATATAAGAGGATGCTCTCGTTTGATAACTTCTATTACTTTCATTGGACCAACTCAGTTTATTGTACAAATATATAGGCGTTTTATTTTTAATTACACCAAACAACAAGGTTGCAAAGTGCAGTTGCCTACGGTATTTCATTCTCATTATTCGGGCGTTGTTGAGATAAGGGGAAACATGTGCGCGAGGCGGTATTT
Source organism: Dione vanillae (assembly GCA_037178615.1). NCBI lineage: Eukaryota > Metazoa > Arthropoda > Insecta > Lepidoptera > Nymphalidae > Dione > Dione vanillae. The sequence goes on from JAZFAU010000261.1 coordinate 2,865,951, forward strand.
TGAAGCAGTACCTTATACATGCATTTTGTACCCGCTGTATAAGATTTTTTGTACGTGCGAGTAATCTAGGCCCGATGACCGCATCAGCATAATTAAACTTCGAAAGCACTAAAGTGTCGCATAATTTTATACGCATATCTATACTTAGCACGTCCCGGATCTGATATAAGACTTTTAGTCTGTAAAAGCAGTTGCGAGCTGTATTTATAGTGTGCTTTTCGAATGTTAACTGCTCGTCGATCAACAAGCCCAAACTTTGTGCTTCCGTGACTCGATCTATTCTTTCTCCTTTGATATGTAAGAATGGATTTAAGTCATTAATGAATTTTACATGTTTTCGTGTTCCTAAAATTATATATTTGGTTTTGCTCGGATTTAAAATGAGATTATGACAATCTGACCATTCTGAAATACGTTTAAGATCATCATTTAAATTTTGTATAGCCATATTTGCTTCTGAATTTTTAAAAGATAAGTAAATTTGTATATCATCAGCATAAATATGATAATTACAATGTTTTATGTTTTCGACTATGTCCGCACAGTAAAGCGCAAAGATAATAGGCCCTAATATCGATCCTTGGGGGACGCCTCTGTGAACGGAACAACAATCAGAGAGAGCCCTTGACCCATCCTCATTTATTACCTCTACAATTTGTTTACGATTTCCTAAATAACTAGAAAACCATTCAATTGCGTCAGAGCTGAACCCGTAATATCTCAGTTTTGCTAAAAATAACGACCTATTTATTGTTTCAAAGGCACGCGAGAAATCTAACAAAACAAGAATCGTACCCTCACCCCTATCCTGTGCATATAACACATTGTCAATCACATCCAATAAAGCGGTAATAGTGCTGTGATGTTTTCGAAAACCAGACTGTCTTGTGGGTAAGATATTGTGAGCCTCTAAGAATCCTGTTAACTGGTTACACACAATTCTCTCCAATATCTTTGAAATACAAGGTAATATGCTTATTGGTCGAAGATCCTTAAATTCACTAACATTGTCTTTCTTGGGTATAGGTCTCACAAGAGCCGTCTGCCATAGGGTCGGAAATGTGTTGCTTGTAATAGATTTATTTAAAACTGTAGTGATATATGGCAGTGTAGTCGGTAAAGTTAGTAGAAGCATATCCAACGAGATACCGTCTATTCCCATAGCATTTGACTTTAAAGAGCGTACCGTTTTTAAGACCTCTAATTCATCGACAGTAACCAACGTGAAAATAGCTGAGCCATATTTATGCATGTCATAGTAATCGATTGTCGACGGAGAAACGTAGTTGCTACCAGGAATGTTCAAAAAATGGTTATTTATTGTATTCGGGTCATTAAGTTCTTCTGGTATAATATTATTATGCCTTTGTTTTATGTTAACATGTTTTTTTAAGTGACTCCAAAGTATAATTGAGTTTTTGATATTTGAGTTTATATGGAAATTAAAATAAGCCGACTTCTCTCGATAAATTGCTTGGATGACCTGCGATTTTAAATCTTTATAATAATTTTTACTTGTTTCAGATCCAGATCTTTTTGCTTTAACGTGTGCCTCATTCCGACGATCCATCAACAACTTTATATTATACGTTATCCAGGGGTACTGAGTTTCCTTAATCGAAATCATTTTAATAGGCGCAACTAAATCAAATACCCACAACAAATCACTAGTGAACACGGCCACCATGTCATTTAAATCCTCGATATTCTTCACACTCTGCCAATTAATTAAATTAAGAGCTTCAGTAAGGTGTTCTGAATTAATATCTTTTAAAGGTCTAAACGCAATAGTTTTTTGTAAGATTTTATTTTTTTTAATAGTTACTTCGCAAGATATAAAGGCATGGCCACCGAATTCCGCTACGTGGTCTACTGTAATTTGACCAACCGGAGTATTTGAGCAAATAAGATCAATCAAAGTCTCACTAAAAGGTGTAAAATGTGTTGGTTCTGTGACATATTGTGTTAAGTCATGAGTGGAAAGGAACAAGTCCAATGCCCGCTTATGATGATCTCTAGTGCCAATATAATTAATATTAAAATCTCCTAATAAGTACAGATTATCATGATAGGGTAAACTACCTATAGATTCTGTCAAGGCGTCAAAGAAAGTTGTAATATTTCCCCAGGGAGGGCGGTATGCTGTGCCGACAATTATAATTTTGCTATTTATTTTGATACTTACCCACATTTGTTCCACGAGGGGTGATATCGGATGTACAAGCGTACACGCAGATATACCGCGTTTGACGTAGAAACCGACACCGCCACCTCGTGAACGTATTTCTGCTGGCCGTGGGATGTGTCGCAACCGGTAACCAGGCACAACAGGAGCTCTGCCCTCCTCTCCCGGGCGTAACCATGTTTCGTTAATTGCTATAACATCTACCTCATGACGCTCCATAAGCACTATAAACTCGTCGTGACGTGAGCCAAGCGAACCCGGGTTGAATAAACCCAATTTAAGATTTTTATAATTGATCATTTTTTATAGTAAGTAAAAATATATAAAAAGATAAAAAAAAATAAATAATATGTACAAAATATGACCGCTTCATAAAACAATACCAAGCTGTATATAAAAGAATGATGAAAATACTTAGAGTTATTCAAATGAACGTAATAGCTAATGTGGTAAACGTAGAAGTATATAAATAATTTTATATTAGCTTCATATAATATTAAATATTTTATCATACTAACCGGGGACACGTCATTGCAGGTTACAAATTGCGTTTTCAAATTACAATAATTCTGATCATTATCCAGCCTTAACAAAAGTACATAGTAAGAGTAGACAAAAAGACTTAACATAGACATACCAATAAAGACAAACAAATTATTTTTACTTAGACTATAAACAAACAAGAACAATATTAGAAAATATATGCAATATAAATACACAACTCTTATAAAATTGGTTAATTGCCAAATTATTTTAAACCAAAAATTTTACTTAAATCACATTCTGCCCGAATGCGTTGCACTGCCGTATCCGTCTCACGTCGCATATATATTCTCCCTTCTCGCGTCCATATGAAACGCCAACCGTGTCGTTTTCCCTCCTCTCTCGCTTTATAAAACAACAGGCGATTAAAGCGAGTCAGGTGCTCATTGATATAGACTCGGGACGGATTGCCGTCAGTGACGCCTGATGTGTCGGTGCCGCGTCGTACCCGCGCGGCCTTTATAATATCGTCTCGCAGAGACCGCCGCGCCAATCGCACGATAACTGGTCGCGGACGCTGACGCTCCTCATTCGACACTAGTGCGCGATGCGTCCTTTGAAGATCACACATCTAATTACTGTATAGTAATTAATTTACGCTCTGCTGGTTTCTGTAGCAACTTGGTATGTGAATTCAAGTGAATAACATCTGCTCCTTGCTCTATTTAGAGGTTGTTCTAGTTTTAATTCAAGTTTAATTTATTTTACGTTTTATATACACTTAACTTTGGATCTTTATCATTCTTAATAATATTAATCATATTTATTGTTTCAGTTTACATGAATCAAGCCAAATCATATGTTAAGGGTGAACCCACGAGGTGTTAGAAATTTAAAATACTTTCTGGTTCACTAGCGTTACCCACATATGGCGCTCTTTGTTGAATAATGGAATAAGCTCCAGCGAATATTCTCCTAGGATTTTGAATTTACTCAGATCCTACGATATTAAGATTTAGGTAAACAAAAATATTATTTACATGAAACTTTGTTAAAATATTGAAAGAATAGTATTTGTGTTTGTTTACAGTAAAATACATTGTATCGTTCATAGCAAATTATATAAATAGCATATATTCATAGCAAAACATTCAAGATATAATTAGCAATGTGAATAATTTTTCCTGTTTTTATTAATATACAATCTTAACTAGCCCACGCCCCTTCGGCCAAATGAACACAGCGGGATTTGAATCTAAGTTTCATGGAGAGTCTAATATGTTAAGTACTAGTACATGTACATAAGTAGTCCTTGAAATATTACATATTTTTAATCATAAACAAGTTAGTAATATAAAGTGAGTATGTTGCAACTATGTGTTATTACAATAATTAGAATTAAGTTTCCCATTTCACCATATGTATTGTTAATCTTTATTACTAAAAGTCTTAAAAAGACATTAAAATATTATATAACAAATTTACATCATTTTGTTTATGCACCTTAATAAGAAAAGTTTTTTCGATAATAGAGTGTCAAGAGGGTGGAGTTAAGAACAACGCGTTTCAAAACAAACACAATATAGGCCGGTAAGAAGTAGAATAATTTGAAAGCGAAGTTATTACGGAATGGGGTTTGTCGAACTGTTTACTTTTGATCGTTCCTGATTGTAACTTTGTATATGAAGGTTCTAAAATTTATTTAAGTGTTTTGTATTTATTTAAATATATAAGTCTAATATTTTTTTTTAGCTTCACGCTTTATCCCGCACATGGCAGCATAGGCAGAGGGAACTGCAGCGACCGGGGGAACCTAGTGTTAAGTCACTCCGTTGCTTATTCCCTACTTTCTCCGTCCCCGCTTTAAGTCTAATATCTACCGAAAAATATAAAAATGTTCCTAAAACATTTTTGTTTTGAGTTTCTCATTTCATATTTTATTACTGGAAGACGAAACTTTATTCAAACGATATTTGAGCTTTAACATAGCAAAATATTTCATATATCATGATTTCGACTTCGGCAGTCCTTTAAAGACGTCGTATTTACTGTCCTTTCGCATGGAAATCATGTTTTAGAGTAGAATGCGGTGTATATTCACTTTATATTTGAATAAATATTTCTGTAGCTCCGCGGGCAGACTTTCAGCTCTCTTGCTCTATAATATAATTAAAAATATAGAGGAAATTTATGTGCAGCGCAGCTTTACTTTTTCCAAACTATTTCAACATAGTTGAAACAATCCTGACTGAATGCTATTATAGAAGTATCGACGTTCTAGAAAATATACGCTTTATCCCGTACAAATCTGCGTGTTAACTCGAGGAAGTCAAGAGAGTAATTATTTTCCTTATTTAAGATCTAATTCACAAGTTTTAATAGTTAGATTCTGCACCTCGTTGTATGTTGCTACTAGAATACAAATGTCGAGTTGATAACGCAACAGATTATAAATATAATAAAATTGCATACAAAAAATAATTGTAAATTCTTCTACCACGTCTAGCAAAAATAGCAGCGTACTAAAAACTGCACCAACACGTATTATTTTAAGCAAGTGCTTGTTTGAGATCTGGTTGTAATTCACTGTAGTACAGTTTACAGTGCTCGTCACCCTAGCCTCTTTGTCTCTGCAAGGGATATCCCTTCTACAAAGCGACGGATGCGAAGATGTATTTGTTAGTGTTTGCTCGGTTAGAATGAACATACACTAATATATTGTAAGTTGGTAGTGAATCTGGATGACCTGGTTGGTATAAATCTTAGAGATTTTGGGACTTGTTGCTCCTTAGAGAGTCTTGGGGTAGAAGCTTCAATATTAATTTAAAGCTAATATAAACATTTAAATATAAAAAAAAACGATGATAAATATATATCAATTGAAAGCTAATACAATAAATGATGATGATTTAAAAAAATAATCATTTTTCAAGTATATTGGTTGGTTCCCGATATACGTACATACATACATACACGCATTATTACAATACCTCATGTTCGTTATCAAGTAAAAGTATCTCTGTTCATACAAATATAATAACGTAGAGATCGATCCACCCGATTTATTATATTCATTGTAGCGGCAAACATTTGATAGTTTTTTATCGCTGATGCAATAAATTTCCGGTAACTGCATACTTTCAGTACGATAAATTAAATGGATTCGATCGGTTAACAAAGTAAATAAATTGAAATTTCCATCAGTATCGCATCCTTGCGGTAATAAGGCTTTTATATGTACAGACTTGTTATACTGCTGTAGTACTAAAACTATCATTATCGTCTACACTTTAAAGATATTTTTTAAGAAAATATATTTTTTTTTGATTTCAATGTCGTTTATTATATTAGTAAGCAAATGCTACTATTACTTCTACTATTGTACAATAAATCGTTAGATTAAGTCAAATAACTTTATTAATCTATTGTAGGAAATACGTACAGTTATTTCTTGTGTGCGTTTCGTGCAGCATCTAAATGTATTTGCATACAACGCTGAGAGGGGATGGAGAGCATTTATTACAGTTTACCAATATCACAAGAAACAAGAACAAGTTTCTAAATCAGCGTAACCATGCGCGTAACTTTGCCGGACTAATCCGGTTTCTATTCCAATTCAGACCGGTTGTAATCCGGTTTCAGGCGGTTTTAACCGGCTCGAGGCGCTTAAGATCTAAGTTTATGCTTAATTTAAAAGCTTCACAAGTAATTTTAATCTTTTATAGGAACTAGTACACAATTTGATGAGAGTGATTTGATGAGTATGTCAATGAAAAGAGCCTATTATGTGTATGCGTAATTCAAATTTGTCTGAATACAGAATATCGTCATGAGTAATTAGTAAGTATTTTTATGTAAAAACAATATAGTATTATTAATTACTTTTACATATTTAAATATATGTTTCTTAAAGTATATTTAACAATAACATAACATAATATATTTTTTTTTAGTTTCACGCTTTATCCTGCACATGGCAGGGTAGGCAGAGGGAACTGCAGGGACCGTGGGAACCTAGTGTTAAGACACTCCGTTGCTTGGGCCCTGCTTTCTCCGTCCCCGCTTTCCGCCTTTTTCGAGACATTGCGTGTTGAGCGGCGAAACTCAACGCCGCGCTTTGCCTAGTTTGCGAGAGCGAAGAAAATGGAAATAGAAAAATCCATCTTCCCCGACTGGGGATCGAACCCAGAAACCGCTTTATAGGAACCAGCTTTATAGGCAGACGTTGCGCCTCTGCGCCACAACGGTCCATAATAATATAAAATATAAATAATTATTACAATATAATATATTTCTACAAGTATGTTTTATTTTCATTGTTTCATATACAGTGGCCGATATTCAAAATTATAACCGAGTAGTTATAGTTTCTGGGCTATCTGCTGGAAATTTGACTGTGATAAATTAACTGTTCTGGCAGTTGATGTTTATACAATACACTTGAGTTTAACTTTGGATTCTGATAAAATATAGTTTGTGCAATGTTGTTTGTATTTCGTTGTTAGTTATTTTTGATATCCTCATGGCGCAGTGATAAAATTATTAAAGGAGCTTGTAAATTTCAATCAATAGTAACAGGTTTATGTATAAATCTAATGAGGATTATTAAGTTTATATCTGTTTCGTAATTCATTTTTTTATATAGTTTTTAAATGATTTTGCCTAACATTAGACATTAGGTTAACACAATGTTGACTAGTTAGTGGTAAAAATGCAAAGACCTACTATATATTTTCAAAAATATTTTTAAATATAAAAATTGTCAAATGCAACTCTGTAAAGTTTTTACCGATTATTTCTATGACAAACCCGTTTTTAAATGCTATACTTCTATAAAGCGCTTAATAGTATTCTATATCATAAAAATAAAAAGAAATATGTCATACGCAGCCACTTGTCCAATTATAAGCTCCAAGGGAACTTAGCCGATAAAATCGTTACTGCTACAGGTGTTTCATTATATTACCAGAGCTTTTAAACATATTATTATTTGCAACTAAGAATAGTTATCGGCTTTTAAAATTATCATTCGCTTTAAAGAGCTTAAAATGATAATTATTTTAAACTGAACGTGTTCATTTTCATACTTATAATTTCAACAGTTATAATTGATACTGACATGTTAAATTAACGGAGTTGATGATAGCAAGTTCAAATTTTAACTATTTTGGCGTATATTGGCAGTAAAAAGAAGTTTAAAAATAAAAAACGATTTTTCATATATTTACCTAGGTTTAATAAATACCACACAAAAAGAAAATATTAAACCTATTCTAATGAAACTTGTACTAAATGTAAAGTTGTAAGTGTATGTATATCTTTACATAAGCGGTCATATTATTTAAACTAAGGACGATCGTACACTGGCCTTTAAAGATACCGTCTCAAGTGTAACTATTAAATTTGAAACTATAATCTTAGCAAGTTCACGTCGTAGTGCAGAAACTGCCAACTAATTGGTTTATACCATATAATTTATAAATACACTGCCTACAATCCTACTACGATAATTATATTCCAGTTTGTGATGGCTCAGACTTGAGCTTTTTTTACGTATAATAATACGTTTTATATGCATTTCCTGTTTCATCTTTTATTAAACAGTACATGAACAATGTAAATGGTTATGTTTAGTTGTAATGGTATTTAAATGGATGATTAATTAACTAAAAAGCTTCATACAGTTATAAAAGTAATAATTTAAATAACAATTTAACTTCAAATTATTATTAAATTATTATTTTCTAGAAAAAGTATAAATCTGTACTTATTGATACATTTATTATACTGTTAAATAGTAATTTAATTAAAATAATGTCAGAAATAGCAAAATATTTATATTATAGACCATTGTCACTTGACTCTACATGACGGCTCGAAAAAACGAATGAAAACAACTATTTCTATTTTCTATATCTTGTTAATGTGAGAAGTGGAGAGTGTAGTGTCTTACTAGGTTTGCTTAGTCTGCCTACTATGTGCGGGAAATCTTTACTATTTACACATTCACACAACCTCCATACATAGTGAATTAGGAAACAAAAATCTAGAGAGCAGTCACTCCGTCTACTTATTTATTTATCAGTTTCAATACTCTCAAAAGACGTCAGACTTTGATGTATACATTAAGTTTATATCACACAATTGTCTATAAAGATCTCAGCACAATAAAACTTTGGAGAAGAAAGAAAATTAAAGGCTCCAATTCTGTTTACTGCCGAACATTTTGGTTATTTCATAAACTCGTACAAACGAAGTTTCACGTAATCGCATACATAAAACAAGTGAATTATTCACTATAGTACCTTCTTGCTGATGCAGATTTGATTTTATTGGAAGCAGCGTCATTTCTTATTATTTGTTTTTTTTTTTAAGTTAAGATTGCGAAGTTATTACTCTATGATGTTTATTGCGACGGGTATGGGTTCATATCGCTAAGTTTGGAGAAGTGATGAAGAATAAGTAAAGGAAACAAAATATCTTTCTATACATAAGTATATATTATATTTTATGCTTTTTCTTGCATATAATATATATGCCAGTCGGCTAAATAAAGTAAAATCGGGACTTTGCGCGTTGAGTCTTGTCTGTAAGGACGTGAAATCCAAATGAAAGTTTTTAGCAAAGGAATCAAACCCAACTGCAATCACTCCAATTCAAATTCCAATCTCCAATGCCACTGCGCCACCACGGCCATAACGTCATGCAAAGTAAGGCAAATAAGAGAGAAGTAAGTAAGTGTAAGAGAGCTCTTGAGAGTTCTTGTTTAGTGTTGTTTTTAATACAACATTTTAACACCCACAGCTATAAAATAGAAGGTTATTTTGAAATCTTAAAAGCAACTTACTTAAAATACACTATAATAAATCAATGTATCGTGTAAGACGTTGTAATTAGTACCCCATAGAATAAAGTCCCTCGCACACCGTACAAATGATCGATATTACACGATCGATTTACATGTTCATATTTTAATACGTCTAATTTATTATATTGCATACAAGATGGAGAACTTATGTTATGTTGGGAGCTCCAGCTTATGTTAAGTAAAAAAATATTAAGACATTACGGTATATATAATTTTTTATTATTTCATCTTATTTTTTATATTTTTGATATATGTATGTTCTATAATAGAAAAAGAATTAACTAAGCTAAAACTGGCTGTAAGCGTGATGGTTGTAGGTTCAAACGAGAAAGGTTTTATTTTTGTATTTTTTTTTATTTCTTCAAATGTCTCCTTTAGTAGACAAAACACGGCGTTGAATTCTAACACGAAGCTTTTCGAAAATTTAGCAAAACTTAACGTAATGTTTTAGCACTTGCTTCCTGACAATCCTAGCATATAAGGCAATATTTAAAAATTAATATGTTATGTCATTTAAAACGCTACCAAATGAGCTTAAAACACTACAAGAAAAAAAAGCTATCAAAAATATACACAAACTTTAAAGCTTGCTAAATATGCTTTTAAAAATACCTAGACACTGAAGAAGTAAAAATGCAGGAGGATTTTATCCAGCAATTCTACAATTGCAGTGAAACACTTTTATTAAGCTCCATACGTTACTGTCACAACAAAGTAAGCGATGGCCGCAGAGAAACCAAGATGTAGGATACGAGACCCTACCATCGATTCCGTTATATATTATTCTGCTACATCCGTGCAATAATCTTGTATAAAAATGGCAACAGAATGCTAAAATTAGATGTTTAGAATAGATAGAAGAAAATTCTAATAAATATTGATGAAATTGTAAATAAACGGAAAACGACAATTAACTATAAAAAGTAACAATAATGTCAGTGTATATATATATATATATATATATATATATATATATATATATATATATATATATATATATATATATATATATATATATATATATATATATATATATATATATATATATATATATATATATATATATATATATATATATATATAATCTACTAATATTGTATTACTTTATTGAAATATTTATATTGAGATTACACAGTTACTAAAGAAAACCATGTCATAATAATATTACTTACGGACATACATACATACATATTAACCTCACAAAATGCAAATTAAAGCTGTAAACAAAATCTATGTCCAATATACATTTTAATACCTTTTAATTCCTAATAAGACTCAATATATAACAAACAGTAGTCTTAAAAAGACACACGTTTACACAGGAATATTGTTCCCTGGCTGGCACCGGGGATCTGGGACGTGCTGCTATTCCAACAAAATCAATAGGCGAGACATTTGAGCCCAAACGAGCTTTCAAATTCGCGGATTGCTATGGAATTCTAGTAAACATAGCACTCTAGTAATATTGTAAAGACGACACGTTTAAAAGTTCCAGAAAATTTGTTTGGTATTTTCAATATCTAGATTTGTAATTAGAAGCTTTTATGTATTAATAGTAGATAGTATTTAATTATATAGCTAATATAAAGCTTATTAAAATATTGAATAAATAAAATAATTTTCTTTACAATACCTTAAAAATATATATGAAAATGATTAATTTATATTACTGTATATACATAGAGGGGGCGCGTTGGAACAACACTTCGCCCAAATTGAAACATTTTAGCTTGAAGCCTGCGTGGGTCTTGTTTACCTCACGAGTGACGTCTGGTCGGAGGCAAACATTTCAGTAAGTCGTAAACTATTGTATTGGAAGGCATACCTAAATTTAGTATATAGTAGATATAATCGTACCACGACATTGTTTGTAATTTATATATTCAACAAGTGTTTTTTATTATTATAAGCGTATTTTACTTACGTACTGAATAATGAATATAATTTACCTAAATATCCAGAACTCCTTAAATACTACTTAAATAGCAGGTAAAGCAGCTATATATATATATATATATATATATATATATATATATATATATATATATATATATATATATATATATATATATATATATATATATATATATATATATATATATATATATATATATATATATATATATATATATATATATATATATATATATATATATATATATATATATATATATATATATATATATATATATATATATATATATATATATATATATATATATATATATATATATATATATATATATATATATATATAAAAGTAATCTAGAAATATATTCTCAAAAATTTAGGAGTTACGATACCATAGACACACATATCAAACAAAACGGCCAGGGGATTAGAAACTTTACAATATGTTTTTTTATAGCTTCACGCTTTATTCCGCATATTGCAAGGTAGGCAGAGGGAACTACAGGGACCTTATGAACCTAGTGTTGACACTCCGTTGCTTAGTTCCTGCTTTCTCCGTCCTCGCTTTCCGCCTTTTTCGAGGCATTGCATGTTGAGTGGTGGAACTCAACGCCCCGCTTTGCCTAGTTGCCAGAGCGAAGAAATGGAAATAGAAAAATCCATTTTCCCCGAATGGGAATCGAACTCTCAAACCGTCGCGTTTACAGGCAGATGCTTACGCCTCTGCGCCTCTATATTAAAATACAAGTAAACGAAAATTAAAAAAAAAACCTTCAGTCTATACAGTAACAATACAGCAACAGAAATCATATCAGTCCCTATTTAAAATAAAGTTATAACGAACATTTATTTGTATAGTAAATTGATTGTAAAATTAATGAGCAAAGTCAAACCCTTATTACAATATTTAAACATTATCATTTCGCTTATTTATAGCGCCTATTAATTGTTCGATAAATAGCTGTTTAAAAACTCACTTTAATCTGCGTTATCGTAAACCGGCTTCAGATCGCTTTTACGTGTATTTATATGAAATATTGAAAACGTCGTGGTTAAAGACATCACCTGAGTATAATATGAAGGTTGTGAGTTCAATCCCCGCTTTGTGGAATAAATTAGTCATTAAATAATTTGTTAACTGTATTAATATCTGTCACTTAACACAAAATGTCTTGAGTTTTGGCAGAAAGTTGAGACGACTAAAACTAAAAATATATAAACACATTATTTATTAGAAAATTTAATTGTTTTAGTTGAAACGAAGTAAATTTTTATTTTATTTTTAAAAATAGCTTCTAATCTTACAAAAAATCGGAGCTTTTATAGTTTTTTTTTCTAATAAAAAATAAAAAAATATCCTACTCTGAGTAATTCATCAAAGCTTACATCACGTGAGCTTTCAAGTAGACTAATATTTAATTTATATAAAAATTCTTGCAATTTTAACAAGCTTTTCGAGCTTGTACGTACAATTACTCGCGTGTGTATGTTAACAAGAACTCTATGTCATTTCCATTCTGATTAATGTTCTGCGATCGCGTGTTTTCATGGCAAATTAAGCAGACAGACGGACAGCACGGTAGCTAAATACCTAATGTTAATAGTATTTAGTAGGAATCCTGTGTAAAAGCTTTGAATTTATAATATCCTCGTCGTAAATTGGACAGGCAGGCGAAAGCTGGAGTATTGTTGTATAGTAGTCAATTTCCATTTACACCAGGAAATAAGTTGAAAATGAGATTTTTCGTTACGCGAATGTTAAAACGAATGTTTTTTAAATGTAAGAGTAATTTTTTAATAATATTTGTTTACAAATGTTATGCTGTCTACATCAATGTTATGTACATTTGTACATAACGTTGATATAGAGAGCCATATTTTTCTACTTTCTCACAGGATATTTTTCTGTAAATATACTTTACTAATAAATTGGATCTATAAGATTGAAATTTAAAATAGAAATAATTACTACTTAGAGAGATTACTTAAAATTTTGAATAAACAAATTGATTACAAAGACAGAAATCATTTTAAATTTAAGCATATATATTTTTTTAACAGGCAGAGGCAGAGGGAACCGCAGGAACCTTGGGAACCTATTGTTAAGACACTCTCCTTATCACTTTCTGATTTTTCAAGGTATTGCGTGTTGAACAGCGAAACTCAAAGCTGCGCAACATGTTTATGTCAAAAAATATCGAAAATAGCATTGGCAAAACCACAAGCGTAAAACCAGCTAAATATAGATTGTTAATTACAAGAATATTCTTACTTTTGGTAGATCTATCTTACTTCATAAAATACCATAATAACACGTACTCGTATATTTTGTCCATGGAGAGTAGCTGCATCTTAACTTATGACTTTTAACAGAAACTTAACAGATTTTATTCATAGTAATAGTCATCGCATGCAGCAATTTTGACAGTTGTTTTGTTTAATATGAGTTTATATTTTACAACAAACAATTCAAATTATAAAAATTCCATAGTAATCAAAGAAACAAATACTTGATCACGTAAATACGTTATTTTTAAATTTATGTACATTTTTGTTCAAAAAAATATAAATATTACTATAAGGTAGACGTAAAATATCCAAGCAAAAGCAATTTATTTAAGATTAATGACCATAATTAGTTTTAATATGTAACGAAAAGTTTTTCATTCACAATTCTTGTTCAAGAAAATCACCACCGTATTTACCATCATTTTTCTATAATAACTTTGTATATTAAGATTGTGTTTAGTGATAAGAGGTAGCGTATTATAAATGTTATTGACATTATTTAGCATTTTTTTTAAAACATAGCAAAAGGTTTTATGAAACTAACCAAAAGTTTTATTTAAATAAGTACAATAAGATATACCTATATACATATAAATAACACATTATCTTGTTATGCAAGCGTTCAAATCGTTTCTCCAGGCAGGAATGGAACCAACACTCGTCGTGCTTACAACCAGAAGACGGCCACAACGACACAATAAAAATAATTTCAAAATATGCTATAAATCATAAAATTACCCTCAGATCTAAACTTTATTTCATTAGTTCACAAATCGCTATCACCTATAACTTTGCGTTAATACTAGTTTCTAATTTTATTCTTCGAGTTTTGTTATTAATGTGCATTTAGCGTGCCGCTTTGGCACGGTTACACTGAGATTACACGGACTAACATAAATATACAGTGTGAATATATTTCATAAACTTATGCTCCAACATTGAATAGAAATTGCATTTAAAGGAATATTTCAACTGAAACTAGAACTTAGTATGGTTGTAGTTGAAAATTTTATAGTGTAATTTGAACAAAGTGTTATTATTAGAGTTTTAGTTGGATATACTATGTATGTAGGAATGTAGATATTGTTTTATTAAAGCTTTTGTATAGTAATATAAAATGAAATCAGTTTGTTTAGTACCAGTTTTTACCTGCTTCTCCATTTGGTACAAATAGCAATAACTAGAGTTGTTCACTACACGATACATTCTAAGTGCCCAATATGTCATACATTAGATATTCGTGTCAACAGACTATTGTAAACAATTCGAAGTATTGGTTTCTCATAATATATTTCCGAATATCTACTAAAAAGAATTTAATAAAATAAATAAATAATTAACATTAAAACGAACACTTCAATATACTAATAAAGAAAACCACCAAAAAACCAAAACATTATTAAGTTAATTAGTTACATTACTACTACATAATTGAAACAAGTTATGTTTTAGGGGTCCCTACGAATAAGTCTGACTCGTTCTTATCCCGTGTCTTAATAATAAGTGTTAATCTCGACCAATTTCTACCCCTTTAATTACATCTTATTCTAACGTGGCCTAAGGCGATAGATAATACGAATTTTAATTGCTATCTCTCCCTTCCTGGCTCTTCTTATAGAGCCCTTATAATATTATTGTAAACAATAAGCGTTAGCGTTAAAAAAAGTATTATATATTTAATAGTATTTTTTTTTTCTAATATATTTTGTGTTTTAGTTACTAATTTATAACTGAGTGTTACGTTTCTTTGTTCTCTGTTTGCTGAGAATTTCATAAAGAAAATATTATTACTTTTAAATAATAAATTTATTTTTGCTTCACTCACATATTAAAGATAAAATATAGAGAAAAGACAATCTGTGTACAAGAAACAACGAAGCAGAAAGAAACATCGCTGTCGCCTCAGCTTCCGCTTCCGCTCAAACATGGAATAGCCGAATTATAACGAAATTGTCTTATTTGCTTGTAAATTGGTGTCTGCAAGCTATGAGATATGATTTGAAGGCGCGTAGGTTATAGATGGATGCCTTTGTACCGAATCTTATACTGCCTTTCAATATAACCTATCAATGTTTAAATGAATTTTGGAGTACGCTATTATGTTAAATAACGATATTCAAATTTATTTATAAGAGAAATATTAGATAATTATTATTGGATTTTATTTTTAAATTGTTTGCAAACTGCGAAGATGGCATAGATGACCGTGTACACAAAACTTTTCGTTAATTCAATTTCTATAGAAAGTCCACAATATTATTTTTTGCTATGTTAGCTATTATAGTAGAACGATTCTTGTATACCTATACATGTGTACCTACACAGAAGTTGTGATAACCGTTGAAGAATTTCAATTCATCGTCTTGTTTCACTACAGTTATATATCCTATATTACTTTGAAATTTACATACGCAATTTTAATGTGTTTGTACAAAGTAAGGTTCATGTTGATCATATAAATTAAATATTAAATAAGCTATTTATATAGCGGAGCTTTGATAAAAAATATAACTTTATATTCAAATGCTGTACAAAAGCTCAAAACAAAACAAATAAACTTGGAAATGAAATAAAGGAAAGCTTAAAAAAAGCTATAGCATCGCTAATATATCAAACGAATACAAAAGTCCATTGCGATGTGGATGAAAAATGCAAGTTTAGATTACGGCTAGCTGAAGGTGGCTCGGAACGTAATAATGTGAAAAAATATACGACGCGAAATACAACGGCGTATAATTTAAAATAAAACCATTAATCTAGCTTGTATACGCGACTGTCAAACGATGCACTTTACTTCATAAAATGCATAGACAAATCTGTATGGAGAAAAATTTATGTTTGTTTGTTAAAATAATTTATATATATTTTTGGAAATATAGACAAAGAGAACCTAGTATTAAGACACTCAGCTCATCTCTCTCCACCTTATTTCAAAAGATATTACGTGCTGAGTGGAGGAACTCTATGTTGCTATTTTATTTCCTCGAATGGGAATCGAACCCACACTTTCGCATTCACTGCCAGACGATATTCCAATGACAAAAAGACCTCAGTTTATCCAGTGCTTTTTTTAACACAAAGAAATAATTGAATTATATAGCTCGTGATAATAATCTAGCCTAATTTAAAGCTATCAAACATTCACTTAATTGGCTATTTCTAATAAAATTAAGAACTTCGTCGTAAAATTAATAAGTTATAAACTGTAATTAAATAACGACGTACATTAATTATTCTTTATACGTTATAAGCATAAAAGAATTTAGTACAAACCAAGGCCTCTACGATTTTTACCAGAAATTAAGACATTGTATGAACTAGCATAACCAGAGCGAAGTTTTACCACGTGGGAATCGAACCGTAAACTGTGTTTCCAGTAAGACGCTGTTCTATTGCACTATGACGGTCTCAATTTAACAATACAATACTGAACGTGATCAGATAAACACCTATACATCTATATAACATTAAATATATGGTATATGAATTTTAATCATTTTAAGGGTGTCGGTTACACACATTTTAAAAGCGTTTACGCAAGAGTTAATAATAAAAAATAGTAATTCTCATAGAAGATAGTCATAAATCTTAACTAAATTAGTTTAGGGTGGATCGAAAGGGTGCTAGAGATCGCGATAAGGATCGCGATATTTTAATATAATGAAAAGTAAATCAAATATAAATCTCATCACGACTATTTAGGAGGAAAGTGAATTTATTTCAACTGCGAGCTGGTACTGAGTTTGATTGTAAAGAATGTGGTTATTTGATTTATGACTTAAAGTTAGGTGTAGGGTTTGAAGTTATTTTTTTTAGTTTCACGATATATTTTGTCTAAAGTAGGGTTCACGCTTGTTTCTCCTTTAGTAGAAGGAATTTAGTGAAAAAACATTACTTTTCTCACTTCATACGAAGAATAATTCTTGTTATGATGAAAATGTCATTTTATTTCTGGAAATAAAAGATCTAGTTATTTTAAAACTTTCGTGCTGTTTTAATGTGTCAAAATTCTATTTGGAGTAGTGATAAAAGTTTTAGCGCGTCCTAAATATATTATACTTGCTACCAAAGATAAGTAATTAACATATAAGTTATTACATATCAAAATCATATAACAAAGGAGACGGAGGATACCTAGTGTTAAGATATTCTATTTTCTTCTGTCTGCCCTTTGAGAAATTATGGGGGCAGATTTAAACTTAAAAAAAATAAAAAAAAAAGTTGTAACAAAGCGAAAAAATATATAAGATAATAAATGTTACTTCACCCGCTTATTGGGAATCGAACCCACAACAGTCACGTTTACAACGTTTGTGTGTGTATGTGTATATATAACATACAGAACTCAACAAAACTCATATATGGAACAGATCATGCCAAGAAGACGTCGCGTCATAAACATTAAAACCGGCAGTGGCAGTCTCGAACAAGACGAGTTTATAGCCCTTATAAAGAGGACGCTAAAAGCCTGTCACTAATGCCTATATTGGTAGGATTCTAATATTAAAAGTACTGTCGCCACGTATTTTAAAATTTTTAGTACTAATGTTCTATACTTCCATTTGCACTTAAAACTTTATCAGGCATTTTAAAATAGTCTAGTTTTAGATTTTAGAAGGACTTTTATTATCAAATCACATTTCTGTATGTATGCTCTGTATATATTTTATATATGCTTTTCCCTTTGGTTTTACTTGCATGGTCATATGGTGAAAAACATAAATTTGCGCATTTTGACCATCTTCACCGACTGGGAATCGAACCTACAAGCGTTTATAGGAAGTTACGCCTCTGTGTCACAACGGTCCTCTATAAAGTGTGTCTAACATGAAAATAATTTCACACAACACTTCAAATACTATATATAACAGATACATTGAGTACAGTATTTTATGAAAAAAAAATTATGAACAAATCAGTTACTTTTTAGTATTGTATGTGAAATATTATTTTAAAATAAATAAATAGAAAAACAATAGGATAAAAACGAAATGTTACGATTTTCTTCTATCTCTACAAAATTAAGCCTTATTAATAGATCGGAGATACGCCTTGTCTCTCCGTAGGTACTCGTCTCACGAATTTAATAGAAAATTTAAACAAGCCTCGCGGTACTTGCTCTGATTAAAACGACTACATTTCACCCGCTTGGTAAATTAAAATCTTAGAATGCGTGGTTTATGTGATACATTGCTAGGTTAGATAGATGACTGAATTATGAATTTTTCAACTAAATTGTGTTTTTTGTATAATATTGTAATATTTTTGGTAAATGAGTTAATTTTAAGTAACTTTTTCTGTGGTAAGTCTATATTCGTCTTGAATCGTTCCCGTTCTTAAACTGTCTAGTATGTCAATTTTTAATGAAGTTTTCGTTCATCATTAACATTATTTATTTATTAGATTGAGAAATTAACTAAGTTTATTAAACAAATAGTAAACACATCTTTTTATCAGTTTAAATCATCATAAATTTTAACAATATCATAATTTATTTATAAGCATACATTAGTATTTATTTATTTTTAATAGATAAGCAATATTACAACAAAGTTTCATCTAAATTCGTTCAGTACTTTTTTGTCTATGATTAATTCTAACAAATTTAATTGTTTATACCATTTTTTATTTATTAAAGTAAAGAAATTGTTCGTAATAAACATATTTAGGAGCCGTATGTCACACACGCATGTAGCATTATCAGATTACGAATATGTTAGATCGTTAAAACGAAATTCTTGCGGCGTCACCGTCAATTTCAAGTTTAGAGGATTCCTTGTCACTTGATTTATTATCTTATATGTTAAATTAGTGAGAATGATAACAAAATTTTGCAATGTTATAATATACCTCTATCTATATATATGTATTTTGTATAGTGATGCAACATAGTGAAATTATATAGTGAGTTCCACTTTCAACTTATATAGAAACCTTACCGTACTTACGACGTGTTTATTTCGAAGCGACGATTTGTTAAGTAATGCTAAATTTACTTAGTTGTAAATTACTTTATCAAGTTAGATTCATACCTAGAAAAGAGAAATAAGTGTTATTAAATATTTTAAGCACAAAATTTTAATTAATAGCGTAAGTGCTTTTCATGAATTAACAAAAATACTACCGTTAGCATATAGGATTACACATATACATATATTATATTAGTTCACTACACAACTCATACCCATTCTTAAAAAAACTCTTAATTTTTTTGTCTGTACTTTCTAATTATATAATAATTAAGAAGTGGTTCTAATAATTATTTTTCAAAATAAGCCGTAATACTTTAGTTTTCACATGTTTTTGGTAAAAATACGAACGTGTAAAACTCTATTCAACTTATTTTAACGACCGTAAATCAGCGGTAAAGGAGAAATGGCGTGATATTTTTACTATATTACTGTGGATGGCACATAAGGGATTTCATACATTCGTATGGAAAATGCTAAGCAAAGCGGAACGATCTGCGAAATGGCGTTATATACGTATAATTGTTTCATTTATTTGTTTGAAAATGGGCAATATTTATATGAAATTAATTTTTATTTGGAACGATTCGATTTCTGATTTAACTGTAAGCGCGACGGTGGTGGGTTCAATTCTCAATCGAGGGGATGAATTGTTTTGAATTGATTTAAGTTATTTAGTATAGTAAGGCAAAGTGATATTGAGTTATTTAACCACAATGTTTCAGATTCTGGTGAAAGTGAAAAACACACACACACACACACACACACACACACACACACACACACAGTGATTTAAGATTATTTGTTTAAAAAAATGACAAACTTTTTAATACTTTATTACATATTTTATTACCTATTAACATAATACTCGTGTATTACAAGGCAAAATCAATTAAATTTTTTCGCATAAAAGTAAATATTTTGAAAATGTCCCTATAAATCCGTACTCCGTGGATTTTGGCAACTGAACCTCTATCTATTAAACTACTGGACACAAAACACATCCCGACTCGAGGACACACTCCTGTCACGTACTCCACAGACAATTGTTTATTAATTATTCAAGCACTCGAATTTCCTTTATTATAATGGAAATACAAAGTTAGAAGTTATCTCTATCTTTTCAACAAGTGAAAATATTTGGGATCGGAAACAGATTATCAGGTATTTTGTATAAAATGTTATAAAAAATTCAATAAATTCTAATATTTTTTTTTAGTTTTGCACTTCTTTTTCGTGAAATAATTGCTTTAAGTGGATGTTTAAGCCAAAACTATTACTGTTTACTAGATGCTGACCCACTTTATAATGAGAACTTCAACCAAAAATGTTAAATAAATAAAATAATAACGTCTTCAAAAAGAAAATATCAAGCTTATTTATATTATGAAGTAAAAGAAGATAGGAGCTGAAGTCATAACTAAGAATTCATCAAAAAGAAGCTTTCTGGCATTCCTATCAATATTTATACGACTATTTCTAAAATGTGCAATTTGGGAAATGGCAACTTTATGCAGTTTGAACTTTATATATCTGACTTTTGATCGCTGCCACTTCACACGACCATCTAGTGTTATTACTAGATATTATCTCGGTTCTAAGTTCTAGATTTATAAATTATGAACTTTAGCTTCATAAATTTTATATATTTTTAATAAATCATACACTATTCTATATACCTAGAGGAAAGTAAGTTTAATGTTTGAATACTTATTAATACATTCATTGACTCTCTAACATTGTAGTTATAAGTTCGATATCCACTCGAAGAAATAATAGTAATAATATCGGCGCAAAGTGTTAAGAATAGAGTAAAGAGTCTTTACACTAGAAACACTCTTCACTACACTCTCTGTACACCTATGTCTGTCTATACATATAAAATAATGCCGAAAGCTAAATATATCTCTTTCACTGTAATCACAACTAAATACGCATTCGAGTGCAAAAATACATACATACCTAACTGACACTAATTCAAAAAACAAATAAAGAATAAAAAAGTAAAATGACCTAACAAACCATTTTTTACGTAAGCAATTCTAAACATTTTAACTTAATAGTAACCCACAAAGACGCATTACAAATAGCCAGTACAGTTGACGTATGAATCTTTTATAAACACACGGTCTAAGTCATAAGAGCCGTTGACGAGTAAATTGCTCTAGTAATTGAAATATGTATACAACATCGTACATCAAAGGGAATTATTGTTTTTCAATAATAAAGTGTGTACTACTTAGTGTTTAAGAAAACAAATGAAACGTCTAACAGTTGAAAGGTGTACTGATTTCAATATTATTTTAGTTTTACATTTTAATTTTTTTTTTCTATTTTATATTTTATATATAGCAGGATAGGCGGAGAGAAGCTAGTGTTTAATCTAACCAGTCTCTACTTTTTGCCCAAGTTCAAGTAATTGTGTGTTGAGTAACGTAACTTTTAGTGTAAAGTCTTATAGTTCAAGAAATATAGTGAACAGTTTTCTACTATAACGCAAAGTATTTCAAGTAACATTTTTATAAATATTATTTTATAATATTTTGTGAGAAATTTGTGTTAAAACACTCTGTAGTCTTATTTTTTGTCAGAATTAAACATATTTCGTATCAAATTAAAGAATTCTACAGAAAATAAATGATTTACGCTAGGCTCTTTCTGCCTGCTATATGTAAAAAAATCAAAAACGTAGTGCCAAATCACTTCACTCTTCCCGTACTACGAAATACGTAACAACAATACCAACGTATACATATTTATATGAGTAATACGGACGTAACATCCATTAGAGCGATTGCTTCACTCGTAACTTGCAAACGTGAAGGAAAAGACGGGCACTTAAATATTTAGCGTTTTTCCCGGAACGACGGGTGCAGTTGACAGTGATTGCTATTAGAATTTATAGAAAACTATTCTTGTACTTGTTTTATAACTTTAATTTTATATGAAAATGTGTAGTTTGCAGTGTATGTATATATATATTTTTCTTGTATGTTGGTTATTAAAAGTTTTGCGGTGAATACGTTTTATTCAGATAAGCTTTGCTGTATAATTTAACGTAAAAAACGTATTAACGTAAAAAAATCTTATCGATTAATCTACTGACAAGATAATTTGACAATTTGTATAAATATATTAATATTGTCTTGATATAATAATTAATAATTTTTTTAAAACATTTTTAATAATAAAAAGTTATTACCAATACATTTATTAAATCAATAATTCATATATCAAAAGGTTATAAATGTTTTTTTATAATAATTAAATTACTAATTTAAACATTTTCATGAATATTAATGCTTAAACGAACCATCATAAAGCAACACCAAAATCAAACCTGTAACTACCTCACTTAAATTAAAGCTATTTCACATAAATAATAAAAAACGCCAAATTGGCAGGCAGTGACGTCACTTAGATTTAAAATTCACGCAAAACGCGGAGCTGTTACGACGCCATGCTCTTAATGAGGGACGATTAAAACCCCGGAATGTTGAACGATATTTTTTTTCTGTAAAAATTAATTTTAATCCACGCCATTTGAGCGTCCCGATATTAGCACGTACCTATTATGTATTTTAAACGACAATATTATTCATTTCTTTAAACGCTTAATGAACGAAGGAAGAAGTACTTTTAAAAAATAATAGTTTTTATGAAGAATAGTTAAAAATAATGAAATAAACGTGTTTTCAGTATACATATATAACTTTACAGCTTTGGGAGTGGTTTTATATAATAATTCTGGTATTTTTATTAATTTTATTTATAACAATTAATTTTAATTATATTTGGTAATTTTTTGGTGATTTTAATTATAATAAGACAGTTTATGTCATGAATAGATAAGACGCAATCATAAAAGACTCTCAATCAAGAAACAGCAAAAAATAGTTTGTTGATTCAACAGTTTTTCAAGACATTTCCTTAAAAGAACTGATTCCACATGTTTAGGCAGGTGCATGACCGTGGCAGAAACTATAAAGATATAAAAAGCATTAAAATTATATATCTCACATTCTTGTGTAATGTAATTTATTATGACAGATAGAAAGCTGGTGATAAAATAAACATTTATTAAAGAACAAGCTTTTAATGAATCGGTTTCATTTGGACGATAAGATATTGGAATCAATTAGGGGATTAATAAAATGGTCACAATAAAACAATAATAATTATAAATAGACAGCGCAAAGTAAAGAAGTATAACTTATTTTTGATAATTTTTTTCTTATTTTTACTAAGTTTTTTAATTTTTTTTTGATTTATTTTTAACGAGGTCAAAGAGAAAGGGCCGATACCTCCGTCATAAATTTCTTGATGAATTCCCTTTGGCGTCCTCAAGCATTTACCATGACCTTTCTCTATGACATCGACATTCTTTATTCAACTAACTACCTACTTCATTCAACGTAACACATTCATCTTTATTTTAATATTAATATTCTCGGTTATATCTGCTAATTTGTGCTATCTGTAATTTAAGATCAATCGTAAATCAATAACTAATTACTGTATGACCATTATTATATGCACAACCTTATGATAATATAAAAACACAAATATATTTCTAAACTATTAACATACAGGGAATATATATTATACATAGGCACTATGAAATTATATTAAGACGCTTAGTAATAAATCAGTTTCTAAGTGACAATAAAAAAAGTAATATATTAAGTACTTTCTTATACCCAGTTTTAATTAATAGTGTTATAATTAATACTTATGATATGAAAATAAAATTTTTGTTTTATAAAAAATGAAGATTTAAAAAATAACAATATAAAACTATGAAGCAAGAAAAAACACAAATAGAATAATTATTGTTATAAAAGATAAAACGTTAACTGTCTCTTTAGACCATTTTCTCAATTCATCCCTCCACAGTATAATATATTAGTTACAAATAAACACTTTCTAATCTAAACTAATTTACATAATATTTTATATAGCACAATAAATCGTTGGAGCCGTTTCACTGGACGTATTAAATTAAATAAACTCATCAGATGGGTATTAAAATTTGAATAAAAATGAAAAGAGTCGTCTCATAAATCTTTGTGTGGGTGCAAGATTGATAGCTCAATATGAAATATACGCCCGCCATAGACGGTGTATGGCTTATGGATATGGCAATTAAATTATAAATATTATTCAAGTAGATACTGTACAACACGTACAGTGGAGTTGAATATAGCGAAAACGTTGGTTGTTGATTCAAATTCCATTTGAGGTATAATTGAATTGGAGTTAAGGCGAAGTATCGTTTTTTATACATACAAGATTTTTACTCTATTTTAATGACCGAAGCAATTTTCTAAAGTACAAGAAGTTTTATTATATACATATTCATGATCTAAATAAACAAAAATAATAGTATTGTACTACTAATTATACAAGTAAGTAGTATTTACTAAATAATTACTATTTACCTTTACAGGAAATCGAACCTGTTATCTCTGCACAATATAACAATAAACTCCTATCTACTTTACAGCGGTAAGTCCAATATAAATGGAATTCCTCTCATGATTTAGATTATGAAGGCTATTAATTAAACTGACCGGGTGGTCTTAAATTTATAGAACTTTATAATGTCATATTTAATTCTTAAGCAAACCAATGAAATTAATTATAAAATGCATCAGGCTATAATTCTTCATTTTGTCGATGTGAAACACGATTTTTATTACCATTTCGATACTAAACGCATGTTTTTATATTATTTTTTAGATATAAAAAATAATAATTTATGACAAAAAATAACAATCAATTTGTATATTATGTATTCACTAATTAATGAATTTATATAGCCAAGAGGAAACGGAATAATTAAGTAACAGATATATTTTTCAACTTTTGTTCAATAAATGTATATATTTTCAAATATACATATATGTTACAATTAATAACAACTAATATTTGCTGGTGCAAATCCACGCCGCACTCTAGTAATATGATATTTTTATTTTTCTATTACATTGCCTGAAAGAGATCACTGATAAGGCCACCTTTTCACATTTTGTTACTTTAAAATTGTTATATTCCGAGTTTGGTGTGAAATAAAGTTTATTATTAGCTTCACGCTTTTATCCCGCACATGGCAGGGTAGGCAGAGGGAACTGCAGAAACCATAGGAACCTAGTGTTAAGACACTTGCTTAGTCCCTGCTTTCTCCGTCCCCGCTTTCCGCCTTTTTCGAGGCATT
Source organism: Dione vanillae (assembly GCA_037178615.1). Lineage (NCBI taxonomy): Eukaryota > Metazoa > Arthropoda > Insecta > Lepidoptera > Nymphalidae > Dione > Dione vanillae. The sequence goes on from JAZFAU010000261.1 coordinate 2,891,873, forward strand.
GCGTGTTGAGTGGTGGAACTCAACGCCACGCTTTGCCTAGTTTGCCAGAGCGAAGAAAATGGAAATAGAAAAATCCATCTTCTCCGACTGGGGATCGAACCCAGAAACCGTCAGGTTACAGGCACACGTTGCGCCTCTGCGCCACGACGGTACTCAAAAAAAAAGTTTATTTTATTTGTTATTTACTATCATATAATCAATTGTTTCAAGTCAAAATTGAACCCGCTACTAAAGCGTGTATTCGTTTTGCGTGGTACCGAACAATTTCTTCTAATGCTTTTTAAGCTTTTAATTTGAACTTAAAAGTTTTATGAGGCCTACGACTTTAATGTATTAAAGAATGAATCAACTTTAGCCACTAATTACTCTAGAAATAGATGATGGATGGTCACATCGCATGATATGATACAATTTAATAATTGGATTTTACAAGTTGAGGCTTAAAAGCAAAGTGGGTAAGTGTAAGTAAGACTTTTTGGAATAAAAATTAATTTATATTACTATTGACCAAAATATACACCTACGTATAAACAATCTTATCACTTAAAACGCTATAAGAAAGCATACTGAAATATTGCAAATATTTTTCTAATTTAATATTTGAGAAACAAGTATCTAAAGAAACTACCTCTAGGTAACTGGTTCAAATTAAATCTTATAACCTATGTAAATAAAGACAACTGTAATATAAGAAAGTCAGTAACGTTATATCATTTCTACAAAGAATATAATATAGTGAACGATAAATTGCCGCCAATAACAGCTGGGGGCAAAGTTTCGAAATATCACCGAACTAAGAGCCAAAACGTGTAGTGGCTATTTTGATAGGCCTTTGAAGTATCAGACCCTTAGCGACTTGTTTTCTTCACTTTACGTGTAATTAAAAGTTTTCAATTTACTCGTTTATATATGTGTACAATTTATACAAACATACATATATTTATTTAATTATAGTATATTCTTGTAGATATATATGATAAATTGGCATTTAAAAACATAATAGTAACACGTTAATTAAAGTTATGAAAAAATATTTCAAGTATCCAATCCATCGGCTCATATTCTCCAACCGGTTGTTGATACAGCACCTAAGTAACAATCTATTGAACTTAAGAGCAAAATCCAAGTCTAACCTTTCTGTATGTTCATAATTTTATTATTAATGTAACTTTGTAATTATTTTATAGAGTACATAAACGAACTACATTTAATTTACTTCAGAAAAAAATATATAATTAGTAAGTAAAGAAAAAGTTCACTTATTATTGCTTTATAGCTGAGCTTTTAAAGCTTCATTAATAAAGTCGTTAAGCTTGATTACTTTGACAAGACGAAGTAATTTGCTATATATAAAAGTGATAAGACTAACAACAAGTAAGCCTAGTTTCTGATAAAGAAGTATCATTACAATACCTAAGTGCTATACCATTTCAGCCATTCATGGCATCCATTATTTTCGTACCAACGCGTTCCTGTCCTACGCAATATAGTGTAATGGATAAACAGAATGATAGTAGTTAATTTTTATAATATTAATAATATAGTTATTTTTTTATTTTATATATACAAACAATAGAAGCTGTTTTGATACAGCGTCTTAAAGTATACGACGGTTGTGAATTCCATTTCAATTGAGAGGTAACCTTAATATTTTGTAATGTTAGTAAGCTAAGAGTACAAAGTATTAGGGGTACCTAATATGCCTGTTGCCTACCAAATTAAAATAAAAGTTTTCTTACTCGTAGATTGTATATCAAACTCAATATCTAAAAGCCTACAGCAAAATCACGAAGAAAATAATGAATTTAAACTATAAATTTAAAAGTTTGCAATTTTTCATTCAAAATATAGTTATTAAGCTTAATCAAGAAGAAGTATCGTGGCAATATTTCACTCCCACAATGTTATTGAAAGCTGCGATATGACAGTTATGATAATCACTAGCATAATGTAAAATGACTTATATCCTTTTGCGGTGTGAAGTTATTAATAAAATCTTTTGTCTTCATATAGCTCGTTTACCACGTAGGAGAGTGTTTCTATATTACGTTCTTCACAATCTATAACTTTTTTAACCAATACAAAATCAAAGGTACTTTGTAGACATAGAAATACAAAATTCAACTTTCCAGCATACATTACTCTATACCTACTGAATTAAGTTCACTACGATCACAGCACGTGAGAACTAACCAATGGTTCTGACTAAGCATAATATAAATTAACTTATACCTATGTACAACTATATATATATTTGTTGTATAACTAGTTATATATATGACAAAAGTAGGGTTGTAAAAAATAATATTTAGAAATAAGCTGGAATATTACTAATATATATCTACTCATAAGGCTCGATTGTAACGTAAATATTTATAAATAGTAAAAAATATAACAAAATATATATATATATATATATATATATATATATATATATATATATATATATATATATATATATATATATATATATATATATATATATATATATATATATATATATATATATATATATATATATATATATATATATATATATATATATATATATATATATATATATATATATATATATATATATATATATATATATATATATATATATATATATATATATATATATATATATATATATATATATATATAATGATTAAGAATATCATAGTCCATTTGTTTTCTTCTCACTCTCAAATTACAAATAGAGCCCACGTCGAAAGTAACGTTAAAGGATAGGATCAGTTAGTTGGTCCCACGAGGTACATTGCCGACTCGACAGGGAACGGTTGGTCAGAATATAGCAAAGATTGCATAGCTTCTGTTTTATGGCTATACCTTGACGCTATACGTGATTTTATTTTGGGGCGAAAATTTTTTTTTTAGATTTTCTATGTAAATAATAAAAATAAATAAAACTAAAGAAGGGTGAATAAAAAAAGCTGAGCGCTGAATTTTTTGGGAAACATTGCACTAGGGGTGAAAAAGTTATTAGTTTGTTTTGCGAATTGTATTTACATTTGTGTATTTAGGGGATTAGACAATTCTATATATTTTTTAGCTTCACACTTTAAAATGTGAGAAATAAAAAGTAAGATCAGAGAAAGAGATCACTAAAATCTATCCTTTTACATGTTAGAATATTAACATACACTTTACAAGTACATAAATGCATCGAAGTTATTCAACGATACGCCCAGAGGTAGCATAAAGTTGTAAGAGCAATTTGCGATCAACTTTCTTTACTACATAGGGGCGTGAACGTATAAAAATCTATACAAGTGACCCTCTCTAGGGATCGATGAGACAGATGTATAATGTAAATAAACACAAAAAAATATATATCAAAGACGAAGTTAAGGCTTAATTTGTTTGGTCGTACTAAAAATAGATTCGTCAAGATAAATAGCAATCTAGAACCTTTTCATATGCATAAGTAACGAACATGTTAAGACAGTATCACATTTTTCCCACTTATAGCAGGCAAGGCAAGATAAGTTGGGTTAAGCTGAGAGAATATGTATGTTCCCATTTCCATTTTTTAGCTCTGGTATAATAACTATGAAAGCGCGGTTTCACAACACACAATACTTCGAAACGATTAAAAGTAAGGAACGCAGTGTTTTAGCACTAGGTTCCCTCGGTTCCTGAGTTTCCTCTACCTACCATGCTTTGAGTGAGATAATGAAGCTGTTAAAGATGCTGAGCTGATGATAAAGCTATAAAAAATATTTATATATATCTAAAGTTAGAAGCTGGTCCGTTTCAACATAATAACCTCAAATAAATTGAGCCAAAATAGTATCATATAAAATATTATCATAAACTTTCAATATTCTTTTATATCACGTCGTTATGACTGTCGTCTCTTATAACCTATTGTCCTAAACTCAGCTTATACTAAGCTATAAATTATACTTCAGATACTTAGCAATTCTAAACTGAACCTTATTTGTAAGATGTATAAAGTCTAAAATATGATACACAATAGATCATTACCGGCAATTTTCAATTACGTCCACCTGAAAGGGCTATGTTGTCATCTTTAAAATTATATCTAAGCTGGTAGTTTTTAACAGGAGAGGAGAGAAACTAGATATATTTTAAAAAGAAAATATCACAGTAGAATGGTTTGAAAATCTCTGCATGCGATGGTTAGGGCTTCTATTTCTACTTATACAAATTGTATTAAAAAAAACAAAGAAGTAATAAAATAATTTCAAGTTTCATCCCGCATATAGCAGCGTATGCAAGGGAATTTTGCACTTTGCGTGTTTAGTAGCTGAGCTAAACGCTGTGAAAGAATATTCATACCAAATCACTTTCTTTTCCACAATCTGGTGAAACAAAACGTTAAAATCAGCTAATCGTAAAAATCTAACTACAAGCGGGGGATTGAGTGATCAAAATAAAAAAAGACGTACATATATTGTATAGAGGACAATGGAAGGGCGGCGATGATACATTGCAACCAATTTCCATACACGATCCCGTGTAATTAAAACACCTATCATATTATAAGGGCTCGATTATCCCTTTAAAGGGCTCACGAGACAATCGGAAATAATAAATTTGCTAACTTGATATCAATGGGCGGCGGTATAACGAGGAAGTGCTGATTTGAATAAATAACACATAATCGTATTGTGTATACAAAACTGTATCACAATAAATAGTAAATTTCATTTAATATCAAAGTAAATGAAGCAAAACTTTTCAATTTTAACTAGTACTTAGTGGACTGAAAAGAAAAAGATCTGGTTATTATTAATTTCTTATACTAATTATCATTCATTAACTTTTATTATAGTAACCTATTATGCTCCACACTTGAGGTGTAGTACATATTTAAATAGTGAAAATTATACGTATATAGTTAATGTTTTAGTTTTTTACATCTAAAACACTCGATTCAACCTATGTCATGTCACTTAATAACTTGACTAGAAATAAGAAAATTAATAATCCTCATATAAGTTTAAGATGCATATTTCTTATTCTCGGATTCAAATTCTTACTTAGCATATAATGAACTATGTATATATGTATGTCTAATTCTTTATGTTTTTCCATAGTAAAGTAAAAAGCATCTGCACACAAATGATCTGCATTAAGCTTCAGTAACATTTCGTTATGCAATATCAATTTAGAGGCTGATTCTTTTCAGAAGTACTTGCCATAATGGAATATTGGCTTTACGCCAAATTTTATTAATTTCGCTTCGTGTTTCAGTGCGTGGTTTCTCGTTACATCAAGAAGTTATTACGTCTAGTCGCTAGTTATTATTTTACTAGAATTGTAAAGCTTTTTCTGAGTAATTAGAGCTTCTTTCTTACTCGTAGATTTTAAAGTAGTGGAAGGTTAATTTGTATTTTGTTTTTGAACTGGAATTTGTACCGGAAGGATCTAGTTTTAAGAAATAATAAGTTTACATATAATAAGACTAAATAGCCAAACGAGAAAAATGTATATTGGCAGGTGTTTAATAAGCCGACGTTATACTTTTGAACACCTTTGATATAACACGCCCTCTAACGGGATCTAGATATAAGTGTGATGCTGTTAATCATATGTACAGTGTATTTTACGTACTTGAAATATTTGAAAGGGTCTATTAGATTAAAATGTGTTTTTAATTAGACATACTTCGTACGTATGAGCCATACGCAAAGAAGCGAATGTTAATGTAATAAAAAACGGCACGTGAAACCTCAATTTTGGTTGCAATTTTTAGTCGACCTTATGAAGAAAACCTTTCATAATTAAAAAATATATATTTCAGTAAAGAAATGTATTATAGCTATAGTTATATACAAATGATATCACGATAATGTAATCAAGGGGTTAAAATGTGCAAGCTTCTTACCCTTAACCACCCTTTATGTAATTTTAAGTGCCTCTTAATTTAAAAGAGAATGATGACATTGGAAAAAGTTAAAAGCTCTTCAGTTATGATCTCAATCTTACCTTAACTTAAGAAGAACATAAAAACGAATATATACAATGGAATAGTTTAATTTTATTACTTATAAAACGGTTTGTAAAACTTAAAATTTTTAAAATTTTAAATCAACGTAAAAGCTTAACGTCCTTGTTTTTATAGTACCTATATCTTTTATTACTATGAATCTTTTGCATTTTATAAGTTATACAGTTATTATTATAAGAAACAAAACTTAAGTTTCATATAGTAACATTACGACCGTTATTACAAAACCTTCCTTACGCAGTGGAAAAGCATCTGACTGCAAATATGAATGTAGCGGGATCGTTTCCTACTTATTTATGTACTGTAAAAACAAAATACGATGTTAAGTGTGCTTACTCAGCGAATGAAAAAGTAGACAAAAGCGTAAACTAAATTAGTAACATCAATCTAATTAAAAAATTTCATATAGTACGACTCTGGATGGGGCTGGGACTTTTTTGAAGTTAATTTGATGATGCCGAACAGACCGGCTACATTCATTTGCACTGATTGCAATTTTCGTTTGATAAGCGGAACCTTTCACAAATGAGATCTTTATAAGATATGTATGTTGAATTTTTCGTTTTTGTACCCATATAGATAGTGCAGGATTTTGCTTCCTAGTAGATTTAAAAAAAATTAGTAAAATAGGTTAAGTAATCAGGTAAAAGTTTCTATAAGATTTACAAATATACTTAATTTTTTTAGCTCCATACTTTATCCCGATCATAGCAGGGTAGGCAGAGGGAACCGCAGGAACCGTGGGAACCTAGTGTTAAGACAGTGAGTTCCTCGCTTTTCGCCTTTTCGAGTCAATGGCGGAACTCAACGCTGCGTTTGCCTAGTTGCCAGATCGAAGAAAATGGAAACGAAAAAATTTAACATCCTTTGTGGGAATCGAACCCACGAAGTGTCATGTTTTCAGACGCTGCGCCCCTGCACCACGACGCACGTCATATAATATACTAAAAAATTATCATTAATCAATCACTCTGGGAAGTAAATAATTGAAAGTCCACTAAAAATTGGGGAAACTTTTGATATCTTTACAGGTAGTCAAAAGTTCAATGGTACTAATATCACAACTAAATGAGACTTAACTTATAAATGTATACGAAAATATTTCTAATAATATTATTTTTTTTTTAGCATCACACTGTATTCGACATATACTTAACATGGTAAGTAGAGGAAACTTAGTAACAATACAATGTAAGTGCCAGAATTCATCGCCATGTTTTGTGTCCTCAACACAGCAGGGAAAATAATTCCCTGAGAAGGATTTGAATCCATAGTCGTACATTTTACAGTCAAACGCTGTACCACTGAGCCACGATGGCTTCCAAAAAGACAGTATAGTCGATACTCTTAGTGTTTGACAGGAATCGCTATAAATCCTCACAATTTAATTACAATGAAAAAACCTTCCTGTCCAAAAATATGGCCGGTAATTTAATTTAAGGATGTTTATAATGTAGTTACTATAAAATATGTTCCCGTAGACTGGTTTTAAGTATTGAAGATTGTATTCAGTCTTAAATAAGAAATATGAACGTTATATTATTATGTTGCGCCTCTGCTCCACGACGGTCCACAACTACTTATTCTTAACTATATAAAATCACTGTGAGGACCGTCGTGGCGCCGAGGCGTAAGCGTCTGCCTGTAAACGCGACGGTTTGAGAGTTAGATTCCCACTCGATTAAGATGGATTTTTCTATTTCCATTTTCTTCACTCTGGAAACTAGGCATAGCGCGGCGTTGAGTTCCGCCACTCAACACGCAATGCCTTGAAAAAGGCGGAAAGCGGGGACGGAGAAAGCAGGGACCAAGCAATGGAGTGTCTTAACACTAGGTTTATATGGTTATTGCAGTTCCCTCTGCCTATCCTGCAATATACGGGACAAAACGTGAGGCTAAAAAAAAATCAAAAACAAAATATCACTATGCAACTAAGCCATCTAAAACGAAATCTTCATATAACTTAACAATCACACGCCCTACTAAGTACTGAAAGCCGAATACAGAACCTCGAACAAAAACCAATTTCAATTTGAATGTTATTTAGAAACTTGCATCAGTCGTAGAGCTAGAGAAGATTTGGTTTTGAACTAACGTTATTGCAAGGGAACGACATTTAGTATAAGATATTGTGGCACTGTGAAATGTAATGCTATTTAATATGTTGTATATATGTCATAGTGTATTACATATATATATATATATATATATATATATATATATATATATATATATATATATATATATATATATATATATATATATATATATATATATATATATATATATATATATATATATATATATATATATATATATATATATATATATATATATATATATATATATATATATATATATATATATATATATATATATATATATATATGAAACATATTACATTTACTGAAAATTATTTTTATATATATCAAAATAATCTTTATAATCTAATAATCAAGTCGTTAAAATGTACTGTATTGTTTGATAATATTTATATTTTGAACATACAATAGAAAATGAAAGTTTCTATTGAATAAAAAATCACAATTAAACATAAAACTTATATAAATTTGAAGGTTGCGTCATTAAAATCCAAGCCACTTAGACCTATACAAGAGGTTCAAATCCCAATAATATGTTTTAATATATTTTTTTCCTTTACTTTAGAATAACGCTTTAAGAATAATAAAAATTTCACTAGACAATTTAACATCACTAAAAACCAGTGGAAATAATATTAAGACAGAGAACCTAGTGTAGTAGATTAGTTTATTCGACATTATCTTTATTTATTTGACATTATTTTAATTTCCAAATTACCATACTAACCACGAAAGCTATTATAAAAACCGAAAACTTTGCTTCAATGCCACAGGCGAAATGAGTAACAATTACGTTTCAATATATCACCCAGAGATGGCGTTGTATGTATGAATGAATTGAAAGTTAGATTACACAATTTAAATTCCCCCTTCATGCAAAACAGGGATGGCAAGATGAGGGGCGTAGAATATATTATACTTTAGGGTGCGGGGGGTGAAATATTTACCTCGCGGGACTTTGGAAGTGCGTTCGACGAAGCGTAGGAAAATCTTAATGGATTATGGTATGATTGGACTTCTCGGTTTACCTCATATTTTGCAGGTTTTTTTTCCTTCGCAATCTGCTTTCTATGAGGATTAAGCGGTTATGCCACAGCAGTTCAAGCAATTAAGTGATACTGTTTCAAATTTTTCATTTACATTTTATTTTTCTATTTTTATTTTCAGCTTCATCTCGCATTGGCAATATAAACGATTAGCTAAGTGGCTTAACGGATGCATTGTTTTCGATACTTCAATCAATTGATTATACTTTTTTCGGAATTTAGTTTTTATCAAGCATAGTGCTCTATAAGCTTTGAGCTTTTATTTTAAATGTTATGTAGTGGACGTAACGATTGATTATATTTCTTATATCTTAAAAGTTTGGTTATATCTCTCTATATTTATTAAAAAAAATATAATTTATATTATACTTTTTTTTGAATTTTTTACATTAAGTAAATAATAAATAAGTAGTCAAGACTTCACTTGTCACACACTCCTCCCAGATATACAAAAATCAAACGCAAAAGCAAATAATATTTAACACCCACACAAAGTAGAGTCTGAAATCGTACTACAATAGTAGATTCGTTACAAAGTTAAACTAGCAAGTTTCTCAGCCTACAGTTTCAACCAAGTTAGGAGCTAGCGGTGTTTTCTTGACAGGTGACGTACATTACGAGTTGCCTTGTGTTTGACAGAAGGTCTTATCATATTTTGATTTTAGTTTAGTTTGTACCTGTACATAATTTTAACAGAATAATGTAATTATTTGCTATATTTTGTTCGCTGATTATAAATTAAGTTAAGTAATTTTAGACATTTCGTTCATTAAAAGTCTGGGATTAATAACATAGTTTTATGTTAAAGTTAAATTCAATTAAAGTTTCTTATAATAATATACAAGTTCTTGCAAGTCCTACAACTTATGGCACAGTAGTTCAAAAGCCAAGATTTACGTTAAGTCAAGATTTACATTAATAAATTTATAATGCCACAAAATAAATACGCAAAAAAATTGAAATTTAAAAATTATATATTTCAATTCTCCTAGAAAGTTCTATGCATTTCTACGAATATCATATCGGATTGAATATAAAAATAACTTGATTTAAAATGCAGTCGATTTCTCAGAATAAAATGACTGTGAAAAATAGCACACATTTCTAAATTAAAGTGCTAAAATCGATGTGTGAATCACGAGGTTTGGTACAGGAACAACAGTGTTATATATGTTTTGCTAGGAGACGTTAATTGAGACCTACCGTTAAGCTTTAAGCTATAATTCTTGTATTCAATAAGACTTTCGTATTTTTTACATATACGTAAATGTACGTAAAGTTTGTGACTGGCAAAAGCTTTTATGAAAAAAAAAACCTTTAATAATAGTAATAGTTATTTTATAAGCCTTAAATCTATTTAAATTTTAAACTTTCTATACATATATTTTATATATCTAAATATATAGATATCATGGGCTTAATATTACATTTTCGTTATTATTTGTAAATATATAGTATGGTAATATACGTGTCGAATGTCGTCGTCTCATACAAAGTATATTTGGTATTTATTTTTAGACACTCGCCTCTGAATGCTTTTTGCCTAACGAAGGCCTTTGAAGAGATTTGCAAATTTAACGTCGTTGATACTTCTAAATACAGTCTGAGTACCGGTTATTATATGCCTAGTAAGTTCACATAATACATGTTTGTAAGAATATAATATTTACAAATTATAGTGTATTCTTGTTGCACCAAAACTTGACTGTAATAGATCTTAACTCAAAAAGTTTCCTACTCAAATAGACTTTGACTGGTTTACAAAGGAATCTGTATTTTTTGTAGCGAAATAAACAAAGGATCAAGTGAAAAATCACTAAGCCCAGCCTTTGATTCTATTTAAGGACAGTGCACGTTATCACTATATCACTAAAGGCAGTCTCATTACTTCTAAAGAAGATCTCAGTTCTTATATTGGCTATAAGACCATATAAAAATAAATATATTACTTCACAGAGTAATATGTTATGGACGATAAAACAAAGGGAGGAACAAAAAATCGTTGTTTCCATTTCTATTTCTTAGAGTAGCTGAGTCCGCTTTAAGCACTTGCTGAGAACTGGTAACGATTTATGTATGCTTACCGCCGCTTGTGAGTTAAGTTATTGCTGTTCTCTTAGAAATTTTTCTTTAATTTTCTATTAAGAGTAGTTGTTAATGGATTTTTAAAATGGTTTAAAATAAAAATATGATACTTTCATACATATTTTAATGTAATGCGAAAATAATGTTTAATGTTTGTTTACATAACATTTTAAATTGCTGACTCGGTGCTAATATTACTTTTACTATTTGTATTTGGCTCGAAATGTCTTAGGTGATTACTTGTTTTTACTACAATTGGTTTATTTTTATTATAGTTTTAGTTATTTAATTTTTTCCCCTGTAAATTAAAATCAAGGCAGTATGATTACAACTTTCCAGATAAATAATTATAGTTGTGTCAAAAAATATTTATTTTAAATAATAAAATGTATAAATTAAAACAATATTTTAACGTATTCAAACAGAAATATATACATTAAGAATTAAATCGATGAATAAGCACTTAACATGTCATATTATACCTACTAATCTTAGTGTGTCAAAGTTAGTCACGGAAAAATCGTTTTATGAATGAAACCACAATATGTTTACAATTAGTCAGTTCAAACAATTGTTTTTTGGGTTTTTTTTTATTTTTATGACTAACAAAATATGAAATTTTAAATATGAATAATCATTTTTGAATAATTAACATACTTGTGAAATGAATCTAATTCTCAAAAAAAGTAGATATTTATTACAAAAATAGATATTACTTATATTTTTAATAAAAAGCGCTTTTTCCGACCAAAAGAAACAAAGAAGCATCAAGTGAGCATCGAACTCACTACCACTGCGCTGCGACTACACCATGTCAGGTTTGATCTTAGTAACAAAGAAAATCAAACATATCACGTACCTGCTGGACTCCTCGCCTCCACTTGCAGTCTTTTATCAACGAAAATGGCCACTAATAACAAAAGTACTAAAGTTTTAAGTCTACAGCACCGTCCTTTAACACTACACCTCATATTATTGCTTTCACTAAAAGTTGTATTGTAACTAAAACTATTTATATAGTCCAAACTATTGCTAGATGTTTTATCCTTTTCGAAAACACTGCGTTTAAACCCGTGGGTACTAGAATGGATGACGCCTCCTCTGTCTTCCAGAAGTGATTTTAGATCTAGAAGACTACTCCGCTTGTTCTTTATGACCTTTTGCAAAGGTTCCGAAACCGCATCTGGTTTCCCAATCATAGTTGGTCAGTATTGTTTTTGATGTTATTATGTACATTCATTTATGATGTAGTCAAATCGTTGCACCATCTTGTGTTGACATCTGGAACAAAACAAAGTTTAGTTAGTAAAGATTTTAAATAATATTTATATACATATACATATATAACATACACACTCATATATAAATCACTGGTAAATTACGACTTTGCTAAATATGTACAAATTCCTAGTTCAAAAATGAAAAAGTGATCTCTTTTTAAAAAGATGTAAGTTCTGAAAATGTTATAGTATATGACATTTTATGATTTCAACCTGATCTTAAAGTAATTTAAAAATATTAATCCATAATAAGTAACACTTAGCAAATTGACAGATATTGGGTTTCCACTCGCAAAAGGGATAAGATAAAATGAGTTGAATTTCGTATACCTAAATAATATACGTTTTAGAATTTATGCATTTTTCAAAAGATTTGAGAGTAAAATAATTTTAGTTCGTCTTATACAGCAGTGTATTCGGAAAAACAAAAGAACAAGGTGAAGGAACAGGGTGTTAAAACACTATAGAGTTTTGACATGTCAGCATTACCCTAAATTGGGGTCGAACTCATAATCGTCGTGTTTAGTATCACACGCTGCGCTATAATGGACTTATTATTTCTTTAAACAATAATATATATGTATATATATATATATATATATATATATATATATATATATATATATATATATATATATATATATATATATATATATATATATATATATATATATATATATATATACATATACAAAATATTTAAATAATATATGATAGATATGGAAAACCAATTTTACATAATTTATATGACCAAAAATATAGGTATTTTTTACAATTAATATAATAACTTCCCTTTTCTATATACCAGTATATTATTTCTATTAAAAACGCGCGATCTAATAAGCAATTCATCAGTTCGTGACAGTGTTACTTTGGGCTTAGGGGTGTAAGGGGATTCACACCTGCGACTTTGATAAGAGTGAATGAGACGAACTTGTTCTTGGATTAACGATCGTCTAGACTAGGGGTTTCCACTTTCAATCGGGACGAATTGAGTGTTTCACTGTCAGGCTGCCAACTTCTGACATCTGCAAATTGGGTATATGTGACAGGTTCAATTTTAGCGTCATGCGATTGTGAATCTACAATTTGTAGTTAATTTTTTAATTAGCTTCCACGTTATTACATATAGACTACTGTATATAATAGGGTAGGGATAACTCAAAACACTTAGTTCGCCGTTTTCTGTATACGTGCACAAGGTTATTAAAGCCGAAAAAAATAAAATAACTAAATTCCCCAGTGGGAATAGAACCCACAATAACGTTTCTAAAATATAGATTCACGCTGTTCCACGGTTCCACTGTTTATGTAATAGAGTTATAATATCGTAAGGATGTCTAGAAAATCTCCCACTAAATCTTTCGACATATCGCTGTAGATCAAAAGCGTAAGTGGATGGAAGTATAAATAATTAATTACTTTTCAAAAATAATGATTTAAAATGTCAATTACTCAGAGCTTTTGGTTAGATATTTATATCTTATCGAAAGCTCTGAGTAATTGACATTCATTTCATATGATTTTAATTTTCTTTCTATTATTATTAATTTCAATCGATTAAAAATTTTATTAGAACAATAATTTAATTTAATTAGGTAATTTAATGTAAAAATATTATTATATAATAATAAAATAATAAAAAAACATAATAAAATAATACGTAATACCTAATAATTTTGTAATGTATAAATATTATTTGAAATTCTATAAATTGAACTTTATCCTGCTTAATTCAGAATTAAAAGACGCAATTAAAAAATTTAATTGACATATAATAAAAAATAGATAGAGCTTAAAGTCTAGTCAAAATCGTATGCACATGCACTTGCGTTGCATTTGCAACTATAGAGTTTGGAGTCCCCTGGTCTAGACTTACACTAACGAGTTTTTGTTGGAAGCTCGTTATTTTTGATCGATTGTGCTTGCGAATGACCGGCACGGTTTGGAGTGTAAAATATTTCAACTAGGATGCTTTATTGCGGATATTTATTTTATACTGTTTTTCCACTTCCTAGTAATAACATTGAAATTGTGGTGCTTTTTATTTGTTTTTCAAAATGTTGAATTTTTTCAATTGTTCTGTAGTGTTTAGTTCTCATCCAAAGTTAAAGTAAATGTTAAAATTTATTTCAGCTTGGATAGAATCATGTATAGACGATTTAACTAGCAGTGCTTACAAAACACTATGTGAATATATTTTTTTATTACATTCTCATATATATATCCTTATATAAACTACAATTGAACCATTTATATTCTTGAAAACAGTAAAAATACATAGCAAAATGGTAAACATCGTTAAAAATATCTAAATCCAAATAAAACAGAAACACTAAAACGCTTGTATTTCCCGACCGGTTGGCCTCAGGTGCGGATGCACTACGTCATCAATCTAGTTCTTATCCCAGTGCATTAGATGGATGCTGCACAGATGAGTTATCTTAAAGAGATAAAAGGATGTTTTAATTTGTAACGCGACGACAGTTTTACTAATTGTTTTGTAAGCTATATAAGGCTGTGTTATTTCATACAATTTCAATTTAAATATTTAATCTGATGGACGGAAACAAACTACAAAGGTATTACTTAAATTGGTCGTAACAAAATAATATATGAGGTTTGAACCAACGACCTTTTCTAAGCTAAATATAATTTCAACAACTAAACATAAAATCTTCAAAAATATATATAACAACTAATAATTACGCATATATTTATATATGTATATAAGTTATTTGTATAATCTACTAAATAAAACAATTCATTTGTACATTATGTACAAAGTAAACAGTACTCTAACAAGCAAATACGTTATCTAAGTAAAAAATTAGAGCACAGTAGTTTTGCAGCCTCAGGTGCAGATCTCGCTCGGTCATTAATCTTTCCCTGTTATCCCCAGTACGCTGCATATGGGTACATTTGGTCAGCTACGCTAAGTGTAGTATATCAATTACTGAAATTACACTGTATTTTAGGTTTTTTTACATATGAATGTTAGATTCGGTGATAGGACCGCAATAATTAGGATAAGCCAATATAAGCAGTATATTACACATTTAAAACTTCATTTGTCGATAATTTTCATAGTATTATATTATTTAATATCTTACTTAATTTTCAACTATTAAAAAACAAAGAAGCACTGATATGTGGAAAATAAAAATTGACTAAAAATTTGTCATATTTCGAAAAGGTTTCAAGGCAAAAATTTGTAACTAGCAATGTCTCTTTGAGCGGCGAGCAGACAACAACGGAAAGTTTTGACACTATAGTTCTTTTTGCCTATCCAATAATATAGAGAACAAGGCGTGAAATTGGAAAATCCATAATAAAAAAAATATGTATTTTATATAAAAGATTAAAATAATAGAAATACCAAAAAGAATTACAGAAAACTCAATAAACATCCACCACTGTACTATACTGTCGCTATTCTTAAACTATTTCTAGTAATAGCGGAGTTGGTGCAATACAATAATTCATACCACCTGCAAAAGGTCTCAAGCCCCGGAATTTCTGAACTCCTCCCTGGTGAGTTCTAACAATTTTCAGTTACGATCTTTTTATTGTGACACCGAACAAATTTTCTTTTCCATAGTTAGATGTGGAAATATCGAGTGGACGTGATCTTTTGTCTCCAATACTTTGTTTTATATTCAATTATTATAGGTGTCTAGAGATGTTTATAAGGAATCAGTATAAAAGTACTATATAGCATTTTTTATATTGACATTTTGATCAAATATTGGCATCCAAAGTCGTTTCTACATTGTTTATTATTTTTTGTTTTAATATATAAATACTACACTCAACGATATTTGTTTAACTATAATAATTATTTAAGCCTTTATAGAAAATGGAGAGTGTAGAGAAACGAAATGTCTAAACTCTCTGAATTACTAAATTTTTCTTATTAGTAAGGCAACTTGCGGAGTTTAATTCCGCCACGAAAGTGTAACAGCCATAAAAGACTTAAGAAATCAGAAAATTGACTATATCAGCTAGTAGTACCATTTTATTAATAAATAATATTTTATTATATATTAAGTTTATATATATATATATATATATATATATATATATATATATATATATATATATATATATATATATATATATATATATATATATATATATATATATATATATATATATATATATATATATATATATATATATATATATATATATATATATATATATATATATATTGAGAGTGCTTCAAATATATAAATATAATATTGACAAACAACGTATGCCCGTTGGAAATTATTAATTTACCGTGTTAAATGAATATGCAAAGAAATAATACCGACATGAAAACTTTACAAAGCTTTTTTTGTTGTACTGCGCTTTTTCACAAAGCGTTTCAGTATTTACAAACACAATTTTAAATTGTACTTTAAAATCCATTCTCGGTTTTGTGGAAAAAATTTAAATAGTAATTGAGAAAAATATAATATACAAGAGGAGTTATTTAATTAGAAGTTTTGAGCTTTTGTTTTGATTACGATTTAAGCTTTTTTTATTTAAATTGATTGTTGATTGATTGTTAATATCATTTATTATAAACAGCGCAATAAATTTTTACTACCATATTACACTATTATTGTTTTTCTACTATTTAAGTTGAATTTACAATTAATCTTAGTTGTAACAAAAAAGTAACAATAATATTTAATTCATACAACATAACTCATAAATGCAAAATGCTTTCAAAAATATATAAATATTACATACATTCATAATATGAGTATGCTGTTATGTATTAAATATACATAAGTAGGTAATAACATTACGGATTAAGACTAAAAACTTAAAATAAAATGTCATAGAATTTATAATACTGCATTCAGCTAAGCTCACTTAGCCTCCAACTAAATTAACAATTTACAACAACTTGTTGACAGTTGAAGGGGTAAGAAATGCATAGTAATTTATCCTTACAATCCCTAGGACCCAACGCAGGTGCACAGTTGACGAATCGTTTGTTTTATCTTGGTTTTGCAAGTTTTTTGCTAAACTTAAACTGCTGCTAAAGCAGAAAAGCTAAGCGTCAGTGTCAGCTTGAAACAAATTTATTGTACAAATTAATTCTAGTGCTTAGTTAGCTAGCTTTTTATTTTAAAACTTAGTCTTATTTATGTGTTACGTTTTTGTAAGATTGTGGTTATTATTTTTTGTTGACATCCTAAATATAGATAAAACATATGTAGTAAGAAATATAATAGGTAAAAAATCTAATAGAACCTGCTCATATAACCTTTTATCTTTCTATTCTAAAAAATTGAAGCAGGAGTCCCTGAGATAACCATGTTCATACAAACAAATTCTTTATATTTATAATATTACTACTACTATAAAAGCATTGGAGACGGTAAGAAAAAAATTATATGTTATAAATAACTATACAATAGTTTATGGTAGGACACACGTCCATTTCAGAGTATTGAATGCCAAAAAAAGTCATCGGAGCTCTCCTGTTTGTAGAAATGTTAGTTTTGTATCTATATGAAACATGTGATGTTTCGACTGCATGCAATATTTCATAGCTCACATAAAATCTAGACTAAAATCTAGATCGAAATGCAAAATATAACCTACTATCTTATTTTCCTTTTCCATCGTGTTTCACTTGTTTGCTTGGAATCAAATGTAAATACATACATTTTTTTGTTTTTCTATACATATATACGAGTTTGTGGATTTCGATTTTCATATCAATTGAAAAATCATTACACTATTTAGCATATAAGTAGAACCGTTATGTGATATATGTATTTTATATTTTAAAATTGTTTAGTAGTGTATAAAACTTTGATTTTGTTTATAATAAACACCTCCAACCCGGATTGATCTGACGGAACTTAATGAATATAAATTATTCTGTTCATATTTTAATTTTAAAGAAACTTTATTATCATGAAAGATAGAAGTAATTTATATGAAAACACAAGAGGTTACAATTAATATAACAAAAATATCTAAATAAACGTTCATTAAAACCAGGTAGGTAGACATTACAAGCTGTAGATTATTTTAAAGCTTCACGCTTCATCCCGTACAAGTCAGGTTAAGCAGAAGGACACAATCAAGACACTCCGTTCCTCGCTTTCCGTCTTTTCGAGACATAGCTTGTTGAGTGGCGGAACTCAACGCCGCGATTTGCCAAATTGCCAGAGCTAGTAGGTTATTTTGTTATATTATGTAATTAAAAATCTATAAGATCGACTTATAGAATAAATTTCACATAAGGCATGGATATATCAAATTCTGCCGAGCAGACGAACAATTTTATTATAATTATAAATAACAAGCAACACGAGCTAGCCTTTATAATGCAAGCTACCTCGTAGTGAGCCGCGTTAATCTTTAAAAGGAACGTGGTTATGTGGAGGCTATATTTAGAAGTGACTAGTTCGTACTTTCTATGTAATGGTAAAAGGAATGTTGAATTACCTATTTATTTTATTTAATTTTTAAAAAGTTTTTAAATTTGTATATGATAAGTTAGAAGATGTTAGAGAGCAATCTCTTTTTATCTCTCTCATCTCATTTCTCTTTTTCTCATCATTTCACTCATCATATAGTGTAATACATATAAATCAAAGAAACAAATTTTATGAAAAATTGATTTTTTTTTCAGATGTTGCATGTATGTATGTAAAATTGTTTAAAGATTAGATAAGTAATCAAAAATATTAAATGAAACAATATCTATTTAACTAATTAGAAGTGTCCAAATGTACACTCGACAGTTGTGGGTTCGATTTCCGCTTGAAGAAAAGATTTTGTTTTTCCCAGGTCAGCTAATAAGACAAATTTCGGCATTGAGATCCGCCACTCAACTCACAATGTCTCGAAAATTGGGCAGAAAACGTAGATAGGTGTGTCTTAACACTATGTTCCCTCTATCTAATCTGCTACAACGTGAAGGTATTTATTTAGTAACTTACGAATACAAAACTAAAAGTCAAAGATTAAAACGTCAATAACTAATTAGTATGCCTTTAATTATTACACCATTTTTGCATAATATACAAGAATTTACTACTTCGTTACTACATATTGTACTTAGTATTGGGAATACAATTTAAAATATTGTGAAATCAGGTAGGGTATCGTTATTTCCCTAGCCGATAAGCATCTATAGAATCTAGGCAAGCCATTTCCTGGCGCTGGCGAGTTACGAATAACTAAGGTGGAATGTTAGAGGTTTAACATAGAATTTTAATTTTAAAGCCATGCTTGGGATTACTATTTTTTTTTCAATTTCATATATTATTCAGTTTATTTATTTGAAATAAGATAGCTTAAAATATAAAGACAAAGTTTAACATTCAATTTAAATATAAACAACTTCAATGAAAGGTAAATAACAACTTCACAGGTAGTGATAGTGCTCCGAGTGGGAAAATAAGATATTTCCTCAAGTAAAAACGAACCTACAGTCATCGCGTTTACAGTCAGACGTTGTGCTGTGGGTCGTGGCCTCTAATTTAAAGATTATATTAAAAATTCGACATGGCGTATTAAGCTGCGAAAACCAATAATGCACTGTCTTAGCAAAATCTAAAAGTAAAATAATAATTTCCGCATTGAAGTACCTACCTTTAATTAACACATTGACAATCAGGCACGGTTCCATTATGTTATGATAACCTTAAGGTTGTATAAAAAAAGGTATTAATAATACAAGTATAGTACCTGTATTTAATATATGCATAAAAATAATAATTAACGAGCCCTTCTAAAACTCATAAAAGCTCTGATAAAATTGATTTAAAAATGAACATTTTATATGTTTATAGATAAAACGTCATTTTTCTATTCCCACCATATATTTTAGTGAGTGCAGTGGTTACTAAATCGCCTTTCATCTATTGAGTGCATTTTCATAGTCGAAGTGCCGCTTGGCCACTTGTTAGGGAAATGTATTGGTTCGGAAATCATGAGGAAATCGTTATCTTATATAGTTATGGGAAACGGTTCTATTTTCAATATAAAATGATGGTAGAATTTTGAAAATTGGTTACTCTTTTATGTAGCAAGACTAGGTTAAACCTGTGGCTTCACTCGCGTGGTAGCTATTTGCTATGACATATTATTAGATATTATAGTACTTTGTATTATATATATATATATATATATATATATATATATATATATATATATATATATATATATATATATATATATATATATATATATATATATATATATATATATATATATATATATATATATATATATATATATATATATATGTATATATAAGTTCCTTACTGAATATACTATGTACTCAAAGTAACGCAGACTGCAGGTGCAGTGAGTTATTATCCAAATTTATTATGTAACGTAAATGAGTAACTCTAGAATTTACTTTAAGTTAAACGATCTCTTCCGCTTTGAAATATTAACACAAAAGTATAGATTAGCGATAATTTAATTATATAAGCTATACGAGTCACAAAATTCCATAAGCTTTTTCTAGTAATAACATAAAAAAAGGTCGTAATACTTCAATGTAATTTGAAAAATAATTTAAAACATTTAGTTATTTTGTGAACTTAAAACTAAAACTGCTACAAATAATAAGAAACTGTTTAAAATGTTTAAACGAACGTATACTCAATTATACAAAAAGCAAATAAAAGTTGAAGTTTAGAGCGCTAAAGAGATCTCAGCCACTTTTACACACTTAAATTCACGTAATTACTTTAAAATTACACCTGAGCCGAAACGAGTTGAACTCATTAGCTAAGAACCCTAATGAGATTTGATGGAATGCAAAAAAGGGCAGTTGTACGTGTAGGGCCAAGATTTTGTATAAATGCCCTAAATATTATTTTTATATGTATTTATTTAATATATGTATTATTATATTGTTTACATGTTATATGTTTATTGATTCTTTGTTTAGATTTTTAGCTCTAACTTATTTGGTAAAATCGTACATAGGTAATATCGAAGCGCAGTAGGCATTTTCTTGAATGGGTTGAACGGTAAAGAGTTCGAACTTTAGTCATATTTGTGAGGTTATATTTATATATTTACTACATATATTGTTTTTTTGTTTCAATATTATTATCTAATTTTCTTTTGTTTCAAATACAATTGTTTGTTATGAAATTCGCAGTAAATAACGAATAATTTTAACAAACTATGTAGAGGAGCTATTTATTAATACTAAAAACATAAAATTTTTCATGTATCGAGTATTTACTTACAAAAATTCTGTGAAATGAAACATACCTATCAAAAATTTTGTCCTAAAAACAAAAACAAATACTTACACAACGATTTATTTGGGATTCTGAACATTTAAATTGACAAAGATTACGATAAAACTAAATAATAATAAATGTATGGACCAATTCAATTTAGATGGCATCGTGTATACATTTCATGGAGATTGCTTCAGCATGTGAAGCGTGAAAATGGTTGAAACGAAGACTTCTTTTTACTAGACTATAGCCTACGATTTGACTTTTTTACAAAGTACCAGCTTTGAACCGCGGCTTTGCTCTTGTCGTACTATAAATATCTAACAATCACATACGTATACATATCAAAGTGCTCATGATTTTAACAATCGTGGCGTAGGGTCTGAATGTAAACGGGTTGGTCGTAAATTTGATTCTCACTCGAGGAATTAACTAAAATTTTATTTTAGCTCTGGTAAAACTAGTAATACTATATTGTCTAGAATTCAATCGTCAAACTTCAATCTAGGACTACATATAAATGATGTATCTGTTAACCTCTTGTAAAGATACATATAAATAAATGAATATATAAATAAGTAACAGTTTATGTGTCTGTTACAAAAGCATCTGTTCTATAAACTGATGGCTGTGATTAGCAGTGACAAGAGGAATGGCAGCACACCTGGCGCTCTGACGCTATGTTTACGGCGAGGACCTAAAGAACGCTCGTTCAGCTTTATTGTAAATGTAACAGTAAAAATTGTATTCAAGAATCCTTTTTGTAGGGTTTTTTTAGTATTAGGTATAGGTTTGCCTTTTAGTAGAATGTATGTATAGTTTAGATTTCCTTAAAATTTGCGCTTTTTTTTTGTTTTTTAAGCTAAAAAAAATTACATAAATTATTTTTATCTTCGCTTATTTTGATAGAAGCTTAATTTATATATCATACTGAAAATTTAGAATGAAGCCATATCTCAAAACATATTTTAAAGGTTACAGTAAAAGTTATTACTTAACGCATTTGTAAAAAAATTTAAGTGCTATTATAACGCAGGATCCTTTTAAAGCAGGACTTTAAACGGATTTTTAAAACAGGATTTTAATTACAATACATCAAAACAAAAACCAGTCATCGTTACAGTCAGTCATAAAATATTCAACGGAGCTTCCCAGTTGAATTTATAACTACTTTTTCGTCGCGGCTCTGGTCAAAATTCTTATATATTTATGTAAACAGGACCCGCCTGTAATGGCAGTTGAGATTTTGAACAATTATCAACACTTTTCTGTAAAGATTTATGCATCATATGTTTATTAATTTCAATCATTGCAATACTTGTTTTATTGCATAATTTTTAAATCAATCCCCTCTTTTTGTAAGGGTTTCAGTACTAATCTGTGGTATCATTTTCTGAATTTATATTGCAATTATTTCACTTACAATTACCCGCTAAGCAAGATAGCAAATAATAATGAATTAATCTATTTTCACGACTCTCCGTTTTACACATTTCGTCTTAATTCCGAACATCATATATTAAATTACTGAACATTAGACATTCAATTAGTGAGAATCAAACTTATAACTATCAAAAGTTGTCACAAAATGGATTTAACGATTATTTACAAAAAATAATAAGTAAAATTATGATAATATACCATTTTGTCACTAGTTTATAATACGATTTACAAACTATAAGAAATATGTATATAAATATATGATATATACAAAAAAACACGACGTCTGTATAGTAACGTCACAAACAATTGATGTGTCAAGCGGCGATCAATGAGAGCAGTGAATCGTGATAGCGTACACAGACCTTTTGCATTTAAATATTAGTTTTAAATATGCTATTTTATTTATTGTGAACCTTTTACAAATATATGTTGTATGAATTAATAAATGTATTGTTTTTTACAAAAGCAAATTATGAAAATAAACATGGCGTGGTCTATGTATAGTAATATCGATGTTTTTGAGATATGATAAGATGTAATACAAATGTATAGTAGATTCTATATTAGATTGTGCCTCGAACAGGGATTTAGGACAAGGCAAAGGTGGTGAAGAGAGTCTTTAGTTACAATCTATGGATGCATGGCATATCCATGAATGATTTCCATGGCATTGAATTACGATTTATCGGTTATGCCTGACTATAGCGCGTGTGGACTTGAACTTAAAGATTTTGGAAAGAAGGATTTTCACTATCGTATCGATAAACAGCAAGGCTTACAACAAACAAAGGTCACCGTGGCACAGTGGCTGACTGTAAACGAGAACGGTTGCAAGTTTGAGTGTCACTTATAGATATAGGTCATTTTATATCGCTCAAGTGACAAAACAAAACGCGGCATTTATTTTCGTCATAGCTAAAAATATATAAAAACTAGTTTTACTAAATAAAAGTTCAACAAAAAGTAGTATCTATATAATATTAAAATAATACCTTCACAAAGAGTAAAACATAATACAAACGATAAGTAGTGACGACATACAAATAACAATAATGGTATTTGCACCTGGTGCTCTGTTTACGACCCACTCCCCAATGTACGTACTTGAAGTTTATTGTTAACTTTATAACAAAAATCATCCGTCTATTATACTATTTAGTTTATATCTAGTATATTTTTTTAATAATATATGTATACTCGATGACACTATATGTATAATAAAATTATGATATGAATTTGCAATGTATATTTAATTTACATTAAAATATTAATATATAATAACTTTAGATAATTAGTTTTTCACTTTCCCCCTTTTCCTCTTGTTAATATGAAAAATATTAACAAATCTGAAGAAAAGGTTTAAAAACTTCTCTTAAACACTTTAAGATAACGAATATTTATAAAAATAACTCTTAATAAGTATTGAACCTACGACCTAACCAAACCATTTCAGTTGATTATTTTCATAGGATATCAAAATTGTAATATCGTTCACACTATATATGTTGGAGGAAAATGAATCCAAATACTGCAGATTCAATATTTTCCACTCACAGCCATAGCATAAAGTTCCACGACGAGATATTACGCAGATAAAAACTAGAATTTATGCCTCTGCATCACACTTAACCGTTGTTCCACTAAAATTTAGAAAAGCTAGACGAAAAGGTATTTCGGGGCCGTGTTCGTCTAAATTTTGTATTATATAGGGCTCATATATTAGAAAGTAAGTTTTAAGTAGTCACTGTATTTGTAATAAACAGCATAAATCGTTTTTTAATATGTACCTCCTTTATTGTACTCGATAAGTTCACAATTTAAAACGATACCTGTGCATATTTTTTTAAATATTTTGGTGTTACATGTTTTTTATTACGTATATTAAGTAAGTTTTGATTTAGTTGTACATATACATATGATATATACAGGCTGTAATGTGAACAAATAAATGAAATATACTACAAAATTATTGTTTGCCCAGTAAATTCAATCTGCTCATACAGTATAAGATTGCCTCTAAAATAAAGTTCAATAACTATAAATTATTAGACTAATATCAAGTACAGTATCTAAATATTTAGTTTAGCATAAACCAACAAACTCAATATAAAATATACGAAAAAGATTTATTGCATCAACACATTTCTATGCCAACATGAGGATAGCTCATTTAAATATGTATAAAGCTATAAACAACCGGTATTATTTTCAGGGTTCGTAACTTCGTGGATATTACACATTCGCCGATCTAAGATATTGTATTCTTATTTTTTTGTTTTATTTTCTCTGTTGGGTTCAGCTGAAGGAATCTAATTCGATACGCTCGTTTTGGTAATATTTTTAGAGCTTTAAGGCTTTTTTTATGTATAAAAAATTGTATGTGATCGATGTTTTATGAAATATGCTCATAAAATATATGTAAGGTCCTAAATATATACATATATAGGAAAAAAACACGCACGTCTGAACTTAATTTATATAGAAAATATAGAAACAAAAACAATTATGCACATAAATAAATATTTACATTTGGTACATTCTGCTATATATACAAAGACAGTTTCACTATTTGCTTTCATTAAATATGCTTCAACGACTTTGTGATGAGGCATGGCGTGTCATTTCATTACGGACAAAGTCAATATGTCTGTTTGTCCATGTTTGAAAAAAACAAGTTTTTGTTAGCCACGCCGGTGGTAAACAAGCGAAATTGGTTTCTGTTAAGCAAGATGCTAGATTGTGTTACCTATAACAATATTTGTGAAGTAAATGTAAAGATCATATTGAATATTAATTTATGAACAACACAGTGTATTTATTTTCACTGTTTTTCTTTACTTTCGGGCGATAGCGTTAGTAGTATAAGGGCGCATTTTCATTGGTCGATAAGTCGGTAGTTAGCCCGAATGCGCGGAGTACCCGCATGCGAGCTAACAACCAATGAAATCCACTGGTCGATAACTCGGTCGATTAAACGTGTGCGGGTGATATCCACATTCGGAATAACGACCTTATCGCATGCATTATAGGAATCACCCGCACCCCGTATGCGGGCCCTGACGACCAGTGAAAACGATAAACACTTTGCGGGCCCTATAGCAAGCGTTACAGAAATCTCCCGCATCCCGAATGCGGGCCCTATCGACCAATGAAAATGCGCCCTAAGGTTGAGTCTAAGCGACAGTTTTTTTTAAATCTTGTTACAAGATTACTTATATGGGGCAAGTATTTAATTATTTGACTTAGTTTGTCTTATTGTTTTGTAAGTGGAGTAAAAGTTAATATTAATTAAGGTTAAGGTAAGATCTTTCGTTAGTTAAATATAAATAAATTCTGTAATATAACCTAGATATAAAGTATGAAACTAAAAAAATGCTTATATAAATTTGAACCGATAACAATAACCGATACAATCGATTCGAACATTTCAACGATTTCACAACAACAAGTATTTCAAGAATTGGCAAAAAATCGCATATTTTTTGTTTCTTCCAAACATCCACGGTCAAGTTATAATACAAATGTATTTAAATCTTAGTCAGATAAAATCACCCTTGTAAGATAGCAATCGAAGCTTCAATTTGTCGGAACGGGACACGCGCAATAACCGTTCGTATGCAAATGCAATACAAGTTTTAATCGTTTCACAACAGAACCTCGAGGCATACGTTTCGATGGTAGAACAATTTTTACACTGGTTACCATTATAAAAATCATCATTATTTAAATGTCTTTTTTTTTTCATAAAAAACCTCATCTGGTAAGCTACAAGTTCGTAACATTTGTAGGGCAAAGTATTTAAGTGAATATTATTATATTTCAAGATTTTAGTAAAAATAATATATTTTCTTGCAAAGCATGTATTTAATACTAATTAGATATTTTTTAGCTTCACGCTTTATCCCGCACATAGCAGGGTAGGCAGAGGGAACTACAGAAACTCCGTTGCTTAGTCCCGGATTTCTCCGTCCCCGCTTTTCGCCTTTTTCGAGGCATTGCGTGTTGAGTGACGAAACTCAACGCCGCTTGTTTTTCAGAGTGAAGAAAATGGAAATAGAAAAATCCATCTTCTCCGAGTGGATTACTAATCAGATACTACTCCTTAATCACTATATATCACAAAAAAATAATATTAAAAATATCGAATTACTTTATCTTAAGTCATAAATAGCAATCATAACAAGAGAAACAAGAAAAGGCGATTTGTTGAAGAAATATGGCAATATAAGTTCAGTTTTTATTTATGCGAGTACATTTATATTATAAATAGGCTTTTAAAATGCAAACTCAATTCAAGAGGTATTCGGAAGGTTTCTTACTTTATTTTAAGCAATATAATATTATCTTCCCGAACATTTTTGTAAAATAAAAAAAATCTTTATGGCGGTGCAATTTAAGAAAATTTGCATCAAGCAATTTATTCGTATCTATATTTCTTTTTCATACGGACATTTAAACGTAAACAAATTAAACAACTAAAAAGATTAAGATCTTTATGTTTATTGTTAATGTTTCTTGGTTTAAGTGGGATCATATTTTTCTTATTACAAAAAGACAAGATAAAAAATATCTGAATTTTTAAGATCGGTTACCATCGTGATGTAGTCGACAGTACCAAACTAATATTATAAAGCTGAATAGTTAGTATGTAAATCCTAGAGCAGAACCAAAAGTTACTGGTTCAAATTCCATTTAGGGGAAAATTTCGATTTAATTTTCACTTCTTTTTTAAAAAAAACTACACAATAATGTAATATATCGTAAATAATGTCATATGGAGATATGTATGGTAAATTGACACGTACACGATTTTTTTACATATAAAAAATACTAATTATATAAATCACAATACAGTTTTAAATATTGGAAATGACCAATTACGAGCTCACCACGCCCTCGTAAATATAACTTAACCACAAAATATAATCAGAATATAAAGCTTTAGCTATTAAAATATAACGTTAAAACGACTCATTTAAACTTAAAATTTGTTAAAGTTAAACCCATTAGAAACCAGGTCAACACCTTTAACTTAATTAACTTACGATGGATTAAACACTTGCGACCTGCGCCAAATTAAAAAAAAACCTTTTGCCTAATTTAAAAAGCTACATTGTCTATGGCAAAGAGTGAAAACACTCATCCCATTCGCGTAACGTTGGCATAACGTAATGACAGCCCTAACACGACAATTCCATTCACATAGGGCTGTCACTCATTAGCATATGTACATAAAGAGTCGCTCATTGGCCGCCATGTTTGGATTGCAGACATTTTGTGACGCCATTTTTATTAATTAAAAACTCTGCGCTTTTTTTCCCTACATAATTGTTTTGAAAATGTTTGTGTGGATTTTACGCGGCAATTTCTGGGCAAGTGTCATTTTAATCGTTTGTTTATTTGTTCACGTTGAAACGGAATTAGGTTATCAAATTTTTATACGAAATTATTTCTAATTTTGCATGTTCATACAGTAACGACTTAAACGTGCTCGTGCAAAATATATTGAATTAAAGTGTTAGTAAGCATAACTAACACTTTACACACTAACATAGGTGTATTGTTGTATAGATTATAAATAACATTTCTATAAATTGCTTTTTTATTGTATATAATTCCTTGGTTCTTACTTTTACTCAATTTTTTGAAATTTTAATTACATTATTCACTGTTATAGGCATATAATCAAAGATATCACAAATATTTCGCCGTTTTATAGTTTTAAATTATTACATACTACCAATTTTATCATTACCTTTCAGCAATTTGAACTTTTAAATAAAATTTTACGTATCACAAGCTTTATAAGATTAAGTTACCTCAAAAACAAAGTAACATTATCACAATATAAAAATAAAAGCGCAATGAAATGTAAATTTGACTAAATATAGTATTCCGATTCCGTCGTGTATCCGCAAGACCTAGTCGAGAAAGCTTCTCGAGTAAATAAAAATACGAATATATTGAACACCCGAGGGATGGCCAATATCTCCTGGATTCGTATTCGTGTACGTATGTAAATGCACCGTTTAGTTCGTCGATGTCGATATTTCGAACATCACTAGTGACAGCTTTATATAAAGAAACAAGCATCTAATATTTTTAAATATAAATATAATTTAATTCTATTTAAATTTAAGCTCATTAGATGTTATGATTTTTAAATTTATAATGTTATAAGAAATTTGTTTAAACGTATATTGACTGTAAAGTAAATTCTTTATATCAATCAAAAATATTTTGTTGTTAGTACTTTAAACGGAATAGTTTTTGAAACAGTAATGGTACTACTTAGAAATTTTAAAATTGATGAATATTTTTCGTTTTATTACCTCCAAATAAAATCCAAACTAATAAGTCAAGTGACTGAGATCAATACTGTAACACCAATTTAGTGCACCATCTAACAATTTCCTATCGATAAAAATGCTAATGCACATCTCTCGTTCAGGGAATGATTGGGTTGCCTCGAAACTCGTCTTGGGACTGTAAGTAGATTCACAGTTTACCTAAATTCATGGTTTCTATGACAAGGGAGTAAGGTTCAAAATTGACCAGGCCTTCTCTTTGTGGCCACACCTAAAGCACAATGCTTTTCCTCTTGACTTTATCTCAAATTTCGGATTTGAAACGCTAAATTTTTAGAATTCACATTTACACTTACTCTAAATGGAGTTTGTTTAAATTTATTATGCAAAAGTACTGTGCTTTTTGTACTAATTTAAAAAAAAAAACGTTTGATATATCTTACAAATATATAGAGGTCAGGCTTGTTACTATTTTATTAGATCATAGATTGTAGGTTCGAAATTCGTCCTAAACATATATTTGTAAGTATATACATAAATTACCAGTAATACATAAGAACTTTCATTTTTATAATAACATATAGTCTTAACAACATATCAAAATAATACTGGTATCTAAAACAACTATAAATTACAGGATCTACTGGATTTTAGATCCAAACAAGAAAATTTTCACTGTTACATACAATCTTTACAATCGTGATACGTAGCTGTAAACAAGCGGGGTGGTCCTGCGATCCGCTACTAAGCCAGGATTACGCGATAAGGCGGATTCAAACTTATGATAATTTGCCCCTTTTTACCCGCAACTAACAAGTATATATACAACTTTAATTATATATGTTAAAATTTCGTATTATATATAGAAACTTGTCAAAGATATTTCATCACGTAAACTGTTCTCCTTTTATTTTCTTTTAGCTTTTCTCTTTATACCGCTCATGGCAGGGTAGACAGAGGGAACCGCGGGAACCGTAGGAACCTTTCAAGTTCCAGCTCCACCAGCTCGTTGAGTGACACAACTCAAAGCCGCGCTAGTCCGTTTAACAGAGAGAAAAATATGTAAATTAAATAATCTATCCTCTCTGAGTTGGGATCGAACCCACTAATCGTATATAGGCAGACGCTGTGCCTCAACGGTCCTTAACCTTGACGGTCTTCCCTTAATGATTAATGAAATGTGGAAAAATATTAATGTTATAGTAATCCATCTCCAGATATTTGATCTTTTCAAAACATCAATTTGCATAGTTCGAAACTAAAAGTTTTATTATAAATTATCTATATTTAAAACGGTATGGTTTTCAATGCAGGTAATAGAAGTTTTGTTTTCGCGAAACGATTTCTATAGCACTTAAGCTACTGATATATAGCGTAAGTTCTGGGATAAGCACATCCCTTTATTGCTGTTATGTCCCGTTTTTGTAGGAAGTTCTGAAATTATGTGGCGAGAATCAATGTTTTAGATATTGGGCTAGATAAATTAAGAAACTTTTAGACTTGAAATATTTTTAATATCACTTCTACATATATATGTATGTATAAATGATGGTCAAAATAAAACGTATAGTAAGTATTTTCAGTTCTTTATTCAAAAGATTTTTCAACAACAGACATGTTGTTATTTTAAGTTAAAATCTGTTAAAAGAAATGAAAAACATAATAATACCAGTGTAAAATACATATATATTAATATTATATTATATATTTAATATTATATCAATATATATAGAAGTCTGGTTCCATTACGAAATTCCAAACAGAAGCACAACAAAGCAAGTTTCAATATTTATTGTTATCTATCTGGAATTCTGATCAAAATGGCTTGTCATAGATTTCGGTCAATCGTATGTATATCCCTCGAAGGCGAGGATTACTTTAATACTTTAGGGATTATTCGGAAACACAAAGACGGTTGAACGGGTATGACTGATAGATACCGTTAGTGACATTTACTATACTGTATTTAGAGTAGTGTATACTCAAGTAAGGTGAAGTTTTGCGGGCCAGTTGTTAAATTAGTTAAAGTGGTGATTGTTTGAGAAATTGATTGTGAAGCAGAGTTGTTGGGTTCATTCTCTATCGAGTGGTTATGATAAGAAGGCCTGCTCTGTCTTAATTAGTACAAAATCAAAAAAGAAAAATGACTAAACACTTATTAGCATTCCATGTTTTTTTGTGTTCATCGCGTTGTACGGCGATAAGCTCAGAATAGCGTTTGGGACTACCAAATTCGAAACAATTTTACTATAGCCGCTTTTGAAATACAAAATAAAAACATATAGTATATTAATTGAGAGTAAAGTACTTAATTCAATATTACTGCTGCTGCAGAGTCTTACTTCGAAACCCAAGATCAAAACGATTTTAAAGAAAGCAACATTGTAATTAGAGTTCTAATAATATATTGTACAAACGTAATGTCATGGTATTTTATTATTAAATGATATTCTTGTTTTGCCCTTTTAACTCTTAACTACCTATATACGTACATACAACAATTATTCTTCCTTTACCTTGTGAATTACTTATAAAGCCGAATACATAGCTCTATTTAAATAACAAAGGTATATCCCACACAAAAGGTATTTTGGAATTTTCGCTTCAGCTAATTTTCTTTGATTCTTACGCTCACCCTTGACCTATCATTTGTTATTATTAACCATAACTGCCACTCGAAACTAAAATGTTGCAAGTGAAATTAAACGATATTTAAATTAATATGTTAGGTCTATAAACATAAGGTGCAGTTTTCTTTAAAAAAATCTGAGGTATATGGCGGTTTTGGGGGTAGTGGTGTGTTGCTGGTCTAATTTAATGCTAACAAAATGTTAGGATTGCGTGTTACAAGCTACTTTTGTTTTGCATATATTACCCATTGGTATGCATAATGCCAGCTCTAAGTTAAACTCGAAATATTTCTGATATTGCAAATCAAATTTGATAACTTACAATCAAGTTTCATTATCATAGCCTATGTTTATACTTTGTTGGTCGTTTGTCATAACGTGTCGTATTTATGTATATTACTCGTGTTTATATTCAATTTAAATAACAAATATTTAAGTGTGTTTTTTCTAAATTTATTTTACTTAAATAAAATTAATTATTATGTGGGAAATTCTAAACACTTTGATTTTTTACACAATTATTTAGATTTTCGTATTTTTATTTTTATTTATTTTGGGATATCTCACCCCCTTCCTCTCTTATTTTTGCAACAACCTATGTTACTTTAACGGACATACCTACATACAAATCTATCCTATTTACAATATCAGTATAGATATAAAATAACTTCATTAAAAATATAGTCTTCATATCTATTACAAAGTATACAGGTACAATAAATACTTAGCATTGTCACAATAAAAAATTTATTCTGAACAGTGGAGTGCACTCCAAGCAACTTACAAAACGTTGTAAATATATAAAGACAAAACAAGGTCTTATTTAATTATGTATTGTAGGTACATCATTATTTTAAAATATAAAATCAATCAATGTTGTATTGATAATGTTATCAAATTACCTGCTAGTATTGACAAATCGATAGAGGCCTTAGCCCGTAGAAAGGCAATTCGATACAAGAAATAACTTTAATTATAAATTTTGTGGATAGAATTACTTGTGAAGACAACAAATGAAATATATTTAATTGATAAAGTTTATACGCAGATCGTGTTTTTGTTTGGAAATCGTTGAATATAATGGCGGCGATCAATCTGTTCTGTCAACTAAAAAATATCGAGTGTCCAATTTTTGTTCTTCTTAAATTTTCGTATCTTATGCTATTATGAAAGTATAGTTATAGATTTTTATTCATGTGTAACGTTAATTAACATAATTAAGACAATTCAGAAATTTTTTTTTGCTTCACGTGTTCACATGTTCAGTGTGTGTAGAGAGAATCGCAGGAACCATGGGAACCGAGTGTTAAGACACTCCATTTCTTTCTTTCTACCTTTTTCGAGGAACTGTGTATTGAGTGACGATACACAACGTCGTCAGTTAGTTGCTAGAGCGAAATGTGAATGGAAAAATCAATTTTCCTAAAGTGGAATTCGAACCCACAAACCGTTGCGTTTGCCCACATCTGCGCCACGACGGTTCTCAATTTAGATTTTGTTTGTTTTTTCATGAGAATATTACAACACGAGAAATCAAACTGTGGCCTTTAATTTCGGTACTTAGCAAGACTTATAGCATTTATTGGGTAAGAAATAAAAAAAGAGTTATTAGCTTCTCCG
Source organism: Dione vanillae (assembly GCA_037178615.1). Lineage (NCBI taxonomy): Eukaryota > Metazoa > Arthropoda > Insecta > Lepidoptera > Nymphalidae > Dione > Dione vanillae. The sequence goes on from JAZFAU010000261.1 coordinate 2,925,600, forward strand.
TCTTTTTCGTAAAAATGACTTATAAAAAATAAATAAATAATTGAATAAGCTTATGTATGTTCTGGCACTTAAACAATAATTACAATAATTTTAATATAATTACACATTGCCCGACTCAAACATTTAACGAATTTTCAAAGCGATCAAACTTTACGGAATCGTAAACTTCTTGAAAAGAAGAAAACATTTCATTCCCTAATAACTTTAGAAGAGATTTTTAAGGTAATTATTACTTAGATGGATTAGATCGCTATGGCATAGTGAGACTGAGATTTTAAATGTAAGGGTTGTAGGGTCAATACCGATTGAAGCAAGGTTGCTGTTTTATATAGAATCATTCAATTTTCCGACCTGATGATAAAATATTTCATTGAGTATTGCCATTTAACAAGTAATGTCTCAAATAAGACGAAAATTCAAAATTAGAGTGTGTTGACACTATGTTTTCTCTATCTTTCTGTCACAAAGCTTTACTTAGATGGACTTATTTAATGATTTAGTTTCTGGATTTATATAGAGAAACTGCAAAACTTAATTTAGTTACTCGAATTTTGAATGCATAGTTATAGTGCATGTAACCAGGATTAGTAATTCCCTAGAGATGCAAGTACAGTAGAATTTACAGTAGAAAAGATGTTAATTTTATTATATTATAATATTATATAGGATTTTACCTAATTGATTGATCGGACGTAGCTACAACAATAGACATTCATTATTTCTTACTAACTTTCAGGGCTTAAGTTTTATACACAACTTAAGTAGAAAAGGTTATTTTGCACGCACTGACACAGCCACAGCATTAGGTCACGTCATACATACAAGAAATTAACGTCAAAAATTAATATCTTTTTTTGACGTCCATTTCTACTTTTTTTGACGTCATTTATTCGACTAACTGCAAATATATCTTAATGTCGCAAGTACATATAGATACTTCGATTGAACGATTAATGGAGGACAACGTATAGGGGTCTCAATACCTATATTTATGTTTAACGTTTTCTCTATTTGGTGGTTAAGCAAGGAGAATTTTTGATTTTTGTAATGTGTTTGTTGTAAAGCTCTTATAAATAGGATATTTTGTAAGGACATTTTACGAAAGTAAATTAGTTTCAAATGTCAGAGGTGACGCTGAGGCCTTTGCCCTAACTTTGTCTACACAAAATAATTTAATTTAAAAATGATTAAATTGGGACGTCTTTCTTAATATATATTTGTATGATTTTATATGATTTTTATTTTAATAATATTTCTACATTGAATATTGAAGTTAAAGATCATAATTCTACCCTTGTTTGAAAGTAAGGTGGGTACTAAAAAAACTTTAAAGCATTTTTGTTTAATGAATATAAAGCTATTTTGCAATTTTAAAAATATATATTTAACCTTAAGTGTGATAAAATAAAGTTAACCTACATTGGCATTGAATCCATAATGATTTTAAAGAAATTCCATACCGGCACTACAATAACATATTAAACATACATGAGTAAAAGAAATCTTTTAGCTTTTTACCTTTTATCGTGGGGTTACCAGGGTGGGTATAGGCAACTTAGTGTCAAAACATCAAAGAATATAAATATTTCTCCTAAATTTCTCCTCATGGGAATCAAACCTACAACTATCGCATTTACCGTCACACGCTGTGATGTTATATCAAAATCTCTTCAAATAATAAGATTTTTTTATAGAATAACATCAGATCAATAAATTCCATTACCATTTTACTACTAGCAAAGTACCAGCACCGGCTTGTGTAAGTAAAAATTTAATATTAACCTCAGTTGTGCATACAAATAAAGTTAAGTTTAATTTATGATTGTAACGTTATTCCGGCCACATGTACAATATGGGCATCGCCGTGAATAATATATATGAGTTTAAAATATAAGATGAAAGCATGAAAGTTTTGAAACGTTTTAACTGGATAAAGATTATTATTACTAAATAGATATATAAAAATGGATTTGAAGCCCCTCTAGTTGTTATTAAATGAAACCATGTCTTGATCTTATATCTCTAGAGGAATGACTTAAAGCTCTATATATACATACATACATTAAGTATATTGAAAGTTATTGTGTACGAACAAAGGTTTGCACTCAAGCTTGCACTAGACACTCGACACAAGGCAGTAGGCAGTAGGCAGTAGGCATACGTTACATCTAACTCGCTACTTTGACCCCATCGAGACCTTACCGTTAGAATATATATGAATCGATACTTAATAAGCTATTTCTTACTTATCAAAAGTTGATATGATAGTCACGTTTTGATACCTGTAAAGAAAATATTCATAATGTTATTATGGAAATTGTACCTTGGAAATCATATTTGATGTTTTGAATTACAAATTGTAGAATTTGTTTTGTTTTGCTAGCAACCAGTAACTTGATGAAGGTAATTTTGTTTTATATATGTATTTTAAGATATAGTATATTGTGTAACATATATATTTTATGAGCTTAATGAGCTCAATTTTCATATATGTATGTATATTTAGTTAAAACAAAGGAAAAAGAATATAAAGTTGAGCACTTTATAACAGGCGTGGGTCATTGCCATCTTTATTTTTAATTTCTTAGGAAAAATAATACAATATCAATCCTTATATCACTACAGCATATTTTCAGGTGCAAGGCGTTCATTTCTTGAAGGACCTAAAGCGGAGCTTTATTTAACCAGATCGAAGGAAGCGTCAGTATTTTAAGTACAAATATTTCGTCGAAAGAAATTTGAAACCATTATCAACGAATGCCGTCATACACGTCCCACGTTGACGTGTTATGTCGCTTACAAGCTTTTATAAGAAGTAGTTTGCAGAAGTACAATATTTGATTTAATATACCTTCGCGGCACAGTTGGTAGCGTTTGACCAAATTTGTTTGTTTAAAGTTCGAAATCTTTTCAACGCCAAAACTGTATTTGTAAAAATAGATTTTTTGCCGATCTTATAATACAAAGTAAAAGTTGCCACTAGACACGTTGTCTCTAATTTAATACTTAGACTTATTGATTATATGTCAAAATATAACCAAAAAAATTAAATATAATATTTTATTTACAAATTATTATATGACCGATTTCTCGAAATTTTAAATTGCAAACAACTTGCCGCTTTTGTAGCATAAGTGTATGTAATTATCGACCATATGCACCCGTATAGGTGGTTAATTAAAAAAACCCAAACTCCCATATTAAACCACCAAATTAAAAAGTTGTAGTAATTAGAACCAATATTGAAAAACGTACGCATATTTATTTTGTTCTCGTTTAAATAACTTTAAAACTGAATAACTATTTAAGTAGCCCTGTGGCTTCGTGTTACTAGCGTACGGCTGTCTTTGATGTTACAACTACAAACGTTAATAAGTAAATATTATGTTAAACATGACAATAAATATATATTTGGTTGCTTATATTAGTAACTAAGTAGACAAAAAAGTAAAATAAGGGTTAGTGAATTAAATAAGTAAAGCTTAAAATACTTTTATAAAAAGATTATGTTTATAGACAGTGGTTTAGATAATGTATTTTTTTAATGTATACACAAACAAATTTTACGCAAGCCTACCTTATCATACTTGAATTTAATTATCTCTACTCAAGGTTTATAATCTAGGTTCCCGAACATTCCATATAAAATTACAATATGTAACAATTAGTACCTAGTTATTATAACCCTATATTAACGTGTGATCAAGTACCCTCACATATCGTAAAGTAGCGCGGGAACCTTAGAGCTTAAATTTTCATTTGATCCATCGATTTTTCATTCATTTCAAGCTTCAAGTCTCTGTAAGTTAAGAATCAGCGGCATAAATAATACGCTTCGTTGTAGAGCATGTCTGTGTCCCCAGAGTCTAGGTTTTAGTTATTGTTTTACCAGTCTGCTATGATAAATCTACTTAGTATACAGCTCCACTTTTTGTTGTCATTTTATATTTATAAGATTTGTTAAATTTATTTATTTCAGAAGAAAAGAATTGTTCTTTTTTGTTTTTATTCAGTTTATTTTAATGTATAGATATAAAGACATGTATATGTCTATTTTGGAATCATTTTACAAACAATGTTAATTAACGGACAGCAAATATAATTTTTATATTTCATAATGCTAATATAGTAGGTTAAGCAGCATAGTGTCAAGACACTACTTTTTCTATTTCCTGTCAAAATATAAGACGACAAGTGTTAAGTGTGTTTAGTATTTTTAGAGCAGCGAAAGGCCGCTCCCTAAGCCTAGAAATCGGTTATATTTTTACTAATTAATAGATAAAATACAAACATATATATTTTGTTATTCAATTAGGAAAGTAACGTTACACAAAATAAAAACTGATGCGTGACATATTCGCATCGGTAATAACACCATTGCACTATAATTAAATACATGAGGCCTTTAATCCAAAAAGAAATCCACCAGAATTTCAAATCGAGGGTCTTTTGAACAACTTCAAAGTTAAGTAACCCCCATGTATTATGGTGTTCATAGCTCGAAATATTATGCTCTAGTACTTTAATAATAGAAGTCATTTTTGTGAAACAACGCGACAAACTAAGAAACAAATGTTCAGAAGTTCAATTTAGACTGTATTTCCGGCAACACGAGTTACATTTTAAGTTAACAAATATTTAAATTTATTCATTGGACAATACAATCTAAAGTGAGCTCTAAATCTGTCACATTGGGTGTGAATTAACGCGGGCTAGCATCGCCAGGGGTGCTCAAGCCGCGATTTTTCACCGCGGCCCGCTGAATGACGTCTGTATATTCTACTAGTTAAGTGACAGATGGATAAAGGCTGCAAACTATTTATTGTGCCATTACAGTTTGGTTGCCAAATGCCGCTCAGTGCTTGGGGTTGACAGTTGAAAATTGCGCTCTTATCCAAGCGGGTGTGCTTTGTACAGCAGATTATTATAGCATTGTATAAACGTATCTATTTGGAAAGTTATCGGAAGGTTATTGTCGTTTTATACGTTACGTATTGACGTCCCATAAAACGGGACGAAAAGCAATTTGTTTTTATTGTCTCAAGCTTGATATAAATTTCAATGTATTTATGATGGTTATAAATAAAAAAATGTTTCTATTTCGATTGAGGGTACAAATTTTGATCTGATTTTTGCATAAGTTGAGGCATTTTATTGCGGGAAACTGGGTCATGATTGAGACGTAAAGCTGCCAGATAATGTTCAGCGTATTTGTAGCCAACACAAAGTACTCTTGATAGTCAAAGTTAAAAAATATGTTTATTCTTGATACGTCATGGAAATATTTCATTTTATTGATCACTATTACTGGTTTCTCTGCATTGCATATGATTGTTAAATATTTAAACAAAATAAGTTAAAGTCACGTGATAGTCTATAGACTTCTTGTTTCACCGTAATATTTGACTATTCTATATAGATAGAGAACCAAATTTTGTAGAAAAAAATTACCTTTAAAGACAAAATCAGGCATTCCATATTAAAGAGATGGATGAAGGGTGATATCGAAAAATATGAATTTATTAAGAAAATTTATATCACCCCGTGAGACAATTGAGTCACCGCTAGCCCGAATTGACAGTCATGATAGTTAAGTGCTTACGGTGCCAATAAATTTTACACCATTTAATAAATGTCACCTTCCATGCGGGCGTTGCGTCGTATTTCATGTATATTCACATATTATTAAGCACTTAATATGTAGAGACTGAAGATATTTGGAATAATAATCGTAACAGAGAATCGGTTTTAGTTACTGTTTGTGAAATTGAATTGAAAAGCATTGTACCTAAAGCTTGAAACTAATACTGACAGAATAAAATAATGTGAGAAATAAAAAACACTTTGCCAAAAGCTCGATGTAATTATTCCTTTACTGCTACTATCATTTTAATATATATATATATATATATATATATATATATATATATATATATATATATATATATATATATATATATATATATATATATATATATATATATATATATATATATATATATATATATATATATATATATATATATATATATATATATATATATATATATATAACATCTTTGTATTTACAAATAAGCGTCCCCTAATAAGAAACAGCTTGAATTTATTTGTCAACTTCAATGCAAGAAAAAATAAATAAAAATAATACAGAATAATAAAAACCTACTACAATTATCTAATAATAATTTATTCAGAGTTGTACGAGTGGCATCATAAAAACCAAAGCAATCGCCCCACTTATAGCCTATTCAAATAATCGTCAGCAAATTTTCTTTTCATTCAAACTAGTCGATTCACAGTTCTGATAGAAATGTATTATAGAATGATTTTAATTTAACACTCAAAAATTCGAAATTTCGATTACTTTTTGTCATTTTTTTTATATTCACAAAATAGGATGGCAGAGAACTATAAGCTCAAGGAAGCTAGTACTAAGACACTTTGTGTCACTACTTTCCGCGTTTTGGTAATGCGAAATTTAACGCTGCGCTCTTAACTTGTTACCAGAGCAGGAAGAAATAAATATTTCATTTTCCCGAGTGAGAATCGAACTTGTTTTCCGGGGGAAAACAATCCGCCTCGTTCCATTGTCTATTAATACTAAACAAAAAAGTGATTTTTATACACTGAGATACTAAGAAATGAACCCACAATAATCGCGTTTATAATTAGAAGTATTTAAAAAACACAATTAAATAATTATTAGGTATATAAAAACATAGCAAAGATAAGAATCAATCTACGATATTTGAAGAACAAGCGAAGGCCATTTAAACGAATTTGCACTCTAACGAATTTCAAACTTTAGTGTTAGGAAATAAGCGTGGTTAATTCCAGTTATCACTTCCAAGAGGCTGAGCCACAATGTCGTTACTATGCGATATTGACTGTCGTTAGTTTGTCTATGGCAGTCGTTAGAATGTCCTGAATTATTTCTGCATCATTTAAGGTCGGTCAATGCCTGTGTCAGGAAGTTATTAATTGTTATCAATGTCGGTGTACATTTGTAGCTATCGAGTTAACTATAGTTAGCATTTACTGTGGAATATTTGTATACATTTGTTGCCAGCGAGATTATATTTAACTGCATAGCTTAATTAATATCTTGGTAATTTGTGCCTTTTAATTAAAATTTTGTAACTACTCATATTTTGTTCTAATCTATATTTTATCAAATATCTTTTAGTAAAGCATTTAAGCTATTACGTTAACACGAATAAATCAAAAATATCGACCTACATACATAATTGAATGAACAATTTCGCAATTACAAATATTCCAATCTAGAAAATGATTTAAAACTTATAATTTACGATCCCTTAAACCAGAAATCGAAGCTGAAAATGATGAATGAGGCATTTTGTAATAGCTACCAATAAATACTGATACTGCGGAGACAAATATCCAACTGTCAAATAACAAAACGTAAACATTAATTAGAGCGCGATGACAGGCATTCTCATCAGAAACAAGAAATGAAATCACGATATCTCTAGACCTTCTATTCATACGATTTGAAAACAAGTAGTGGTGCTATTCAAATTACTGGCCTATAATAAATCAAACTACTCAAGGGTTGAATCAGATTTATGAGCCACTTTTAGACAAATTTGGTCTTTGTGCGATTTCAGCAGTAATGTATAGCAGCAGTATTAATTTTACTTAAAAGTTAGTCAAATAGAAATAAGCAGTAAAAACTTACAAAAAAAGTAACTGCAATTATTTTCTACACATTTAAAGACCTATTTCTTTATATAGTTGGTGCCACTGTATAAACAAAGATCAGGCTTTTGTCTCATAAACCCAAAAGTACATTTATTTTCTTATTATAAATCATACATACATACATTTATTTTGTTATTAAAGAAATTAAATTTAAAACACACAAACGGATATTAAATCACAATGCAATTAAGTGCTTTAATATTTCATTTTTTATCAAATATGGAAAATACTATATGCAAATTTAAAGCAGTAAATGTTCCAAAGAAGAAATAAATAAACGTCCTCACCTCGAGGGATGCGACTGAAGATAATTATGACATTGTAAAAGAAGCGAGCTTGAAGAACTTTAAATATATTGTAACATAATTATTTTGTTTCAAGCTTTTTTAAGAGTTTCACAAAAAATACTATTAGCATTTAGCGTACTAAGTTGAATATTTTAATGTAGTCTTTAAAAACTCAACAAAATGCTCTTTATTTGCGTTTCTCCGACATTTTAACCTTTTGTTTTATTTATTACTTTTTATACGCAATCCCGATGTAATCTTCAACTGGTGGTACTTTTTGTGTCATCACAAGAGATTTAAAAAGCTTATTCCGAACACATACTAATGCTCATTTAAGGACTTTGAAATCAAATTAAAATCAAGTCATCGAAGTGGAAACGATAGACGGCAAATCTTATGGCCGTCTCCCTTCTGCGAACGTACGACCAATCAGGCGAACCAAACACCAAATGCATACAGATTATTACAAACTTATCCTAGCTGTGTACATAGACTTTAATAGCTGGTGATAGAATTGGTTTTAATTTGACATAGCCGATTTTGTTTCGCGCGGCGGCTTACAAAGAATAAGCGTTTAGACTCGGCATTGTTCATTTTGATAAGAATCTAAATGTATTGACCGAAGAGAAAAGTGTTCGGTTGAACGTTTTTGGGATATTTATGGGTTTCTTATTCACTGCGCATTTAAATGGTAATGATGGAATTAATGTTATTTGTTGGTATTCGACCTATGATACTTTGCTATTTTTAAATTTAGCGAGATACGTAGGCCGCGCAGGTCAAGAATTAATTTTTGTTTTATGTGTTTTAAAATCTGCATACAATGAACAATGCACCGGCCAATAACGATGGAAGCTGCATATTTTATTTTGAAAATGTAAATTGTTTATGTGTCCTTGTTACTGTCGTCATAGAAGACGTTAAAGAAGAAATTTCAACAACAATGTTTACGGCAATTTTGAATGGAACAAGAAAAATAATGAATAAAACAATTTCCGTAAGCAAATTTAAAGCTTTACATTTTTATAAATTAAATTCAATTTTAAATGTATTTCAACGCAAATATTGCGAAATATTTGAAAATACATATTACTTTAATCAAAATTTTTAAGACACAAAAAATCTAAAATAAACAAAACAACGTATGCCTATCTAAAAAGTATTAGGATTGTATGTGATCTTAATAAACATGGAACGTTACATGACTTTCATCTTTCCCAGAGTCCCTTCTGTTGCAATCCAGTCTATGCCATTATATCCCTTGGGATTTTGCATTACGAGGGAGTGTAGTTAAGCGTAGGGGAAATAATTTCGTGCTTATATTTTTAATGTATCCAGACTTCAATAGAAATATTGCTATTTGGTCTATTGTTAGATAAAGTATTATTTGAGAAGGGTTGGACAGTGGACTGCACATCTACTGTTCAAAATTGTACATGTTCATACATTATACTTTTAAAAGAATGACGAATGAGTTTTAAGTCATATATCAAAATGAGGTTTACATTTGAAGTTTACAAATAACAATACTATGACTCTCAAGGTATGTAAAAAACACTATGCATTCCGAGACTTTTCCAGAAAATTTAACGAAGTTTCCCGATTTCTGAATTTTACATTGAAACGGGCCTAAAAGCCTGCATGTTTTAACGGAGGGTCATAAAAGTCCTTTCCGGGCGCCATGTTTCAATTAACTACGCACGTGAATTCGTTCGAATCAGCTTCCGGTTTGTTATCGTGTAAATGCTTCGGTACCAAGTGATCGTTCGCAGTTATCGTAATGCCCTAAAATTAGCTTTGTTTGGTTCGCAAATGGAGTTATCACTTTTGGAAACGTATTCAAATAATATGCAAGCATGAAATTTCATTCTTCCACACATGTCAGCCGTTTTTTTTTATTTGCTGCAATAACTATTTAAGTGAGATTATACCTCATATAAAATAAACTAAGAATTTTAATTAGAAACGCTGCAATAACATCTGGCAGGATAACAAAACGATATACCCTTAAAAGCTTTTAAACAAAGTAGTTGAAACGAATGGTGTACGGTGAAAATTTATTTCATTTAAATCTACACAAATAGCACTTGCCTCTGCATCATCAATAAGCTTTTAAATTTAAAGTACCTGAATTATAAAGTAAAATCTAAACAACTCGGTTAGATTAAACTGAATATCTTTCAGCAGATTATTGTGTTAACAATGGCTATGAGAAGTTTGTTATAAGCTCAAGATCAGTGAGTCGCTATCTCGTAATGCAATGCTAATGTAGAGATCAATCTACAATTCTGGAAGTCTAGACTTTGTGTCAGACAATCTGACTGATACAAATAAATCCCACTTGAAGTTCCCAGTTAGATGAGATTGCATTACAGCTAAGCAATCCTAATGCATTTGGCTGTGATTTGAGTCGCATAGCAAATTAACCTATTTCGTGTTGGTCTTTGTAAATTAGGTATTGCATAAGCGAATATCATCATTTTGTTAATTTGTTTACATTCACTTTGTTGCTTCTTTAAAATTGCTTCATTGGATTATTTTTTTCTCAGGTCAAAGCTTTTTCAGAGAATCAGAGTTCTCAAATATTACAACAAATTGATGTTTTTATTAGTTAGTTAGTTAGATTTATTAGTTAGTTATTTATATTACACATGGCATATTAGGCAGAGGGAACTGCGTGAACAATAAGTGTTAAGATACTACGTTGCTTAGTCCCTTTCCGCTTTCTCCATCCCTGCTTTTCGCCTTTTTTGAGACATTGTGTGTTGAGTGGCGGAACTTAACGCCGCGCTTTGCTTAGTTTCCAGAGCGAAGAAAATGGAAACAGAAAAATCCATCTTCCCCGAATGGGGATCGAACCCGCAAACCGTCGCGTTTATAGGTGGAGGCGTAGCCTCTGCGCCACGACGGTGCTCTACAACAAAACTAAGTCCCATATTTTAGTTTACAGGTCGTAACATTAATCATGTCAACAAACAAAGGTATACCATAGAATTACATTTAGTACTCTATAATTTGATAAACTTAACTACAATCTGTATTGTTTGAACTGTTCACTGCTTCACACCTCTCAAATAAGAGGCCATTGAACCCACAACCCCACAAGGGTGCTCACTGCTCACCCGCTATTGTTCCACGTTTTGATATTTGTAAGGTGTTAAAATTACAAAGCATCGTCTCTGAATGAAATTTACCTTACATTTGGTTTGATGTTACACTCATCGTAAGTACCGTCTTATCGTTTGTATAGTTCTATTATTCTTTGAATTACGAAATACACGATATTTCTCATAAAACTACATTCAAACAGCCGAATATAGTCGAGAGTTTATAAATGAAATTGTTTTCTATTCCTAATTTACTAAGAGACATTATTATTATCGTTTTCTGCAACAGAAAACGTAACGTTCCACTGCAGAGTAGGCAGATGTACACGGTTTTTTTTTTTTAGCTTCACGTTTTATCCCGCACAAGGCAGGGTAGGCAGAGGGAACTGCAGGGACCGTGGGAACCTAGTGTTAAGACACTCCGTTGCTTAGCCCCTGCTTTCTCCGTCCCCGCTTTCCGCCGTTTTCGAGGTATTGCGGTTTTCTACTTACTATTTTTTTTGTGCATGGAATAAGATGATAATCATTACATATGTATAATGAAATACAGTCATTATGGTCTTAACAGATCATTCACTACTTAAAAGACCATAAGAATTCAAGTCTCAGAATAAAAAAGTCACTTTATTGCTAAGACTACACCTGATTTATTTGAATAATGTCGTCACATTTACCGATATTATATTCATATTCGATTTCGCAGTATATACAAAGAAATAAGGTGCCATTTACTATTATATATAAGAGGTATATAAGGAGCGAATGATACAAATTTATAATCACAACATGAGGGAGATATTTTGAATAGCACTGATTCTTAATGTATGTAAATAATCACGCTTCAATTTCATATTCTGAGTATTTGATTTGTTCGAGAGGTTCTTTGATTTCACAAGTTTCGATATTACATTCAAAGTTCTTTGGAAAGTAGCAATTGTTATAAATTATTGTGAACAAACAAATTTATTTATGTTTTGTGTAATAAATCACTAACATATCTCAAATTATATCAGATTGTATTGAGGGTTAGTTCTATGTTGCCACAGTTGTTTCTGAGACAAGGCGATAGTTTAATAATGGCGACAACGTAAATGTACTTTTCTTTATTAACTTTATATAAAAAAAGATTTTATTTAAAATATAGTACTAATGTGTAAAACTATAAGTAGTTCCCAAATATGTAATACTCACATTAAGTCAATAAAATAGTAAATTCACTAAGTTTCAGAAGTAAAAGAAACAAAAGCACAGTTTTACTTTACAAAGCTTAAGTTAAGAAGAAAGTAATCACAAGTCGTTGTCCAGTTTAAACCTCGATCGTATCGTGATTAACGAAAGTTTAACGTAATCCAGCAGAAGTACAGAGTTCGGTTAGAACTTAAAATCTATTATTAAGTTTGTACTCAACCGCCTGAAAGTAAATTTAACTGACATTGTAGACTATTTGTGTAATAAATGATATCTTAGATTTTATCGTCGAAATATTGAAGATTATATTTAGCTTATAATTTAAAGACTAAAAAAGTTTCGATTTAAAACCTAGTTCTGGAGATTATAACGTTTTGTCATATCATATAAAGAAAACAACTGTATAATAAATTAATAACAATAAAATGGAAAATATTGCTTATTTTTTTAATTATATCCTGTCTTGACATAAACAATAGCAATAATACATAAAGAAGTAAAAAAAGGTTACTAAAAAAAATAACAACCCGTACACTTTAAAACCCTAGATGAAAATGGCTGGTTTTTTAAAACAAAGACTCAAACCCACTACCGCTTACCTAACCCACTCCTAAATTACCCATACAGGGAGATGCACCTATAATTTTCAATTGTTCTATTCAAATTCTGATATTGTAGCAAGATAAATAGATGTTGATTATACCGATGCCTTTATTGTAATATACAGTAGTTACTGCCTCGGGCCGCAATTACGAGTAGGCAAATTTCCTCTAGCTGACCTGCTAGGCTTATTTCGATTATTGGTACCATAATTCATTTACATTTACATATATAATTTTATAAATTAGATTTGATATAGAGCTTTTTTTTAAAAAATCGATTAACATGCCTTTTGTTTGTTTGGCAGAAGAGTTATTCATTAAGTACAGTTTGTAATTAAGTTATTTGTACAAGTTTTTTGTTATGATATATTTTTTAATATGATATATTTTATTTGTATGATATAGAAAATATATCTAAGAAAGTTACGTTTAATATTTTGTGAAAAAACTCTCCTTTCTCCATTTCTCTTTTAAAATAAAGTTATTTTTAATTAGTTTTACCCTAAATCGAAATCATATTGAAATTTATTAAATTTTTAATTTAAATATGACAAAATTACTTATTCCTTTCAGAATCCGAATAAACAAATATATGTATACAGTACTGAAATATTCAAAACTTGTATACATTTTCAATACAAACAAGCAGGAGCCATATGAAATATTTTTAGAAATGCCTGTACCATAGAGACCAAGCTAAACATTCCTGGATATCATTCCCAATACTGTTTTGAGGACACTTTGAATAGCATCGAATAGCGTGTATGGAACATCTGGCTAAATATTTGTCGTTGCGATCGAAGCATACCAGATAGCGGCTGTTTCCCGGGGAATCCTAATTATGACATAGTATAATTGATGTGATTTCATACTTTATATTTTTTGAATGCTGAAAACAATATCACTCTATTCAGTCATATTTAAGAGTACTTTCCAAGTAATCGTGAATTTTTTTTTTTATTAGTTTTCCCTTTATATTATATTGTTTAGATATATAATTTGTAAAGCACCAATTAAACTACGCCAAAGTTTGTTACTTTTAGTTATTTTTAGTGACTGAGAATCGAACCCATAGCTAACACGCAGTCATCAGCCGTTGTAGTGAATTTTTAATCTGTTAAAATTTTATTTTTTCTTTTCTCTTTTATATTTTCATACAAAAACAAAAGATTTCATCCACAAAATAAATTTAAAATTTAAACGTAACAGAGTGTATACAATAAAATCAATATCAACCCTAGTGATTGGTGGCGACAGTGCGGCGGCTTTGAACTCTAATAAGAGGTAGGGTTCGAACGTGTACATTTGTTTTATTTTTTAAGCATCTCTAATTCTATATAAATATATATAAATTTGTTATACGGCAACGTGGAGTGCGAAACGAATTTATGTTACGGGTTGTAACGTTTTTCTAGCCTTTGATGTTTAAAAATGAGTGGAAGATCAAAATATAGCTTTTTTTCTATATTAGTAGGAAAGGGTTAATTTATCTAATCAAGTTTCTATGATTGCCTATTTGAAAGATATGAGTCACTACTACATATATATATATATATATATATATATATATATATATATATATATATATATATATATATATATATATATATATATATATATATATATATATTCACGCTTCATCCCGCACATGGCAGGGTAGGCAGAAGGAACCGCAGGGATCGTGGGAACCTAGTGTTAAGACACTCCGTTGCTTAGTCCCTGCTTTCTCCGTCCCCGGTTCCCGCATTTTTTCCGAGGCATTGCGCGTTGAGTGAAAAAATGTAAAGCAAAAACATTCACTTTCTATACAAAAACAAACGAAATCATAAAATATATGAAATTATTGAATATAATAATATAATATAACATTACTTTGAAACCGTCCAAAGCCTGGATCTAACCGGATTTGTGTAGCTATAACAATAGTAATTTTGTTGCCAAATTACTAGAAAAAGGCTGACCTTATAATATATATTCAAATGTTTATTTCAACAGCAAGTGTCTAAGTCTCTTTTTTTTCTCTTTTAATTTTTTTATAAAAAGTTTTGCTTTAGTAAGTTATACAATTAATTTTGTACAATAATAAACCTTTTGCAATAAATCCTTCCTATAAATATTTTTTCAGCAGTATACTATAAATATTTTTTTAATCACAAAAAATCAATCGGAAGACCTAATGAAGTAAGAAAGCTTAATGAGCTCTTCTCGTATGAAACATAAAAAGCTCAACAAAAAGCACAATCCTCAGTACTGACGTTTTTAGTTTAAAAATAATTTCTTAGGGATTATGCCACGCCATTAAACGCCATTGAATGTTATTTATAGTAAGAATCAACGTCTTTCTGTCCGTTTTAAATTAGTCGAGACGTTTCAAAGACACACAGTTTAAAATTCATTTGTTTCTATTAACTTGTTCCTTATGCTCATTGTAATAAGGTGGATTTTAAACGAATGCGTCGTTTGTAAAGGGTGAAAGGCTGATATATTGCTTGTTTTATATCATCAATTTTAAGATTGCATCCATATTATATATTTTGTCCGAGCAACCATTGTGATTGTCACAAGAAAAAATACAAATTTTTAATTATTTAGTTCTGTAATACTTAATCGATGGTAATTGAACTAATTTAATTGATTTGTTGATGATGATCAATGATGAACACTGATGTATAATACACAATACATATGTATATGTGGCTGAAGTAACTCTCCTCTCTCTCTAACCCACTTAAATTAATAATTTCATGTAGTATAATATATTGCAATCCACTGATAATTTTGGTAAAGGTAAATCATGAGAATATTTTTTTAAATTCAGACTGGTAGTTCCCGAGATCAGTACATTCAACCGAACAAACTCTCCAGTTAACTCCAGTCAACTATGTTACTAAGTTTAGTTCAAGTTTCAACTCTGTTTAATAATATAAATATAGAAAAAAGTGTTCCATTAAATAACAGTGTTATATTCATTATAAAAATACCATTTCCTAATACATATATCCCGATAAAGCTTGTGAAATGCTGAAATTATTCCAGGCTTCCGAATTTCATAGTTCTAAAAATCAAACAATCTAGGCAACGAGTATTTCTGCTAAAACGTAAAAAAAGCTCATATGTTAGAAAAGAGCTTCGCACATAACAGGAACAAAAGGCAAAGTAAAGTACAAAGCTGGAGATTTGTCAAAGAAAACAAAATTCAAATATTAAAGTTCCTTCAGTAGATATTTATATAGTGTTTATTCGCTTGATTTGGGTTCATAAGATATCGGAAATACTCGCAAGGTTTATACCGTCTTGACAAGTATGACAGGGATTACGTGTTCAGTTTCATGCATGAATAAATATGTGAATAAGCTTCGGTTCGAGTAAAAAAAAATACCAGCGTTTTGTAAATCTTATAGTATTAACTATAAAAGTATTAAGTAAGTTTATCGTTGCTAGTAACGTGTTTTAATCATATGCGATTGTCACAGGTTCGAATTCCAACGTTGAAGCTATATTAAAAACTATATAGAACAAAAATTATAACTTTTTTATATTGAATAAGAATTATGATTAATTTTTTTGTCGCACAGTTATTAATATCAACAAAATATTGAAATAGAGGATTCATACTTAATGAAATAGTTGTAAATCTTTATCCAATATGTAAATGTGTACTGATTGGCACATCTATTTCTACTACATATAAAATACTTGTGTTCCACATAGCAAAAGAAATATTTCAAAAAGATTAGAAATTTCATATATTTTTCAATATATTTAAAAAGTTTTCAAATTCTTACCCAAATAGTATTACGAGGTAATGTTAATAGATCCTTGGAATCGATTCGATTTAATCCTAAATACGATCCTGAGATGTTATCAAAACGCTCCGATCTGGCCTTTCGAAGCTATAAAAAGCTTAATTTCCCTATAAATATTGAAATATTTTTAGAATTTTACTCCAACTATTATTTTACCGAAGCAATCAAACGTGTAAAAAAATATAATATTTAATTTTATCTGTTGGTACTCGCAGCGTGCAATTTCAAGTTAACAACAACAAGCACTTTTAGATACTTCAATAATATTTAAAAACGAATATTGCATATTGGATCGTAAATCACTCAATATTCGATACCTCTCTGGAGAATAACTAATGCTAAAATATATATTTTTCTTGTTGCCTCGGAAGAAATAAAATCTGTTATCTTTTTTAAAAATGAGAACAACAAAAGGAGGGAGAGGCCGGATACCAAGTTTTTTATAACCTAGTTAATAAATTATAGAGAAAAAGTTCTAATTAAAGAGTAAAAATAAAAATACAGCATTTAACGTGACCTTCTAACATTGGCTTATACCTACATACAATTTTATAAAGAACCCTTCAAATTAAACGTGTATTGTAAGTTATTTCTAATAGTCGGCTTTAACAAAGTCATTCAAGCAATTAGTTTTACTTGTTGATAATTTTCACGCCGGCATGGCATCACCTGATAAATTAACTTTGAGACGCATGACTTCGATTGAATAATAGGCGTAACATTTTTATTGACTCTTCCTATATAAGTATATAAAGTTGATGATTTTTTAGAAAGTATTATTTAGTGGTTTACAGAAGATTTATGTGTTTTCAGAAAACGATGGTATTTCTAGGGTTGATTAATATTTTGACGAAGAACGAGATTTCAAAAATAAATACTTTACTCTGCTTATTAATATATGGTTTAGTTAACTAGAGCGTTATCAAAGTGTCGAAGAGGCTTGGATTCGATTTTCACTACTTTCACATTTTTATACGTTGCTATAATCATGATTCACACGTTTCTCCAATCAAATAATTTTGTAGAACTTGTAGATTAATAATTTACCTTATAACTTTAGATTTATTTATCTATTTTGAAATTGAAATATAATATGAATACTAATTGTCTGAGATTTACGGCTTCATTCTTGAAATTGTTATCGTGATATACAAATACTTCGCAAAACATAAATATTTCGCTATTGATATTTTAGTAATGCTAGGTTCATCTGAGATCTTGCTAAAAGCAATTTTAGGCTTTCTCTTTAAAATGAAGAAAACAGCAACAAAGCATGTGTTATTTTTTTTTAATTTACTTTAGGCCATCTAAGTGCATTTCTTCAGCGAATGAAGACGAAATATCGAACTTTGTCTAACCACTGTCGAACTTAATTGAGCTCTACCCCTATACGTTAACACGCAATGTCTCTCTATCAGGCAAAAAACGGAGAAAAGAGAGTGACAACAAATTTTGCTCTACTCTACTCAGGATAAGACTTAATGAAAAGAAATTGTGATGGATTTTAAGAAAGGGTTATAACTAATAATCTTAATTTTAGTCACAATCCCTTTGAATTAAACTATTATACGTCTCTTTTATGCAACTTGGACATGTCTATATATATTATATAAAACATTGAATTCAAAATTGTGTATATTTACTATACTATATTGTTTTCTTAAAGTAATATTTCCACTCTGATAAAAATAAATCTAAATAAATCCATTCGTTGTCACTATACAAGGTCACGTTCTACAACTGTATAGGGGCCAGTATTAGAAAATATTGCTTTCAGTTGAAATTACTGATACAAACGCTTTTATTTTTATTATTATAACCTCAGTTAAATAAATTAGTATAATAATATGAATAAGATTATTATTTTGTTTACTTTTTCACGATTTTTGTCATAAAAATATTTTTTTTGAATGTTTATTTAATTAAAAAATATAACGTGAACAAAGTCGAGTAAAGGTTTTTATGAAGGAGTTAATGAAAATTTAATTTCACTCACTATTACATTAAACGTCAAACAAACGACATTTTGGAGTCCAATGAAAAATGACTTCGCGGGCTAATTTAATTCAATAATCAAAGCTGGGGGCGGGACACCTTTGTCCTCCATAGTAATAACAATATTAAATTAATGTATTAATAAAGTTTAATTTTGCACCTGTCGGTGTGTCGTGGCCACGAAAACGTTTGGGGCATTTCCATTTCCGACAATATTTTGTTATACTACCTGAATGGTGCAGTACAGATGGTTTGAGTCGTAAATTGATTTTCGTTCATCATTAAAATCAGTTGCTGCATACAATTTTGCATCGGCTTAATATGAGACTGTATTGTACAAAATTAATAAGTTCCTCTTTGATACGTACATTGTGTAAATTTGTGTAAGATATTATTATAATGGGTGATGATGATGATGATGATTTACCTGCAAAAAAAGAAACAATTATGATAATTTTTAAGAACATATTATATTTTATATTATAAAACAAAAAGTTATATATATATATATATATATATATATATATATATATATATATATATATATATATATATATATATATATATATATATATATATATATATATATATATATATATATATATATATCATAATAAATACGATTAAAAACTTTCAATGACATGTGTTCAACATATTATATTATATTACTAAACTACGTGTAGATAAATTACAAAGGTTTAGACGGTACCCTCACATAATTACGTTATTAAGATATAAGTTTTGGTATTATAGTATTTAGACGTAATGCGTTACACCGTTCTAAGCCACGCCCTTTGCCGCCAGCTTGAATATACATTATGCATGAAATGTGAATTAAATGAACTTAGACGCTATAATAAAATGGTTTCATTAAAAACGTCTCTTAATAACAATGCCAACTGTTTTTACTTTATAAAAATGTCACAATCAAATATCTATATTTTATAAATAACTTAAAATAGGGGGAAAAATACTAAATAAAGTAATAATGTTTAGTTTTGCCAATTTTTTTGTTCATTAAGTAATTTGCTTTATTTACTGCATACTGCCTCGTGGCACAACAGCACAACGTCTTACTCTAAATGGGTTGTGGGTTTGATTCTTACTCGGAGAAGTACTTTGGCATTAAGTTCCGCCATTTAACATTAAATGTATCAATAATTAGGCAAGGTCAAAAAACAGATTGTTTTAACACAAGATTCTTTATGCCAACCCTGTTATTTGCGGAATACAGCGTGTAGCTAAAAATACAATGTACAATACACGAACAAAACAAAATAAACTTCACATCTATTATTTAAAGAGATCCCAACATAGATTAACGTGTCACAAAACGATTTACTTCAGCTCTCTTCGATTGGCCATAAATCCCATTCTACCTACAATGTTATATCATTTACATCGTTTCAAACAAATGTAGTACGAGAGCTTTAAGAAGCGGTGAAATGTGGATATATATATACCATAAGTATATATATATATATATATATATATATATATATATATATATATATATATATATATATATATATATATATATATATATATATATATATATATATATATATATATATATATATATATATATATATATATATATATATATATACATATACATATACATATACATATACATATACATATACATATACATATACATATACATATATATATATATATATATATATATATATATATATATATATATATATATATATATATATATATATATATATATATATATATATATATATATACATATACATATACATATATATATATATATATATACATATACATATACATATACATATATATATATATATATATATATATATATATATATATATATATATATATATATATATATATATATATATATATATATATATATATATATATATTAATGTATGTATTTTATTATCTCTATTTCACTTCTTTCTTTTCTTGTTTTCCGACATTTTCGAGGTATCGCGTATTGTGTCACGGAACTAAACGCCAGTCTTGCCTGGTTTGCAAAGCGAAAAAATACAAATTAAATAACCCATACTCTCCTCATGGGAATCGAACTCACACAAACAGTCGCGTTTCTAGGCAGACATTGCGCCTGTACGCCATGACGGTCTCTACCTATTAATACGCATAAACATTATTTATGAGCTTTTATTGATAGTGTAAGCCTAAGATATTTTAACGAGAGTTAAAAAAATTACTTTTACAATAATTTATATATATATATATATATATATATATATATATATATATATATATATATATATATATATATATATATATATATATATATATATATATATATATATATATATATATATATATATAAATTATTGTAAAAGTAATTTTTTTAACTCTCGTTAAAATATCTTAGGCTTACACTATCAATAAAAGCTCATAAATAATGTTTATGCGTATTAATAGGTAGAGACCGTCATGGCGTACAGGCGCAATGTCTGCCTAGAAACGCGACTGTTTGTGTGAGTTCAATTTCCATAAGAGGAGTATGGATATATATAATTCCTATTTTTTCGCTTTGCAAACTAGGCAAGACTGGCGTTTAGTTCCGTGACACAATACGCGATACCTCGAAAATGTCGGAAAACAAGAAAAGAAAGAAGTGAAATAGAGATAATAAAATACATACATTAATATATATATATATATATATATATATATATATATATATATATATATATATATATATATATATATATATATATATATATATATATATATATATATATATATATATATATATATATATATATATATATATATATATATATATATATATATATATATGTATATATATATATATATATATATGTATATATATATATATATATATATATATATATATATATATATATATATATATATATATATATATATATATATATATATATATATATATATATATATATATATATATATATATATATATATATATATATATGTATATATATATATATATATATATATATATATATATATATATATATATATATATATATATATATATATATATATATATATATATATATATATATATATATATATATATATATATATATATATATATATATATATATATATATATATATATATATATATATATATATATATATATATATATATATATATACTTATGGTATAAATAAATCCACATTTCACCGCTTCTTAAAGCTCTCGTACTACATTTGTTTGAAACGATGTAAATGATATAACATTGTAGGTAGAATGGGATTTATGGCCAATCGAAGAGAGCTGAAGTAAATCGTTTTGTGACACGTTAATCTATGTTGGGATCTCTTTAAATAATAGATGTGAAGTTTATTTTGTTTTGTTCGTGTATTGTATTATATATATATATATATATATATATATATATATATATATATATATATATATATATATATATATATATATATATATATATATATATATATATATATATATATATATAATTTTCACTATGAAAGTACAAAGATATGTTTAAATTGTTTCATCTTAAGATCGTTCGTTTATTTGTGTATGTCTGTTATATTCGCTATATACTCTGACTGAGTCTCCACATAGCATTATATTTTGCCTCAATTTCTATCATAGACAAAATCGAATCAATACTTGTTACTCAATCAACTCTATGAGGCTGAACAAACCAAATGAAATTTGGCATGGACGTCACACAACTAGTCTGGAATGAAGGGTTATACTATAGATAAAGCGAATTTTAGTTGCAAAGTAGTTCCAATAGATAATTTTGTATTATAAATGTAAGTAAGAGCTTTCTACATATATTTTTCCTAAAATAAATTGCTGAGAAGTGTAGTAATAAGAGTAAAAAGGTAAAAAATATTAAGTTAAAAACATTACTAAATGTCATTGTTACAGAGGTGAAAACATCAGCGAACATTAAAATTTAAAAAATCATTTGAAATCTTAAAGAATCGTTAAAAACAAATTTGTACTAAACATACAAAATATTATATAACATAAAATATATGTTATATATTGATATCCACATATATAAGGTAATTTAACGTTACTACTTCTATATATCTTCGCTACATTAGGCCACAGGTATACCATAGATATACGAATCAAAGTTCCGGCTATCCATCATACGTATTCCTGAGCGTAATCTGTAATGAAGTACCGACGATCAATGTTCTACGGCGAGGCAGGTAACATTTGAACAGTATTGTGTATTTATGCTATGTGGCTTAATAAAACGTTTAGTTTGTAAAATATTTGTCTTTGTATATATAAATTGTATTTTTTTTAAAGGTTACTTGTTCCTTTACATGGAAAACGAAAATATAGTGAATAATTTCTATGTAAATATTTTCCAATTTAAGAATATAATTCATTAACATATAGACGAATGTTACAGTAAGTCGAAAAGAAGCGGAACATCTGAATGTAACGATGGCTGTGGGTTCAATTCTGACTCGAAGGAATAATAAGGCTTTTATTTGAATTATTTTCGGAAAATGAATTCACATTTCCTAGAGTGAAAAACGCGACGTTTTCGTCACTAAAGTTTCTCCACTCAATACGCAATGTCAGTTAGACAGGGTGTGGAGAACGTTAGTTAACACTATGTCTATCAAGATTAATGACTAGTTAGACTGAATGCCGTGAATGTAAGGTACATTGTCAATAAATTAGTCAAATTCAAATAGAATATCATATACTTTAAGAATATTTGTTAAAAACAAACAATCTAATAATTAAACCAATTAATTTTTATCATAATGTGTTAATTACATGTTCAGACATTTACATGTACAAACAGAATCACAGCTTTTGATAACAAATAAACCGTTAGACAAAGGTCACGTTAGATTTACGACATTAGTTAATTAACATGCAAGTCTCTCGGTACAAACGGAAGATGATTTGGATGAACGCTGGCACTTGATTGATGATTGAGACTTCCGCAACCTCATAAATGTGCAACGAAGTGTGTAGCAATAATGCTAATCCTATTGTTTAATTTTCATAGTATTCTGTATTAATTTATTAAGAATTAGAAAAACTTGAGGTATAAGCTCAATTTGGTCTTTAAGTACTCAACTATTTCTATAACAATATTCGTAAAGAGATCTAATCTAGGCCCAATCGATTTAACAATATCATTAAAATTTGTATTAGTGACAGTTGCAGGCAGTGGTAGGAGAAGTTGAAAATAATTTATTTTAACCAGATGGGAATTGTGCCTACCCACATCGCTGTTCCACAGTGTCACTGTACATAAGCTTCTAATCTCTTAAATCTTATAAATATACGTATATATTTCTATTTACCATATGTTTTACTTACACGTAATTGAATTAAATTATAATATGAAATTGTTTAAATTTGTAAGATTTCAATATAATCTCTTCAATTACACCCAAAGCGTCATTGTACCTCAAAAGCTTCACTTCTTTAAACACAAAAAACAAATTAAACTTATTTTCAATAATTGAACACTAACTAAAGTTAATAGCAATGACACAGACAGATAAGCGTACAAGTAATGTATCTATTGACGGCTCAAGCTGAGATAATACAAGATTTCACATAGTATAGGTGTTAATTTTTAGTACAATGCAACGTTACAATGCATTTTTATAATGACAATGATTAAAGTATTAATGTTTAAGGCAATGTTATTCATCTTATACTGAGATGCTGACGCGACGTAGATAGAATGAATTCGTTGGAATATTTTATCCCCTTCCGTCGACCACAGGATAGACCTTCAAAATTACAAGAAGCTTTAAGCTCTTTATTGCCATAAAAGTTATAAATATGTTTCTTAGTCGATTTGTAATCGAATTATTTTATTTTTTGGGTTTTGTTAGTTAAAACGTGAAGTTGTGTTTTATTCTTAGATATTAAACCCTATTATTGAAAATGGAAATTCTCTTCTGGTGTAATATGGCTATATCTAAATACAGGAGATACATTGAAAACAAAATAAAGATAAACATATATATTTACAGAAAGAATACTTCAGAACACAAATTTAATTAAAATAAATAGAAATACTGTTTCATTCATAATAACATACGTACAAAAACCATTATTATATCAGAATTTTTATATAAAATAATTTTTCTTGTAACGACGTCAAAGATATTGAAAATCCTTTGAACAGGCTTCCCCTTAAACAAAACATCTAAGCTGATTTGCAGTTATTACAAAAGAATTGATAGACTTAATAAAGAAGATATTCATATAATTATACTCTATTACTATCAAAGGGATGGTGTAGCCTTAATTGGTTGTTATTAACTTTTTGGGCCTATTTGAAGTAGCTTTTATTGGAATTCTTTACTATTATTATAATTATGACTTAGTTTTAAAGTGTCTGAAATATTTTTAGTACAGTGAATTTAACTCCAAGTTGTAGAAAACTAGATAATATTTTTAAAAAAATTCTTTTAGCTGAAATGGTCAAGATGTAGCAATAAACTTCTCTACTTAAGCAAATAATATTATTACAATAAGCAAGAAACCATCCTGAACGGTGCGTAGACATAAAGATATAGACGACTTACAAATCAAGGCCTCATAGATTATCTATTTTTGTTTTTTAAACTTATGCTAGACAGCTGAACAGTCTTTCTTTGTATGTACCAATCTCAGGAAGTACTACTTGAAATCCAAATAATTGTGTTGGACAGTCCATCTATCTAAACAAGCTATGTAACATCAAGTATTGTCATCGTCATAGCCAACTGTACCTGCTAAATATGTCTTAGTTATTTCTATAGGACTTACGGACAAAGCTGTAAGTAAAGCTCGTTCTAAGTCATTACGAGTCAAGCTCGTCTATACCGCTGATCTGTAGCCAAACTTTTAGCAAGTTACCTTAGCACTATGCAAGCATGCAGTAGTACCAGCTTCGAGTACTAAATACTGTTTTGTATGTATAGCAAGTAAGTTTAACATTGATATTTCAATATTGGCATTCTGTTAATACTAAATTATTTCTGGTATATATTAAGAATGTAGGATATTAGTTACATTTATTTATAGTTTCTTTGCAGGATATTGGACTATAGATGCATATTGTTTGTATATATGAAAAACCACCGCACTTTGTCTACGTAAAAGGTCAGAAAATATTTGAAAATACCCTTAAATTTGTGATGGAATACAATTTTACAACCATCGTTTCACAGACGTAATTCCGTTACAAGTAACTTTAATAATATTGTCATGTTATCCATAATATTATGTAAATACAATAAGTTATATCTCGGACATAATACCTCGAAGTTTAAGCTTGACAGTTTAGTCTGTTTATCCATTAGGGCTTAAGAATTACTGTAGGCTAAATTTTAGTTGTAGCTTTATATCAATACTACAGATGTTGTGTGATGGACAGATGGTCATACTGATATATTTAAACTTAACCTAAAAATAATATACCTAGATACATTTCGAAATATATACATAATTTTAATATTTATAATAATATAATGAAAGTGAGGTGTTCATATATTAATTATGTAAATATAATACCGTCCATCTGTTTATATCGGACCTCACTTAAGCGGGGAATAAGAATATTTAATTAGTGCAACCCTCTCACGTAGTGACGTTATGGGCTAATGACGCAGTACTTAGCCGCCTTAGCCTCAGGAGTGGTGGTCTGATGAATAATTTGTATTTTAAAACAATATGCTTCTATATCATATTTAGTATATTTAGTATCATATTTTTAATTATCGGTTCGATTCCTACAAATAATTTTGGATCATTAGTCATCTTTTTGATTGCTAATTGAGATATGTAGACACGTATATATTATGTATTGATAATAACTACTATATAATTTATTAATATAGAATAAATATTGTTGATTTATTACTTCACGATTGATTTAAGGTGATAAGAGAAATTTTATAACGTATTTTTGATCAGCTTAAGGCCTTATCCCTACAAGACGAGAGACGTACTTTTTTTATTTTTTACATTTACAAAAATGTAAAAGAAAACAACAATATTTAATTATTTCCTGTGTATATGAATATAATTATATATTATAATTAATATATAAATTATATAAATATATATACTAAAACATATAGTGTAAATAAGTTAACGCCCACATAGCCGTAGCGTCGGTTGGCGCAGGTGACACCACTTAGCCTTCCACAGTAAGTTATCTTTGTATGCTACCCTATTTAAATTATTAATGAACTTTACATGTATGTATATATATACAAAGCAAAATTTCTCAATATTATTTAAAAGACAGCTACAGCACGAAACATAATCATAATTCTAATTACAGTATAGAAAAGTAAATTTTCTTATTAAGAGATTTGAACCTGTTTCAATCACACTTCATTCTACTTTTAAAAAGGCTATTATTTCACAGCGTAGGTACTAGAAGTTCCTAAACATCGTTTAAGAAGAGAATTTTAAATTTAAGCCGAAACTTATTAACAAAAAAATACAGTTGGAAAGTAATAAAGCCACCGTACACTTGGCTTGCGAATCCAATTTGACTAAATGGACGTTAGAATCAGTAAACAAATTTGTTAACTAATTATTCGTTAAACAGAGTGTACTGAAAACTGTGAGCTGTGAAAAATTAAGGCCGCGAAGACGAAAAATCTACGCTATTAAGAAAGCCACGAGTCATTGAGGTCAAATAATTCATTTGGATAAATGTAAAGAAAATGTTTTGCTATTTTATAATTAAAAATGCTTTAAAATGTATCTTTAGGAGATATGAATTTATAAAGTTACTTTTATACTATATTAAATGTGTAATTTTAAAGTATATTTCAAGTTTATATATATATATATATATATATATATATATATATATATATATATATATATATATATATATATATATATATATATATATATATATATATATATATATATATATATATATATATATATATATATATATATATATATATATATATATATATATATATATATATATATATATATATATATATATATATATATATATATATATATATATATATACTATATAATAACTTTTTTAAAGTATATTATTTTACAAATCAGATTTTATATTGTTGTTTATATTAGGTTTAATTTTTATATCAGTTTCAAGTATATCAAGATCGATTATTGAAGCAATTCTGATTTTGAATCCTAATTGATATATACATACATATCTTCACGGTCCTATCCCTAGCAGGGTAGTTAAAGAGAACGGAGCGCCAATCGCTGCGGTCCCTGCATACCTCTTTCGCCTCGTCCACTGTCATTAACCTCTTCATGCATGCTCTCCGGGGAGTCCTCATGCTTTTTACGTGACCTTCCTCCAGTATATTCGATATTGTGTTTTCTAAAGCCAACCGAGGTCTCCTCTCACCTCTCTTACCACTCACTTTTCCATGGTATATCTTTTTTACCATTCTTTCGACGTGCCCAAACCACCTGAGCACGTTCTTCTTCATTCTTACTGTGATATCCTCACTGGTACCTACCATCTCGTGTACCTCTTCATTGCGGATTCGGTCAGCTAAGCTGATTCCGCATATCCTTCGGAGAGATCACATCTCCACAGCAGTCAGTGTAATATCCTAATTGAAGAATTGCATTATTTAATTTTCTTACTATATGCGGGATGTGATGCTGAAAATAAAGCATCGTTGTATTATATTATATAGGAAGCGACATTTTTTAATATTTTTCATAATCAAAAACTTGAAACGTTCAGTCAAAATATTGAATATCGGTTATTTATTAAGTTTTGCTAAGATCAAAATGTATCCGAATCCTTTATTAATTCCTCTGTTCAAGATTTATTAATAATGTCTTATTTCAAGACATTACATCAGGAAATAGAAAACCATTAACTAACACAACATTTTATAACTACATCATAAATTTTAATTAACAAAATTAAGTGAAAGTGGAAAACCAAGAGTAAAGCTGCAGAAATGCAGTGATAGAGCATAATTACAATGTCCTAAATATTTATGTTAATCGTGTGGTTATTAAATAGTTTTCTCAATTTGAAACTGTACGGTAATTAGCAGTGTATGGTAATCGGCAGGTGTTTTAGTTGTTGCCGCATACTAATTTATAGCAAAAATGATGAAATTTTTAATTACATATATCGATATTTGATTTTACCGAGACAAAGTTGGTTACAGGTTAATAGTAGAACAAAAAGGTTTGATTAGGACTTTTATTTAGTATGAAAATAACCTAATTACAATTTTTTTTATATTATTTACCTATAATGTGAAAAGTAACTTAATAATTATGATACTTTAATAAAATCTACAATTATATTAGGAAATGATACCTCACAATTTTATTTACAAAGTATTACTAATATATAAAATTATCTGTAACAAGTTCAAGCTCTAACTTGCAAGTTATTTTACTCAATCAATTAGCCGCCCGAGTTTAATGCAGTTGAACCGTCCTAGATATTTTTAATAGTATAAGCAAGTATATTTATTTCTAAGTAAAGTTTTTAAACTGTTCATTTTGATACTTAAATGTAAGAATATGAATACTTATATGCAATAAAAATATTTTATTTTATTATTTTCTTATCTTCTTGAGTCTAATAATAGTAATCTATTAAAATTATTCCACATTTATTTATTTATTCGATATACCAGGTTACAACGTGTACACAAAACTATTATAATAATACTTGACGCTTGAAAAAATATTATAATTTAATTACATATTAAAAAATAATTATTATCTCAAAACAAATTATCTAGAAACTTTTAAAAAAGCGCATAAACCAAACTTCTATTCAATAACTTAACAATTCTATACAAGTATTCAAGATCCATCCAAACGTCGAAGGCGCATCAATTTACAATCATCAGCTATCTACTTAATTTACAGTTATTGTAATGTATCTATCGATCATTAGATATGTAATAATCTAAGAGGCCAGGATGTCAAGGCATGCGTGTAAAAGCTACGTCTTTAAAATAATAGTTGGTTTATGTTTGTTAAGAAAGCGATTATGTGTTTTTTTGTTTTGTAGTATTTTGAGTAATATTTTAGTAGTTGAATAGAAAATAATATATGCCAATAAATAAATGAAGTATAATATAATAATGAAAATAATTGTTGCTATTTGTATAAATAATGAACATTGTGTTATGTACAAGGTGGTCGTGAGTCATGAACTCACAGTAATAGATAGTATTTATACGTTGTACTCTTACTATGACAGTTTATAGAACGATAAAATGTAATGTAAGTTGTATAAATTCGCTGTACATGATATAATTTTCACTTAGAAATAAAAAAAAATATATGCAATATCAGTTATTGTAACTAGCCTCTCCATTACAAATCAGTTTAAAAAAGTTTAACTTCTTTAATAAGTACAAGTTTATTTATAAAGAAAAAATAACGCTAAACGCTGCCGCTCTTCACTCTGCCTAAGGCTTAGCGGTATAAAACATTACCTGCAGATTCATAACGGTAACCCTTTGTGCCTATACTGTATTTTCTTCATAAAATATTTGCGCTGTGCGTGAAAATAGCTGTAGTGACACAAATGACTTCATTGTTTTATACATGTTGTATAAAATGTTAAGAATATATATATATATATATATATATATATATATATATATATATATATATATATATATATATATATATATATATATATATATATATATATATATATATATATATATATATATATATATATATATATATATATATATATATATATATATATATATATATATATATATATATATATATATATATATATATATATATATATATATATATATATATATATTAGTGTTTACTAATATGTTATATTAGTAAACACTAATTGCAACAACTTCATATAGCAACACTAGACTTGTCGAATATTTATTTCTATTAGGTAATAGACAAGATAACCAAAGCCAATATATAAACATTGAATTAAAATATTTTATTTTTATGTATAATAAAAAGTAATTACCGAACTCTTCATAAAAAGTGTAAAGCTTACTAAAACTTTATCTCAGCACGATCCCAAGACATAAACGTTAAGACAAAGTAAAAGGTCTCCCTATTGTAGGAGCAATAAATCACTTCAAGTATATAGAGGATAATATTAAGTATTTATTCAAGGCACAAATACAGGCTTGAAGGAAACGCGTAAACAAGAACCTTCGCGAAGTTTTATAGCGAAATTAAAGCTCCCATTCGGTATAATAGCAAAAGTTTTCTTTGGGTAAAGGTGTGCCTATTTCATATTGTTAAATACAAATAGTTACTTTTCAATGTGTTTTGTGGCTTGTAATTGCTTTATTTTATTGTATTCGGAGTTTCGTTTATTTTCTATTTTTGTGATATTCCCTTAGGTCTTAATGTTTCTTTTTCGTACAAGTATTGCCTGAACGCAACTTAAGAGCGTAATAGATATTTAAGACTAAATTATAATAAATAAGGGAATGGCTTCTTAGTTAGAGCTGTAATAGTGTGATGACCATTTTCAGTGACATAAAAGTTTAAGATCCACAAAATGTTATTTGAAATTAAGAAATTAAACGTGGAAATACATTAAATCATGGGTGAAAAGTTTGAAATACAATTATCCTGTATAAAAATATGTGCGTTAGTGTCTGCTTTTTGTCTATTTCATAGTCGTGTTGAGGCCCTAATTCCATTGTAATGTTTACTAACGAAACTATGAAAATATATTTTAACTTTTAAGGATATAAAATTAGAATTTGTATCCATGACCATCACGTTTCACATAAACATGATGTATTCTCCTCTCCTACTTGACAAAAATCAAGTTTCTCTATATGAAATGCATTCTTAACTTGTTAAAATGAGTTCCAGCAACAAATATTATTACTTAAGAATCTAAGTAGCACTACAAAATTGAAGTAAAAAGTACTCCATCGTAAATCTGAAAACTTTTATTTAAAACATCCGTCTCTTTTTGACTGGGAGAAATATATATCTGGTAAGTTTTATTGAATAGAATTTTAAGTACGTTGCGAACTTCTTGGCGATATGTTTATTATTCGTAGGTATCTTGTCCGTGTAAAAATAAGATTCGTTAAATACATGAATGTATAGAAGAATATTGTAAGATATTTTAAAAGCTGCCAATAGACTACTGCTCTTGCCTCTAGACTATTCTATCTCCGCTACCTCTTGAATATTCTATACTTGAGTAAGTGCAATTGTAAGTGGTAAATGTTAAAATTAACAAATTCCCAAATAACCTTTTTATTTATTTTGTTCATTTTTTTTAGTAATTTTAATACAAACCAGAATTCTAATAAATAATAATTTTATAAAAAACCAAAAGGTTTTTACTCAAGATATTTCATTTCATAGTCAATTTCTTTCCTTGAACAGGTAACTAAGGGTTGGCGACGAGAACGTTGGCCCCTTAAACAATTCAGAGACTAAAGACAGCTATTAGTATGCATGTCACACAATAATATTAAATAATTACTTTAAAACGACATCTAAGTAAGGTATTAAAATATTCTATTCGCAATTTCAAAGAATTTAACTTTGCATAATGAAGCTAGGGCGGGGGAGGCCTCGATTATGAAATTTTATTCAAAACACAATAGTACAGTAGCTACATTATCACCATCAACTATTAATATCGCAGGTTTTTTGATAAATATAAATTTATACAATATGTAAGTATTTTTAAGGATTACATATTGAAACCATTTTTAAAATTGTATTGTATTAGGTACATATTATTTACATTTGAGTGAATTTTCATTTTTCTATGACGACGGACAGACAAGTAATTATTTGTCAGTTTCACGCTATTCCGATTCCGTTAGTAAAAGATCCAACGCAACACTTTGTTTTGCCAGAACAGAGAAATAAAAATAAATATTTTCCGTTGATATCGAACCCAAAACCATCTAACTACTAACACCACTATGGTATCTGCAATATACATACATATATGTATCATTTGAAAACACATTTTCACATATAATTTTCATATTTTATAATGTTTCTACAATTTAATATGCAGTTTAGTTTGAACAAGTTACAATATTGTGCATTTTGGTCGTCATACTAAAAAAGTTATATATCAAAAAACGTATATTCCAACTCCTAGGCACGGAATATGCGGTCGGCATAAAAATTGTACGTGAAACGGCGACAACGTTAGACATAGTTTTATTTTTTCAGGTACAATATTAAATGCGATTTGTTTGACTTGTGTTTTTGATTTGTTTCGAGATATGGCCGGTAAAAATTTAAATTTTTCATTGTATTTTAGCGTTGGTTTTCAATATAACATGTATATATTATTTCTATATAAAAATAGGTTACTGTTAAGTAAAGTTTACATGGGTAGAAGTTAATATTTCACTATGTATATAAGTAGATTGTAGGAAACTAATTTAACAAAAATTAAAAAGGCAGCCGCACGCAAAGACATGATTTAAATTATATCTGTCGTTAAAACAAAATAAATAAATATATTAATATTTACAAAGATTCTAATATTTTAATTATAATTTAGTTCCCAAGCAATCAATATTGTTAAGAAATCCTTAAACTTAGCTCTATTTTTATATATCATTTGCACCTCCAAACCTTGTTAACCATGTTGAGCTATAAAGCGTGAGCAATATAAAGCATAATGTATTCTAGTGCACGTGATAAAACCCTATAGTTAAGACCGGTTTAAAACTAAACGACAAACGCAATTATTATGATCCGTACAACAAAGTAACTTCTGCAATGAATACGTTGTTCGTTTCGGTGCTGCCATAGATTATGAAATAAACTAGGCGTTTACTTTAAACATGCGTGTAATTATTATTATGATATATATTTGTTTGTTGGTATTAAACTTTTATTATAAAATAATATGATGATGCCATCAAGGTGTAGGAGAGAACTATTTTCATTTTTTCTGCTTTGGTAGATAACATTGTCTCGAAAAACGGAGAACGAAGTGTTTTAGCACTAGGTTCTCTCTGTCAATATAAAATGGAGTGTATGGAAATAAATATAGGTATAATACGGTTTTAATGACCATAAACGTGGCGTAGTGGTAGACGAATTGAAATACGTTGTTATAATTTATAGCACAATATTTTTGCTATTTTTTTAAGGATGTCATTAGTAATATTTGTTATTATATATATTTCCTATAAAATAATAACTTATAGATTTCATTATACATAAATACGCATTATAGCAAGTCATAATAATGGGAGAAGTTGAAGTTACAAATAAAGTTGGAAGCAGGAAAAAGTAGTAGCTAAACATCAGAGAATGGACAGGAATAGCCAGTGCCATTGAACTATTTGACCTCGCTAAAAACTAAAGAAAAGTACTCAAATCTGGCATCTTCCTTTCAGTCATTAAAGAGATACCCCTAATAAAAAAATATTTTAAATTACAATATATTACATATATATTGAAACGATCTTTTAATACCTGAAATATCGACCGTCATGTGTTGTACATAAACAATATATCGTAAATAATGTACAAAACACTTCTGCACTCATGTGTCTCTAACTATCGTTGGTTCGTTTCAGAGCAGATTAATATTTCGACGCAGTAAATACGTTATGCGGACACTGTCCGAACTTGTCCGAGTAAATTGGCGAAGTTGCCAACCCCATGGGAATGAGAGGGGGTTTAAGGGTTGGTCGTGGAATTTTGGAAATTATGTATATGCAAGTGCAACGGCGTTTAGGTTTTAAATATAAGTGCAACGCATATATATTTTAATATAAGAATATTAATAATATGTATATGTATTTTTAAAATATCTTTAATTAAAACTTTTACTATTAAAAGAAAATTAAGAAATAAACGATAACGATATCTATCCTAATTACATAACATTTTCTCATTTTTTTCGCTCAAATTCAAAGTATTGTGTGTACAGGTGGCGTAACTCAACGCCAAGTTTTATAGAGAAATCAATTTGTTTCAGTTGCAGAGCTTTTTGTAATGTATGTATAACTTAGCAACAAAATTAACTTGTTGTTCTAAAAATAACGTATTTTATAAATGTATAATACAACTTCACATATTTTACAATAATTTATACATTTGATTATGTTTACACGCCGACTTTCCATTAACATTCAAATGATTACATTTTAATTACTTTTATTTACCTCTTGTATGAAATACTGGGATATAAAATCCAATTCTATGCGAGGCTTGTTAGCATTTATTTAAATAAAATACGAATAAAGATATTATTGTAAAATATTTATTATAGTAGATACATATTTAATGTACTTTCATAATTAAATATTAGTATTGTCTTATTTTTATGATTTTTATGTGTTAATTGACACTAAGGATGAAAAAATTATTAAAGAAAATATATATAATTTTTTTTAAAGCCTCTTGAAAACTGTGCATACTGGTACTCTTATATGACTTAATTTGATCAAATTTAGATATTTAAGGATCACTCTGGATTGGGAAAATTTATTGTGGAATATGAACTTATTAACTATGCTACGACAAAATTTTTAACTACGAAACCACAAAAATATAAAAAAGAACCAAACGAATCCAATTTAATTACGTCATCAACCAAAACGTACCTATACGTAACAATAAATAATTGAAATGGTATTTGATTCGACGATATTTATTAAAACAACGTAACGTAATCACGATCAGAGGCAATGTTTAATTAAACCGTACAAGTACCTATTTCAATAAAGTTGACACGCGACAGCCCTAATTATATCGAGCTAATGCGTAACTGTTGCACACTGTAGATTAAAACGCTTCGATTGATTGTTTTATTTGGAAAGTTTTTTCATGTTTTTGATTACCTTAGTGCAATAGGTCTGCTTGACTATAACAACACATAGGTTTGACGTCAACACCTTTTGGATTTTTACTTAATTTATTTTCAAATTTAATTTTCCAAGATAAAATTATAAATAGTCAAATTTCGATATTGTATACGAAATGTATTACATTAAGTATATAAAATAACATATTTATTTTAAAAATATTGTGAATAGCACTTTAAAATAGCATAAATTACTGACAGACTGGACCAAACTATATTCTATTAATATTTCTAAACTATACATATATATTTTGTATATCCCTATATACAATATGTACAATTTAGAAATGTATTAATTATATGACTAGCAATACTACCATAATAAACTCATGAAACATCGCAAACTCGTATATGTAATGCTCCTAATATCGAATGTTGATATTAAATTAATTCGTAGGTAAATCGCCACTTTCAAAACGTTATAATGAACATTGTATGTAACTTCATCATTTATTACATTGAAGTTTCTGTTTATGGCATATAACGTTTTCCTATTTAATTGTACTATTATTGTAATTTCCAATTTAATCTTTGATTTTAACGTTTTCCATTAAATTTTTGATTTGGATAATTAATATTTAATTATATACAATATACAATGTAAATTTTTATAACAATTTTTTTTTTAGCTTCACTGCAGAACCTAGTGTTACGACACTCCGTTGCTTAGTTCCTGCTTTCTCCGTCCCCACTTTATAAGAAATGTGTTCAATATTTTTATAAATAAATTGAAAATCATTGATTCTTACTAAAAACGTATCCATATATAACACTGTAGTATATTTATAGAAGAGTAATGGGATCCTATGGGATAATAGCTCTTCGTGAAAGATCGTACGTGCCTTCTAACTTATTTATACAAAGTAGATTCTAACATATAAATGTAATATATAGTAATATTTAAGTAAAACTTATTCAAGACGATATTAAGGAAATTGTATTTATATATGACATATAAAAAACCCCGTGTTGGGTTATTACAAGTTATAAATAGACCATTAAGGCAGTTAGCTCTTGACAGAGTCAGTAAAATTATTTCTTTTAGTTTCTCTGCTCAGGTAACAGAACTAGAGTGGTGGTCAAACACACCGTGCAAGTGGACAACGGAGTGTGAGTTTCTATATACGTTTTCGGCATCTGAGATACAAAATTAGTACATTTTTACAATTTAATTTTATGTAAAAGTAATAATGATTTAAGATATATTTTCTTTCTAAAAGGGAATAAATTTTATTAAATTTAATAGGGTGCGCTACATAGTTTTTGAGATCAAATATCTCAGATAAAGTTAATCTGTTTTAATAAAACAGTCTACAATTCTAAATCAACACTCACTAATTAGAGATATTCAATACAATAAAGAATAAATTATCATATTTCGCAAGATTACTGTTCCTTATAAAACAATGCTTGTTTCGCTAATTATATAAACATTGTTTGGTCTTGCGTAGGTTTGTT
This sequence comes from Dione vanillae, assembly GCA_037178615.1. Lineage (NCBI taxonomy): Eukaryota > Metazoa > Arthropoda > Insecta > Lepidoptera > Nymphalidae > Dione > Dione vanillae. The sequence goes on from JAZFAU010000261.1 coordinate 2,962,617, forward strand.
TATAACAATGCTTTATCGCTATATAACAATACACCACGGCTTATCAATTTAAGTTTTGTACCTACTTATTTACATTAAGCACGCCCTTTTTTAACGTTACAGTTTTGTAGTTAATTTATTTGCTCAATATATATATATATATATATGTATATATATATATATATATATATATATATATATATATATATATATATATATATATATATATATATATATATATATATATATATATATATATATATATATATATATATATATATATATATATATATATATATATATATATATATATATATATATATATATATATATATATATATATTATATATATATATATATATATATATATATATATATATATATATATATATATATATATATATATATATATATATATATATATATATATATATATATATATATATATATATATATATATATATATATATATATATATATATATATATATATATATATATATATATATATATATATATATATATATATATATATATATATATATATATATATATATATATATATATATATATATATATATATATATATATATATATATATACAATACTATTTTACAGAAAAGTTTTACTGTTTGAGGAGAATTTTACATTTGTGGTTTATATAACCAACTCACATCACTTCTGGTTATTTCTATTAAGTGAGAGAGAGGAAGACGTAAGGAAATAAATTTACAAGTAGAATCGTTCTCTGACTCAGATTGAAGTTATGACTGTCGTGTATAATGTATACATCACAACTAAGCCGTTGTATTCACATTTCTGTTTCTACATTATAGAAGTCACATTAGATGTTTTATCTATTAATGCCAGTATACAGATTTATGCCGACGTGGGCGTGGATTAGGAGATTATTTAACTAATTTATAATCAAATTCGTGTTGAACATTCATATTCATTGAGCTCATGTATGAATTAAATTATAATTTTGACACGGCGGCTCACTTTGATGTTAGGAACAAGTAATGATGTATTACCATTACATTGTAATGTACTTTTTTTATTTAGTTAATGACTGCTAAGACATTAGGGACTGGTTAACGTAAAACTGTTGGAGCTACCTTGTTTTTTGGTACAAAAAACTTTGTATACATGATTTGGTAAAACAGGTTTTTTTAAATTTAATTTTATGAAAAAAAGGTCGTATGGTTGTCAAGCAGTGTAGTTCTACAAAGGTCTATATTATATGACAAAGCTCAAAGCTCAAGAGGCTTCTATGACTAGTCTTTAGATCGTTTTATGACAAGAATAGTACTGTCAAAAAAGCTCTTTTTTAATTACCGTACATACTTTGTAATTTTTCTATAATTAAAACTTATAATCGTTGAACTTTGATAGCATGTAAATAGGTCAATAAGATGCTAAAGATCAAGTGTTATAATTTTCTACATATAGATAACTATATATGTCAAATGAGAAATGTCACCTTATATCTTAATTTAAATTTATTGTGTACGAGTAAATTTTAATTGTTATTAAAATTTATAACTTTGGCTCATATTAAATGGTTACGTTAGGAATCTATAGAAAAGAAGTTACTAACGGTTCAAATAATAACCCTATATTACCAATGGCAATAATTTATTTATATACATAACTTCACGCATTATGCCTAGCGAGGTAGTCAAAGAGAACGGAGCACCAAACTGCCCCCTTCATAACTCATTCTATGCTAAATATGTCAAACTCTATTTTATTCAGTACAAATTCTCTACTGTAAAGGATAATATAAAAAGACACTTATTAAATCTACAAAACGGATATATTTTAAGCAAATAAGAAAAATTACACCTTCCATTTCAAAATTTGCACAGAAATGTAAATGCATTACACAAATGCAGAACGGAAAGTGAAAATCGGATAGAAGAACAATGTGAAGTGGTAAATGGTAGTAACGAACAGGCCTGTACCTGGCCGTGTACATTAGCGATAAAATTATGAAATATGGCCGGGACAGGCAGCTAGAGGTAGCAGACGCTCTGCTTAATATAGGACAACGACCTACAAAATTAGCGAAATATTTCACTTGTTATTAAGGAATAATTTAATTTTTAATTTCTAATGTACATAAATAATAATAATCTTAGTGAGAGGTATGTGAATATATTTTTGATTAATTATTATCAATATTAAAGCTACTTGTTAAATAGTTAATAATTTAAAGCTTTAATTATGTACAAGAAAATATTTTACACGTTCAAAACATAATAGACATATAAAAAACAACTTATTTATATTTTTTTTTCATTCCGCACATGGCAGGAACTGCAGGAACCATACGAACTTAGTGTTAAGACACTCCGTTGCTAAGTAGAAAAAGTACTGAACTTTCTCAGTCTATTTTATATGTGTTCCACAATTATACAGTAAATAAGTTTAATCTATAGAAGTTATCACACACAACAACTTAGTAATTGGGTAACTTAGAACTTTATGTAACACCAGCAATGACAAAAATAAAAAATAAAAATGTCCAACAAGAAACAAGTCGATTTTCTTCTATTTCGTTCTAAAACGCTGTTGCTATACAATCTCACAAAGAACCTAAATCATGGTAGCAATTTCAAAAGAACGGAATGCATAACGTAACACACCCGTTGTAGTTTATTTTGTTCTTGTATCTCGTATATTTAAAAGTTTTTGTATGACTAAACTATAACAAAGATAGATGAAAGTTTTAAGCGTGATAGTCAAATTTAATACTTACGAATATTTTTTTACGCCCTTACCTTAATATAACAGGGTAAGCAGAAACTTAGTGCTTTAATACTCTGTTCAATAGTGTCCTTCCAATCATATAGAAATCGTAAAATAATAATACACAGAAGACAATGTCCCGACATATAAATCTATCATAAGTTGAGGTGGAACCTACAACTGCCCTACACGCCTTCACCTATATGCTGTGACACGGCGCAACGTACTTTTTCATTTCTCTATTATACTTTATCACAGGCAAAAAAAATTAGAAGGATATTTGTAAATAAATTGCCAATAATAAGCACTTGTAAAAGTAAGTGTTATATGTAAAAAAAAAAGCAAAGCAGTGCGGTCAGCAATGCTATCCCTGGATGTCCACAAATCGAGCGGGCCCGATGGAATCTCTCCCATTGTTCTAAAGACGTGTGCTCCGGAGTTGGCACCGGCAATAACGCGACTTTTTCGGCTTTCCTATTCCTCTGGCGTAGTCCCGTCTTCATGGAAGACAGCTTTAGTGCACCCGATCCCTAAAAAAGGTGACCGCTCAGATCCGACAAATTACAGGCCAATAGCCATAACCTCATTGCTCTCGAAAATAATGGAATCCATTATTAACAACCAGCTCCTACGGTACCTTGAGGATCACCAGCTGCTTAGCGACCATCAGTACGGCTTCCGTCAGGGTCGCTTCGGCTGGTGATCTCCTAGTATACCTGACACATCGTTGGGCACAAGCCATCGAGAGTAAGGGCGAGGCTGTGGCTTTTAGTCTGGATATAGCGAAGGCCTTCGATCGGGTTTGGCATAAAGCACTACTTTCAAAGCTACCTTCCTATGGGCTTCCTGAGAAATTATGTGAATGGGTCACCAGTTTCCTAACTGACAGAAGCATAAAGGTCGTAGTCGACGGCGAATGCTCCGATCTCATGTCCGTTAATGCTGGTGTCCCGCAAGGCTGTGTGCTATCACCCACGCTGTTCCTCTTGCACATTAATGATATGCTGCAAATGAGTGGCATTCATTGTTATGCGGATGACAGCACAGGTGATGCTTTATACACCGGCCGCGCCAACATTTCTCGGGAAAACGTCTTTGAAAGCCGAACCAAACTTGTGTCTGTAATTGAAACTTCGTTTCAGGAAATATCAGACTGGGGTAAACTAAACCTGATCCAATTTAACCCCAAGAAGACACAAGTTTGCGCGTTCACCGCTAAAAAGCTGCCATTTGTCGTATCACTCCGTTTCGAAAGCACTCCTCTAACTGCCTCAGCCAATATCGGAATTCTTGGCGTCGACATATCGAGCGAAGTCCAGTTTTGTGATCATCTGGAGGGTAAGGCTAAATTAGCCTCGAAGAAGCTCGGGGTGCTCAATAGATCGAAACAGTATTTCACGCCGGCTCACCGCCTGCAACTTTACAAGGCTCAGGTTCTGCCTCACATGGAATACTGTTCACGTCTTTGGGCAGGGGCTCCCCAGTACCAGCTTCTCCCTATAGACCGCATTCAAAGGAGAGCGACTCGAATTGTCGATTGCGAAAAGATTTCTGATCGGCTCGACTCCTTGGCACTGCGTAGAGATGTAGCCTCGCTATGCATTCTCTACCGCATATATCATGGGGAGTGCTCTGAAGAACTGTTCGGACTGATCCCTGCCGCCTCTTTCCGTTATCGATCTATGCGACAACTCCACCACCCCCACCACCTTGACAGTTGGCAGAGTACAACTGTACGATTTAGCAGAAATTTTCTGCCCCGCACCACAAAATTGTGGAATGAGTTGCCGCATGCGGTATTTCCGGACAGATACGACCTGCAGACCTTCAAAAAAAGAGCGTATTCCCATTTAAAAGGCCGGCAACGCATTTTGTAGCTCCTCTGGTGTTGCAAATGTCCATGGGCGGCAGTATTCACTTACCATCAGGTGATCTGTCAGCTCGTTTGCCACCTATATTATATAAAAAAAAATGTATATAAGAGGATATACAAATATTATTACAATATAAATATTAAGTTGTAACAAGCGTATAACAACTGTGACGTAGCTTGGTGATACCGCAGGGTTAGTGGTTAGTGCGATAAGACTTTCAATTGACAGATTTTGAATCCCTCTACCAAATAATTTTTTTTAGAAAAAGCGAAAAAAGTGCTGTAAAATAATATCTTTTTCACTCCATAACATAAACTATAAACCAAATTAATAATACAATGCACAATTTCAGCGGCGTTATTTAACAACAATCCACAGGAAGCATACATATGTCACGACATAACAACTTCATTTCAATACAATTTCAAAACACTTTGGTATATTTTCAACTAATTCAAATACCTCACAAAGCTGATTGAATTCCTAAATATATGTATTTTCATTGAACAGTCGACATTTCACGAAGTGGCGTATGCAGATTAAACGGGGACAAATTGTATTGGTTCGCAAATTCTGGAACTAATTACTTATGTACAGTATGCGAATCTAGTGACAGACTCGCGTTTTAAAAAGATAAAAAAAAGTTTTTAATTTTATTTTACATACATTTCAATATATCTGTGTATGTTAGTCTGTACCTAGATAGCTCCTAAACAAAATGAATTCATCTATTTAAAAAAAGATTTAAAACGGTTAAAAAAGAAAACGGGGACAGCTAATGCAGGGACTAAGTGTGTTAACGGAGTGTCTTAACACTAGGTTCATATGGTCCCTGCAGTTCCGTCTGCCTACAATGCGTGAAGCTAAAAAAATCTAGAAAGAAATTAATAATGCATAATTGCGTTTAAGGTGACACCTAATCTCATTTGTTTATGACACTAAGCCATGTCATAATTGTGACGTTTATCATAAGTGAAGACACATAAACATATGTATGTATACAACTAACTTTCATAACAGCTTCTGACATCGTATTTCTATATATTATTAAAAGATTTAATTTCCCCTTGCCACAAACATAGCTTAAAGTTTTTATTACTAGTAAACTTGATTTTTAATGGCTGTGAAATCAAACTCGCATTCCATTAGTGGAATTGGCATTGAGCCAGCGGGGCTATCGTCAGCTTTATAGCTAAATCTTATCTTGGAATTTCTCGTATATACTATATACCAACTATAAAAATTAAGCCAAATATCCTTTATTACTCTCTTTTCAACATATTAATAAAGCAAAGTACACTTTGTTCTTTTATTTATTTTAATTAATTCATATTTCATTATAAAATGTCGGATTAAATAATAAGTACAATATTCAATTTGTTAGTTTTATTTCATTACTATGAAATCATCACGTATTTAAGTATACATTAGTGACTGTGTTAGATTGTGAATAAATTGAGAATCAATTACTCGTATGTTTAATACCACTGCATCGGCATACAGCTGGTTATGGAGTACTTAGTACAGATACAAATCTGCATTCTCCTTTTAATAGACGGAATTCAAGATGAATGCATGACATTTAGCGGAGTTGAACGCCAACGTAAAAATAGAATTAATGTTTTCCCTAAGTGTCTGGAACCAATAATCATCATATTCTGTACACTGCTTTATGTATAAATAAGTTATAATAGTTCTTTAGATCATCTAATGAAACACTAGCTAAATCAACAATATATATAAACACATACAATTAACGAGGCAACATATATACAAATTGCTTTACAAAATGTACACATACATATATATGTATGTATATCACTTTAGAAATGATTTTCAATTAGAAATGAAACGCGAACGCCATAGCCACTGGCCGCGGTCTAATTACGTATCGCATTTACGACTCCGCGAATAATTTCGATCTACATAAAACGATTTAATGAGTACTAAATATCTAGACAATAGCCTCTTAGAAATCAAGCCTTCGTAGTTCATTGTTACGTGAAAGTAATCAACAGTTTCATTTTACTTTATGCTTATTGCGTTTGAGTATTTATGGGAAACTTGCTTCATAGTTAAAAATATAATGCGCTTTAAGGACAAGGTGTAGTGACTAGTAGTGCAGTGGGGATGTTTTTACATAGAATTTATACTTAAAAGTTCAAAATTCTAGTTAAAATTTACTGGTTTTTACCTGTGACCTTGCTTGTCAATTTTAAGTGATGTAGGATACTATGTAACACAATACAAACATTCTAAGCGTTTGAGATAACTATTAGACACAGCAAGTTACATAAAAATGGTTAACGTCATATAATATGCTTACAGACTTCCTCAATAAATAGATTATCCAACATAAAAATATATATTTTTTTATTTCAACCAGATTACCGAGATGAAATAAACGAAGCTTTATAGTATATGAAATATGTACTACTAACTGAGAAAGGAGTAAATTTTCTACTTCATTACAGTAATTTAACATGATTTTTTAATAAAATTTACATAGAAGTACAAACATACAAAATAAAGGAAAAATTAATTATTTTTCCGAAATAAATAAACAAAAATAACCAACACAGGTTTTCCTTTAATCATAAGAAAATGTAGTAGCTAAACATTAATCTAAAAATAAAACATTATGACTATGATTTATAGAAGTTATGTTTTTTTTAGCTTCACGCTTTATCCCGCACATGGCAGGGTAGACAGAGGGAACTGCAGGAACCATACGAACCTAGTGTTAAGACACTCCGTTGCTTTTGTCCCTACTTGTTTCCATCCCCACTTTCCGCCTTTAGTGTAGTAGCTAAACATTAATCTAAAAATGAAACATTATGACTATGATTTATAGAAGGTATCAGACCTAATAATAAAAATCGAAAACATAAAACAAATCATTCGAACATTATAACTCGGGAAACTAATCAGTTCAATTATACTTTATAATGGAAAGCGATAAATTGCGAATTGGTCATTCCGATGTCGTAAACTCGGTATCGATATGCGGAATTGATGGAAGAATTGAATTAACTATTTTCTTATTTCTGGAAAGCAATAATAGGTTATTTACCTACAAGTCAATGTGTTTCTTTTTATTTTTTTATACATTCACATGGCAAAATAGGCAGAGGAAACTGTAGGAACCTATTGTAAAGAAACGTTTTTTGTTAACAGAATAGAATAAATTTAAATGATGCTATGGCATGACATCAAGTCATCACTGGATTGTACAATAAAACTGTGATTAAAGCTAAAGATCTAAATGACCTAATTTTGCCCTTGTAAACTATAAATGTAAAAATATCATGTTTATATCTTGATCTAAAACCTAGCAAAATAATAAATAAAATCAATGACCTACCAAAGCATAAAAGCTAGCTACCAAAAACCACGTCGCTACAAACTTATATCGATCACAGATCCGATATTCCCAAGTCAACAATAGCCCGTACAATGAAACGTCAATGACAAATGAAATCTGACATCTATAAATCGTCACGAATAAAAGATTATCTATCTATAGAGATATATACAGACAATGGTCCCTTTATTGCAATCTGGACGATACCCTCTTATAATTCTAAATGCATTTAAAAATTGCAAGGGATAGGTTGTATAATTAATAATACTTGTAAAATATCGCTTGTTTATGATATATGAAAATAGATTTATATATATATATATATATATATATATATATATATATATATATATATATATATATATATATATATATATATATATATATATATATATATATATATATATATATATATATATATATAAATTTAAAAAAATTGTGAATGTCATCAGACCAGGCGAACCATTGTACTATAGAAATATTATAAAATATATTAAAAGTTAAAACCCTCATATTATTCTCATTTCAACGTATAAAAAAAATAATTGTTTAAATTTATACCTACTAAAATTTTGAACGACAAAGTTTGTCTGCACGTTCCAGAGTCCTAGGTAGATGAATTATGAAGATTATCTATCTCTAAATAAATAGGGGACAGACAATAGGCCTTTTATTACGGGGACAATAACTACGATCAAAGTTTGCTACCCTAAAGGGGATGCTGCAAATGGTACAGTAATTTAATATAAATTTTCTTATTAATAACATTAAAGATTCATTTGTTGGGTAATTTAATAAAGACAATTTTTGAACTTTGGAGGATTTCTTATATAAACTGCGATTAAATGAAGAAATATTAATGTTTATTGGGAAGCCAAATATTATATATAATTATATGTTCTATATTAACTGAAGGAAATAGATTTAATTAATTCTCGGTGTCTGGGAAGAATAAATAAACCAATGATTTCCACCAAACACACTATTTCAAGTATACACTTATTAAACCCATTTTTATAAGGAAATATAAAACGGAATGATGTGACACTAACTTACCTCTATCTACACAACAAACACAATCTGATGAACGGTATTAAAGCAATAAATATATTCATCATAGCAGGGACGGAGAAAGCAGGGACTAAGCAACGGAGTGTCTTAACACTAGGTTCCTATGGTTCCTGCAGTTTGCCGACCTTGCCATATGCTAGAAAATGCGTCAAGAGATAAAAAAATAATAAAAAACATAGAATATATGTTTATTATTATTTTTTTATCCCTTCACAACAATGATATCACTAAAAATGTAAAATCTGTATAAAAATTAGGAATTAATTACTCCTCCTTTTTCTTCAGGTGTTCTACATACAAAATGTCATTGGCGAAGTTGTTTTTTTTAACTATCAAAGAACTGAATAATCCAAGCAAGGACAGATCAAAAACAAAACACATTCATTAATCTATGTCAGAGTTTTTCTTAGTTCATTTCTACTGTCAACGTAAACAGTTGATTACGTTTTAATATTACTTTAAAAAGGAAACTTGAGAAAACTTTGACGATAGGTCTTTGAAATTACTTGCGTACTGTTACACTACTCTATAGTTGTTTCATGTTTTGTATTATTGAAATAAAAGTTGTAAAGTTACTTTGTAATAGAAGTACATAAATAAATGTACAAGTCATTTGTTCAAACTTCGTTCGCTCTATTCGAAATATATACACAGTTCTTATAGTTTGAGATTACGTAAAAATGCAAGTAGTTGTTCAACAAGTATGTTTAAGGTAATTTCGGGGCAATCAATTTTAAATCAATAGTAATAAATAACAACTGTTAACAATGAATTATTGTAAATTGGTTGAAACATTAAAAGTATCGGATAAGATTAAAAATTATAAAAATCTTTATTTAGATGTCAGTTTTCAAATTTCACGAAATCGAAATCAAAGCTGCCTCTTAAAAAAATACACACTAATACAAAACAAGATAAAATAAATTTATTTCCATAATAAATCTTGTTCCCACCACGCTATGGTGTGAGCACGCGTCGCCATCACTAGGGCATGGAGTGGTCACGTGTTCGCAGTTAGTACTACTTTATGGTTTTGCCTAAATGTGCTCTTTTGTTAGACAATAATGTGTACCAAATAAAATGTTTGATTTTCAATTACGTGTTTTTTTTTTACTTTTTCATTCTATTCTTTGAATTTACTGTACGTTCTTCATTTTTCTCTATATTTATTACGGAATTAATTTAGAAAAAGTAGAGTTCTGACGCTAGGCTTCAGGGCTATTTATTTTTCGCCCATCCCTGCATATGCAGGATAAGTTGGGTATTACTACTATATGCCGTAAAATAAAGAAATGAATAATTTAAGCAATAATTTATTAGATTACAAAGATACACAATAATATGTAAATTTCACAAACAGTCTAGATTTGAGACATATATAAGTACTTGTCTAAATTTTTGCTTAAAAATTCAAAATAAAAAGTTCAATTACTTTTATAACACGTACCTTTAATCTAAAATATATTAAATTACCATACAACAATTCATATTATTTCATACCATTAGCATTAAATATAAAATTATGCATAGTAATTGAAATATCTAAATCAAATATTTCATTCGAATCCACTTAGTCTATTAAACGGATTAATAATGCTTATAAATAGGTAGTGGATGGGTGTGTAAAAATATATTAACGTATAATAAACAGAAACTAATGTGTATGGTGAGAATACAGTAGAACAAAATATATTGGAATTGTGTATAACATATTAATTTATTTACAGATCCATCCTATCTATGTTAGATTTATCTAGATTTTACATGGTCCCTTGAGTTGCAGTATTTTGGCAGTGGCAGTCGCATCTGCTTCGATTTTGGTTCACAAGTTGAAAGTGCGTTGTTGGGTTTCGATTGTAACGTCTGAAATGTGTACGAAAATTACAGAAAGGATAAAAACTAAGCACCTGAGCTAACATGGCAGCGTGAAACTAAAAAAAATCGTATAAATTATAGGTTTATTATCAAATTTTATTCGTATATTAAAACTGACGTAATAAATATAAACAGTTTAAAAAAATATTAATTTGGCTGTATCTACATACATCGTATCAATATAAAATAGCTTTAAGTTATCCAAAAACAAAAAGACAAGCAAGGCATATAGACTCTTTTATGAATTTTATATGTAGGTAATTGCATCTACTAAGACATCATTTACTTAAACAAAGTTGAGAATTAACTAAGCTCAACTTAAATTAAGCTTAGAACTATCTTAACCTTAGTTAAGCTTTATTTAGTAGCAGAAGATAAAAAAATAAATATAAATATAACTAATTTTTTTTTAATTTGCAGGAATACACTACTAATAAGAAAAACTAAAAGAAACTCTTAACTTTTAGTAAGTATATTATTTTATACGAGGCCTAAAGAACACGCTGCCGCCTATCGCTGAACTTTGTAATATGAACATACTCGCAGATTATCGAAAATTGACGGGTGACTGGTCCTAAATGCGAAATCTTTATTACATTAGATTTATGATAGAGATTGCTATACTCCATTGAGTTATAATAAAGTTGGATTATTATTATTACCGTATTATCTTTGTTAGAAAGTTATGTCTAGGTATATACATATAAATTGTATTTTTTTACTTCCCAGGATAAGCAATGAAAGCCTAGAATTTGACACTCCGTTACCTATAGTCTCCAACTTTGTAAGAACATTTCCTATTAAGTTTATAAGTTGTTTTATTTATATTAAATTGTTGTAATTGTTGTTGTTCCATTTTATTTTACTTGTCATAAATAAATCGATTACTTCATTTATAATACGAAAGGACCGTCGTGGCGCAGAGGCGCAACGTCTGCCTGTAACGCGACGGTTACTGGGTTCGATCCCCAGTCAGGGAAGATGGATTTTTCAATTTCCATTTTCTTCGCTCTGGTAAACTAGGCAAAGCGCGGCGTTGAGTTCCGCCACTCAACACGCAATACCTCGAAAACGGCGGAAAGCGGGGACGGAGAAAGCAGGGACTGAGCAACGGAGTGTCTTAACACTAGGTTCCCACGGTCCCTGCAGTTCCCTCTGCCTACCCTGCCTTGTGCGGGATAAAGCGTGAAGCTGAAAAAAAAATCGTATTATTTATACGAATTAAATTGTAATAAATTATACTTTCGCATTAGGTTAATTTTCATTAAAATAATTATCTGCCTCACCACATATAGTTACATAGAAAGATCAAAAAAAAATATATAGATCAAAATAAAAATAATATATCGATTTAATATTTTCATTTTTTATTTGATCGCACAAAAGTACAGTATATTCAACTAATTGACAAATGAACCATATCGACTGTTAATAATTACACTTTTAAAAAATTGCTGCAATATCAAAGAACCACTTAAAATAAATATATTTCTAAAGTGAAGATTGAAGTGTTTTAAACAGAGCTTCCTAAATCCTACGTAACCGTTTCACGACGTGCTCTTATTACTTATACAGGGTGACCATACGGAGTATATAACATTAAAAAATGTAAATCATTCATTTATACATTGATATTCATGTATATAATAATTTATTTTATCTACACAGTTTATATGCATATACTTTATATATCACTAATTTTGTTTATATTGCAAATATTTTAATTAGAAAAGTTATATTATTTAAAATAACAATCTAAAATAATATTTCATATAACCAATCAACTGTTATACGACCGAATATACTGTTCCATAACGAAATATTAATGAAAAAATAAAATAAAATCGTATCAGAATAATCTCAACATGGTATCCCTACAGTGGAGCACCACGCGCAGATTCTAAAGAGTTTTTAATAAATAAAATTATCCCATTACACTGAAAGCCAGCAACTAATTGCTAAATAACCTGTATTTAACCTAACGATAATATGTATTTGAGCTTTTGTAAAAGTTTTTTTTATTATTCTCTTTGTTTTTTTCCCGCATATAGGAATTAGAGAAGTTAGTGTTAAGACACTAATTCTCAATTTCCGACTACATTGCGTTTATTTTACATTTCTTTAGTAGGATTTTTCTATATTAAATTTTTAGTCATAGATAAAATACTCTTTTAAGTTGTAAAAAAATAGTGTCCTGTCACCCTGGTCTTCCAATATTTTTTTAAGCAATTATTACAAAAATACACTTATAATTATAAAAAATATATAAATTATTAAATAAAATCCCACTTAATTACCCCTCTAATCGTCATAAGAGCTTTTGAAGATGCACTAGAATCGTAGTTATGACCTATTTAAGTTGGTCGTGTTATGGCTATTTTAATTATAGACCTTATTTCGTGAATCATAAGGGCTTATATTAAAATAAACCTTCTAATGAAAGCAACTTACAAACCGCTGTCGTATCATAAAGAGTATTATGGTACGTATTGTGATATCCATACGAATGTAGTAGGGACTCGCCCTTAGGTAGTCTGTATAGGGTACCTGACCTACTTAAGTTAGCTGTGTTATAATGTGTATTCAATTATAGATCTTATTATCTACAGCATAAGAGCTATAAAGTTTCTATTCTAGGTGCAATGAGCGCCATGAGATTTCTACTGCTTGAAGTATTTGTATGGAAAACTGTGTAGGTTTTAATGTTACGTGTACTAGAGATAATTTTATGGTGTAATTCATAACGAACATTTATTTTGATGGTTTCACTACAAGGTACCTTTTGATATGTAAAAATATCTAAATATATTCCCTTATACAGTAACAGTTCAATGAAGTAGTTTTAGATACGCATAAATAAAATAATTAGATTATTTATAATGACCGCAGCTGTGTTTTATATAATACACGTAAAGTCTTTAAGAAGCATTTACATAAATTACATAACATGGTACATACATATGAGTCACATATTAGTCAAATAAAATCATAGTCTAAATAAAAAGAGGAGAAAATAGGGACTTCACAGGGATTTCAGGGATTTGTCTCCGTCTGACAAAACTTTAATTATTAACGGAAAACCAATTCTTTATCAAATAACTAACAACTACTTCTTTAGAAAATCATACAAAAAACAATAATAATTCTGATAAAAGTCATGTTAAGTCAATTTGCGTGGCTAATTCGCCAGAAGCGTTCATGCTGTATGCACCAACACTGACCTAGTTTAGGGTCGGTTCACACAAGAGTGAGCTATACAATAAAATCCTATTAACTGGCGTGGTTTGTCTTTATTACTCGTGGTTATTTGACAACTCGTGTTTTATTGTTTTTTTCATTTGTTTAATTTATATTTCTTACTACATTTTATTTAGATATTATGAAGTTATTTTGTATTAGTTTTGCTATAATGTATGTGTGATATTGAATTAGTAAAGCACGTAGTTGTTCGTAACGTAAAATTTTTTAACTGTAAGTTATTTTTTTTATTCATTTGGTTAACCTTCCTGTCTTTCCATTTGGTTAAGTCCATCTATTATGATCTTCTTATATTTATTTAGTTTTACCAACTTTTGCAGATTTGTTTCACTTGAAAGCAAATAATTACCGAGGTAACATTTTTTGGAATTCTAGCTTCACGCTTTATCCCGCAAATAGAGGGTAGATAATATCTAGGTGGTGACAAAGAATCGCGATATCCATATTTTTTGCTGTATCCTCACAGCACATTGCAGGGTAGGCAAAGGGAACCTTAGAAACCTGTTGTATTAAGTGGCGGAACTTAACGCCGTGTTTTGTCTTGTTACCAGAGTAAAAAAAATGAAAAGTCCTCAACTTTTCTATTAAGTATTAAAAAATTATATCTAATTTTGTATATAGAACATTTCAAATTGCATAACAACGTTCTATGATATTCCTACGAGATTGCTATGTCAATAATATGTTAGAAACTAATACATTGGTCACATACCTGCATGTTAGAGCATAACATATAGTATTATTACTTCATGTTATGAAAACAAAGTTGGTTTATTATTTTACCACACTTATTTCCTTAGCGAAATCTTAAATGAGTCGTATATGAAAAGTTTGATTAGCTCATTTAATTACGCATATGTATATACTGTATATTTATATATATACTTGACAATAATGGACAGATATATATATATATATATATATATATATATATATATATATATATATATATATATATATATATATATATATATATATATATATATATATATATATATATATATATATATATATATATATATATATATATATATATATATTGTAAATAACTTGTTGGTATGTAGGTTATGGTAAAATTATTAGAATAAGTGAAAAGTTGTTACAATATATTTTTACTGACGTTACGTTTGAATTTGAACAGACTATTAAAAAAATATATTATAATAATAGAATATATGTAATCGATATACTTTTATTATTCCGTCATTTTAACCATTACGTATAACACATCTCAACTTCAACGTCTCGGTTCGAGTTCGTAGCAACTTTTTACATATAAACAATATTAAAACAGAGCAAATTCAAAGTATAGAAGTAGTTATCAATAAAACAACCTATCGAAGTGGAAGCTATTAATCAAACCGACACAGAACCAGTAACGAGTTTTAAGAAAGTGTCGCGCGAGGTGCGACTTAAGCGCAACAATAAATAATAAACTTTGTCGACTATTCATTGATTTTATAGTGCAACTTGTTTACTTCACATACACGTTAGTGTTATGATTATAAAGTTATTTACCCGACTACACTACGCAAAGGAGGGTATGTATTATGAGTTTATGTACACATGTTTGTTCTTATATGGCTATAACAAATTGATAATATTACTTTTATAATTTTATTTCGGTTTTGGAAACCTTTCATTAGATTTAGTAATCAAAAGTACTAATAGTAGTATTTTAGTAGTCTAATAGATTTATTATCATATCTTTAATAAATTTTCCTTTTAAATCATAACATATCTCATAAAAAAATTAACATACAAAAATAAGCAACCGACGTGTTTTTAAATGTTCACAGAAATACTTACAGTTTATCCGGCTCAAAGGACCAACTTGAAGACTTGTAATAATCCACGAGATGGCTAGGCGCCATGAACTTTGTAGCAATTGTAAAATGTAAAACACTGTGTGAAACAAGAATTTTCCTGTTTTGAGGCGAGTTACGAAATTTTCTGCTACGTACCTGCAAATAAAAAGAATCACAATGTAACATTATAAAGTTATTTCTGTATACAGTTACTAAGTATTTAATAATGACTTTTTTATTGTTAGATATATTTTGTAGGGTAAGGAAAAAAGAAGTAATGATTCATTTTACGCTTTATATAGCAGGGTAGGCAGAAAGAACCGCAGGAACTGTGGGACTCTAGTTTTAAAACACTTCTGCATAGTAAAGCATTGCGTGTTGACTGACGGAACTCAACGCCGCGCTTGCATATTTGCCAAAAAGAATAAAATGGATGTACTTCGATCAATAACAAACAAAAATTATTTCAAAATTTATTCAGTTAATGTAAACCGTTACACATCATTATTGTCTTTTGCCCTCAAAGATCAATCAATAGCTGTTTAATATCTCGTTTTGATTTATGAGATTCGCTCATTCAAATGTATTCAGAGGCGAGTGTTACGCGTCACTGCATTGATCTCTCAATCTCACACTTATTGATGTCTCCCCTCATTTTAAAGAATAGAATGTAAATTTAAGACGATTTATACCAGCCACCGGCCATCCAACTACACTCCTAGTTATTAAACGGCACCTGAATAATTCATAACATGGGGGTAGATCGAAATAACTTGGTAAGTTTTATTGGCGTTCACTTCGATAAAATTTAAACTGTATGGTAGACGGAAAAAGTCCAATTTGGCACGAGTTAAGTAACATTTTTATATCTGTATGTCTTTTAGTAACAGCCTTGGGGATTGGAAATCAAAGGAGTTAAACTGCAAAGGGAATCTTAAAAACGTTTACTATTGACTCCTTTTGGGGCTTTGTCGCTTGCAGGCGAAATTGTAAAGCTCGTTTGAAGAATATTCAACATATGTAAATATTTAGGTAGGAAAAAATTAAGCTCATTTTGGTCATTACTGTTTTTTACAATTGTGATGAAAGAATAAGTCATTTAAAATTCAGTATTTTCTTCTGATGAGGACTTTTAGACAGTTAGAAATCATAAAAATAAATTATACTACATTTTTTACCCAAAAGGTTGCCGAAAGAAAATAATCTAGAAAGACTATGTACTAATTTATTCTTTTGTTTTACGTTTTTGCGGATTATAAAATTGTAAAAGACAGCTTACAAAACGTTTGCCCTTTCATAGAAGTGTCACAGAACCCAAAGTAATTAAACTAAATACCATAATTCAGGAGAAGTTAGAAAAGATTCCGGTCAAAGAATTAGAGGCCTTACGGGTGGTTTACATAATAAAACAATGGTAGGCCTACTTCCTGCGGGGAACCCCCTCTTTTTCGTGCTATAATACGTTATTTGACGTGAATTATGTGAATTATTCGCTTTAAAGCGACTCCGACCACAAAATTTTAATAATGAATAAAAACATCCCTTTAAAATGTAAATTTTTAATTAGGATGGCGTCGCGGCACCAGCGCTCAGCGTTTACGTAGACGCTACGATATTATGGTCAGAGTAGTAATTTCGCACAAACAACTATTTTTTTAACCTTTAACTTTTAAAGCAGCCAAATTCCTAGAAACTATGAATTAAGCTATTAATGCTAAGAGATAAAATGAAGAGCCCGCAAAGTGTACACACAAGTTAGTTAATTTAACTTTTACTTTTAACAAACTAGAAAACTTCGATTTTATTATAGTTAACTTAAAGGATTGCTCGTTGTTGTAAACACTGTTAAGGGTAATAAAGGTCGGTGTAGTTATTTAAGTCAATTTTATAAGTGATTATGCAAAATTATTCATTGTTTTTCATTAGCATTGTATTGAAATATCATAATTATATTATTAAAAGAGTAAGCAATAGCAAAGTCAAAATTATTCTTATTCTATAACAAGTAATTTTTTTTATTGAATAAATTTATTTTGATATGATATGATATAAATCAAAACAGTAAGCGATCAAATAATAAATCACTGAGCAAGAAATAATATTAGTGATAAAAAATAGCTGGTAAAGGCATGATGATATGAGCATGGCACTCAAAAGCACTTCACAGCTGAGTAAATAACTAACAATGGTACGAAATCAATCTAAACGCTCTACTAGAACGTTTAATTTAATCCTTTTAAGTTCACAGCGTGTTTAATAAATATAAGGCCGTGGAAAGCTATCAAACCAGAAACACCTCAATTATTATTCAAAGGGAGGACAAATAGGTTGGTTTTATTATAAAAGGGTTGCCAGATTAAGTCCCACTGCTGGGGAAAAAGTTTTTTGGTATTAGCGAAATATTCATATGAAAAGATAAAGTTCTTAATATTTGCTTCTTTAATAGTTTTAAGTTATGTTTAGAATTTGAATTGATCTATACTCTAGACCATATTGCAAAGCGAAATTATAAAAGCAGTAACTGGAATAGTTGGGTCAAGCCTATATATTTATCACTAAGCAATAATATTACCCAATAGCGATAAATGTATAACGTCCGTATAAATTAAAAATAATTGTCAAAGAAAATATTTGGAGTGATTGTACCGGTAAAACAGGTCGGAAACAGAGGTTTATTAAAGTTAAAAGCAAATTGAAAGGACGTCATCCCTTTTGTACGGAATGCCTAACATCGATCTGCCATCATTTAATAATATTTCTATAAGAAAATCACCCTTTCCCACTCGAGACAACGATATGCTTCCTTTGTTCTTAAAAGGACAAAGTTTTGGTAATTAAATTTTTATATCCTCTTTTCGAGTTTTTATTTAACGAGCCGGAATATTTTTAAAGGGTTATGACAAAAAGAGCCATTTTATTATAAAAGTGATGACAAAAACGACTAATTAGGTGCCTTCTTGGAGCCTCATGGAGCTTCGTAATTAAGAAATACGTTCGAAGTATGACGTCAGAAATAATTGCTTTATGTGGAGTTATGCAAATTTTTGTGTGCCATTCTCGTGTGATATATAAGAAAATAATTTTGAGAAATTTTATTAAAAATTCGACAAATATTTCTTATATTGAAGCAATATAATATGTTAATAAATAACTATTAGAAAGATTATGTAAAAATATAAATTATATGATTGATAATCAAATTAATAAAATAACTATTTTATTCAATCTCAAGCTCAATACTTTAATCATCAAAAAGCTGAAAACATAACTGATTTTGTATAAATTCGAAGCAAATATAGCATTTTGTACGATAATCCTTTATTTGCAATTAATATCCGGAGGAAGGAGTGGTTTACCTAGCGGTCGATGGCCGGAGCTACCTATACAGCCGAATTAAAAAAAGTTTCGATGAAAAGGCTCGGGATGAAACTCATCGGCATGTACCTAGGAGAATATTAATATTGAAATGAGGATGTATTAGGTAATCAGACGGTGAATGTATCGTATACGATATTTTATGGGGCAATTAAGAGGAGAGGTTAACACTAAATGTGTATATCACATTTTAATGAGGTAGCCTATAACGATTGTGTTATGTAAGTGTTACTCGATTTTTTTTTTGTTTTATTCGATTCAATTTACTCATTAAAATATGATAGAGCATGAGAAATTGTAAAACTAATTGAATTACTTAACGCTCCCTTAATTTTAGAGTCTTTAATTATCAACTAGAGCAAGTAAAAGGACATTTTAATTTTAATATTTTTTTACCATTATGTATTAAAAAAGGCGTGAATGTCAATTATAGATGGTTTTAATTTATATTTTTTATTGTAATTTGTAATGTTATTTGATTCTAAATTTATTAAATTTTAGATAACAGATTTGTTTTGAAGATTTGCTTATAGTAATCATAAAATAATGGAGGTACTAATTGTGGTTTACGGAAAGAAATAACTATAATAGTTATTTTCAAAGCCGTAGCCATTATGTCACAGCACAAAAACGTTTCGTTGTTATCGGTAAAGTTTAGGACATGATTTTATCGTGATTCTTCGAATAATTAAAATTTTCCAACATTAACTTTGTAGTATCTAATATTCAATAACTTACTAGTTCACTTAATGTTCAGAGAGTGTCATACAAAGTGTAATATAGTTATATGGCATAGGCATATAACAAGTAGTATATAGTAAGTACACAAAATAAAAATCAGTTTAAACAAATCAGTAGACATAGGCGTACTAACAATTGCAGTCACACTGACTAAGCACCGTCTCGTCATTACATACGAACATTCATATTTTCATGCTCCCTGACTCCATTTCAGCGCAATCCGCCTAAATCCCCTCTCATCAAAAACTTTTATCCCCGCTTTTTCATTTTCTAACAAACATCTATAGTATAAATGAAGAGTGATTCGAGAATTGCTCCCGTACTCTCTACTTGTTAGGGATTAAGGTATCCTTTTGTGGAATATAGCAGAATGTGCGTTTAATCTCGACGAGCCCACGCCTGGTTGCTTTTTTATAGGGACTTTTTTTATTCAAGATAATCTCAGAGCAATTTTGGCGATACGTAGCTAACTGTACAAATTGCATTTGCGTCTTAAAGATCGGAGTGTAATCGATAATCGAAATATAAATCAGTAATAGGTTTGATTAATTGTCTAATTCATATGTTATATATACCTATAGACATAAAGCTATATTTTTGTATAAGTATTAAGTTTTGACGACTGGGTCCGGGTTGCAGGCAGCCACTGGATACGAATAGCATTAGACAGGGCGCATTGGAGGTCCCTGGGGGAGGCCTATGTTCAGCATTGGACGTCCTACGGCTGACATAATGATGATGATGATGATTAAGTCTTAACACATATACTTATAAAATAATTTTAGACAATCAAATTTTATTATGCCTAAAACAATTAAACCCTATCTCAATGTAAACGTAAAGAGTCGCAAAGTTCTGAAGCACTTATCTTAATTCGTAATTTCACTAAAACGATTAGGTACATGAAATATTAATTGATTGCTTTCAAAATTAACCATCAATCAGTTTTCCGTTTATTTTTAATGTTCATTAAAGTAATTAGTAAAAGTTAAGATGTTTTCAGTATTGAATATTTCACTTTGGCTTAACAGGCAAAGTTATACCTTGTGAAGAAATTTAGTTTAGAACACAAAAAATTAACCTTTATCATATATTTCCTAGATTTTTAATATTTTTTCAAAGTAAATGACAAAACACACATTACTACACAAAATTTCAAATAAAGATCTACGTACCATTAATAAAACGTACTAAGACCAAATAATCTCAACTTATGAAGGCAAGTATTTACATACCGGAGCGCTTATGACGCGACACCGCGTCGCCAAGATTATTGAAAGTGGAACATATCTATTATTATGCAAAACCTAAGAGATCTTAAATGATAGCCTTAATATGTATGGACTTATTTTAAATTACACTTATTAACATAGACGCGTAAGAGATGAAAATAAGGAAGCATGTAATTACATGAAGGTATAGAAATAAAAACAGGAGTAAGACATTATAACGCAATTTAGTTTAAGCTGTAATTTTATTTCCAAGTAGAAGTGGTTAGCTTACTTCTATTAAAAATTGACCACAGATCATTTGATTTTAATTATAATAAACAGTGACAATTCAAAAGCAAATTATAAATGCTTTTTTTTTTAAATATATCTAAAACACTGTATTTTTTAAAATATGCCACCATTCATCCATTTTATCACTAAGCATGACAGAGACCTCAAAAAACAAAATGAATTTATTATATAACAAACAAAACACATTGAAAATTTACTATCAAATACCAAAATTCATATTTTACAAAGGCTCCACTAGAAATAAAATCCAGCCAGGATATATACATATATATAGATGGGTACATATGTTTGTATATATAAAGCCTTTCAATAAGCATAAGCATAAATATAACGTACATCATATCGCATCGTAAGTCGCACACTAGACAAATCGGGACTCGGTCTCTATTGACGCAGCCACGTCAAGCGTGGCTCCCCGTGAGATAGACTAGGGTTGGCGGTGTACAGGTTTTGGGGGTGTATAAAATATGTTTTTTTTTTGTAGTTATTGTAGTAAAGTGAAGGATGTATAGATGTATAACAAAACGTAATTCGGTACTTGATGAATTGGTTTAATATTTGAATAAAAAAACATATTTTTATGTATATTTACTTTAGTTATTAGTATAGAAATAATGTCTAGGAATTTTGTTTAATTAAATTAAAGCGTATACAAATATTGCATTTAGTTGTGACATTAATCTTAAAAACGACGATTTTTTTAAAGAAATCTGCTTAATATCAATGATACTTACAAAATTATATTTAAATTATAACATATATCATTATCACACAGGTGTTTCTAAAATATATAACTTTTAAACCTGTATTATTATGAAAATACACATATCTCCAACCCTAACTAGCTATCTATGTATTTAAGACGCTGAGACGCCGTAAGCGCACTACATAAGTTCATATTTTGAACGTGGTGACGTCCTCACTTAAATATTACCACTTGAAATATCTTGTTCTTGCTGAAATTTATAACTGAACGGAAAGACATTGAATATAGTTTATATTTTTGTGTATTATACTGTAGCATAAAAATTTTAATGTGTATAGGCAAAATAAATAAAGATTTGAATGCGCCAGTCTATTTCAAGTATCATTGTCTCTAAGAAATGTTGAATTGTAAATTTTTGGTAAATAAAAAAAATAGAGAAATTACCGCTGTGTTTCTTGCGCTAGTTCTTCTCAGTTGTAAGTCTATTTAAATAAAACAATGAAGCATGTAACTTCGTGGCGCATGGGCGCAACGTGTGCCTGTAACGCGACGGTTTCTGGGTTCGATCACCGGTCGGAGAAGATGGATTTTTCTATTTCCATTTTCTTCGCTCTGGCAAACTAGGCAAAGCGCGGCATTGAGTTCCGCCACTCAATACGCAATGCCTCGAAAAAAGGCGGAAAGCAGGGACTGAGAAAGCGTTCCCACGGTCCCTGCAGTTCCCTCTGCCTACCCTGCCATGTGCAGGATAAAGCAAGAAGCTAAAAAAATGTAAGTTCTTGTGTTGAATAAAATAAATTGATTTTGATTTAAAATTTTTCTAAAGATAAGAAATGTTTCTGTTCCTAGTTTTCATAATGTTACACAAAGCACAGCATTGAATTACGGAACTAGTGAAAATCAGTATATATCTCTAAGTAGCTAAAAATGCAATAAAAAATCGATATACAAACTTGAAGGCACTTATCAAATATATTAAACTACATGTAAAACTTCAAATCATCCTCCTTTGTTCAAGGATGTATAGATGTATAACAAAACGTAATTCGGTACTTGACGAATTGATTTAATATTGGAAAAAAATGTTAACATATTTTTATGTATATTTACTTTAGTTATTAGTATAAAAATAATGTATAGGAATAACTACAATTAAATAATAGATGTAGTTTTTTACATTCAGTTATCTTATTCTTTATTATTTATGTTATAAGTTCATATTTTGAACGTGGTGACGTCCTCACTTAAATATTACCACTTGAAATATCTTGTTCTTGCTCCTTTGAATGGCAAAACAATTTTTCAATGAAACAAAACAAAGTTTCGTACTTTGCAATTTTTTACATAATTATATTCGTTTGTTATATATCTACCTTACCATACAATCAATAATATCCTAAAAAGTTAGTGTAAATCTCAACAAATATAAAGAAACAAAAATATAAGATAAATATATCGGTTCCTAATAAACCGATATGAAAAGTTTATCCCGAGTTCTACTGATGGTAAAAACAAATCCATGTTTAGCTAGTTAAGAGTTATGAATCGACAAAACAAACTAACTGGAACACGGGAAACCTATCAGGCTGCTTTGAAAGTCAAAAATTCAAAAGTTCACTAGTAATATACTATACGCTTTTAGACCGATGCTTAAATGTACATATATATATACATAGATATTTATATATCTAAATAAATATATATATATATATATATATATATATATATATATATATATATATATATATATATATATATATATATATATATATATATATATATAAATGTACATATATATATACATAGATATTTATATATCTAAATAAATTTGATATTAATTTCGTTTGTTTTATTATGTTGTATATTGAGCTTAACCGAAACTCAAAATATTCAGAAATATAGAAGTCGCTAGTGCCTACTATGTGTATAACTTTACAACAACACACACATGGTCGCTACAAATAATAGTTTGTATTTTGTGCGAACTTCAAAACTAAACATAATATCTCCGTCGATGTAGTGAATAATAACTTTGATTTTACCATATTACTGAGGCCGCCGTGAGGTAGCATTATATTCTGACTCTAAAGGCGACGGTTCCGAGAATGATTCCGATTCGGATGGAATTATTTCATTACCTCATTCTGTTAATAAGAAAAAGACCGGCGTTGAGTTCTACCACTTAATAGATTAAAAATAGGGCAAAAACTGGAAAACAAAGTGTTATAACACTTTAGTTAGGTTTATTCTGTTAAATGTCAAAAATAGCTAAAAGCATTATTATTATACCACAAAAAAGTTAAAAACAGACGATATAAAAAAGTTTTACTTCCAAATTACCTAGATGAACTCTACAATACTCACTACATAGAATACTAAAATTTTCCTTTCAAAATTTTCTCAAAGAAACTTTCTTAAATACGGTAAACCATTACTACTGAGAATAAATCCGGGTCACGACTTAGCGCCGGAAATCGTCTTTTTGAAATACGAACTGACCGTCGCTTCGGTATCACGTCGAACCGGAAACTTAACTTATGCTTCCGTGTCAGAGTTAAGAAAGCCACTTTTCTCACTTACTCATGTGTTGTAACACTCCCTCACTCACGTCGCCATTATTCATTAATCACAGTAATATATGTTTTAGTGCATATACGTATTTTAGATAGCTATGTTATTGTAGTTTTAATATTACTTATATAATTTAGTCTTCTATAGACATAAGTCATTGTAATTTCTTGAAACATTCATTTATTGAAATTATCTTGATATTATTAAAAAAGCTATGTTTTAGGTTCCTGTAGTTCAAAAGAAAAATGAATCTCTTATTCTTTTGAACTACAGGACCTTCGTTTGTCTTTCTGCTTGTTTGTCAAGGCTTTTTTTTTCTCAATTACGTAGAAGAATCAAGCTAAAAATGATATCAAATATCCAAGTCGATAACCTCTTTAGGTACAGTAAAAATTAAAATTTGTAAGACAACGCAATCTGAGCGTTTTTGCTTAATTTTTATTGCATTCTGAAAGAAAATTGTCACGTTATCAAACCATTGACCTAGAGTTATGAAATTTGGCAATAGTTCAGAACTTATAGTGCAATAAAAGGGAAATAACCGAAAATTTAAAATCTGTAGATATACACCAGAAAAAAAACATCACAAACTTATTCTACTTCTACTTCATTTCATACAATTCGAGTGCATGTGACCGCAAATTTAAGGCTGTCGACCCATTTAAGTTGTATTTCATTGACCTACTTATGAAATTTGACGAAAAGTGTGATTTTATATTAAGTATAAATAAAAAAGAACATTTCACACTTGATAATTTATAAGTTTAACACAAAATAAAATCTTTACATACTTATATTAGTAGTTAAATAAATACAAAATGAGCGACTGATACGACTGCTAATAGAAGATTCTCTCTTTTACATTTAGTTTTCTCTTATACATTATAATTAGCGAAATATCTACAATCAAGAAGTTGGTACGGAACCCTCGGTTCCCGGGAACTGCTCGCACTTGATCGATATATATATATATATATATATATATATATATATATATATATATATATATATATATATATATATATATATATATATACATAGATATTTATATATCTAAATAAATTTGATATTAATTTCGTTTGTTTTATTATGTTGTATATTGAGCTTAACCGAAACTCAAAATATTCAGAAATATAGAAGTCGCTAGTGCCTACTATGTGTATAACTTTACAACAACACACACACGGTCGCTACAAATAATAGTTTGTGTTTTGTGCGAACTTCAAAACTAAACATATTATCTCCGTCGATGTAGTGAATAATAACTTTGATTTTACCATATTACTGAGGCCGCCGTGAGGTAGCATTATATTCTGACTCTAAAGGCGACGGTTCCGAGAATGATTCCTATTCGGATGGAATTATTTCATTACCTCATTCTGTTAATAAGAAAAAGACCGGCGTTGAGTTCTTCCACTTAATAGATTAAAAATAGGGCAAAAACTGGAAAACAAAGTGTTATAACACTTTAGTTAGGTTTATTTTGTTAAATGTGAAAAATAGCTAAAAGCATTATTATTATACCACAAAAAAATTAAAAACAGACGATATAAAAAAGTTTTACTTCCAAATTACCTAGATGAACTCTACAATACTCACTACATAGAATACTAAAATTTTCCTTTCAAAATTTTCTCAAAGAAACTTTCTTAAATACGGTAAACCATTACTACTGAGAATAAATCCGGGTCACGACTTAGCGCCGGAAATCGTCTTTTTGAAATACGAACTGACCGTCGCTTCGGTATCACGTCGAACCGGAAACTTAACTTATGCTTCCGTGTCAGAGTTAAGAAAGCCACTTTTCTCACTTACTCATGTGTTGTAACACTCCCTCACTCACGTCGCCATTATTCATTAATCACAGTATATATGTTTTAGTGCATATACGTATTTTAGATAGCTATGTTATTGTAGTTTTAATATTACTTATATAATTTAGTCTTCTATAGATATATCATTGTAATTTCTTGAAACATTCATTTATTGAAATTATCTTGATTTTATTAAAAAAGCTATGTTTTAGGTTCCTGTAGTTCAAAAGAAAAATGAATCTGTTTTTCTTTTGAACAACAGGACCTTCGTTTGTCTTTCTGCTTGTTTGTCAAGACTTTTTTTTTCTCAATTACGTAGAAGAATCAAGCTAAAAATGATATCAAATATCCAAGTCGATAACCTCTTTAGGCACAGTAAAAATAATTGTAAGACAACGCAATCTGAGCGTTTTTGCTTAATTTTTATTGCATTCTGAAAGAAAATTGTCGCGTAATCAAACCATTGACCTAGAGTTATGAAATTTGGCAATAGTTTAGAACTTATAGTGCAATAAAAGGGAAATAACCGAAAATTTAAAATCTGTAGATATACACCAGAAAAAAACATCACAAACTTATTCTACTTCTACTTCATTTCATACAATTCGAGTGCATGTGACCGCAAATTTAAGGCTGTTGACCCATTTAAGTTGTATTTCATTGACCTACTTATGAAATTTGACGAAAAGTGTGATTTTATATTAAGTATAAATAAAAAAGAACATTTCAAACTTGATAATTTATAAGTTTAACAGAAAATAAAATCTTTACATACTTATATTTGTAGTTCAATAAATACAAGATGAGCGACTGATACGACTGCTAATAGAAGATTCTCTCTTTTACATTTAGTTTTCTCTTATACATTATAATTAGCGAAATATCTACAATCAAGAAGTTGGTACGGAACCCTCGGTTCCCGGGAACTGCTCGCACTTGATCGATATTTTTAATTAAGTAAATATCAAACTAAAAAGATACATAGCAAACAAATGATATATTACTGTCACATCTATTTACTAACACTTAAAGAAAAATATAATAATTTCAGCCTTCGAAAAGTTAATTTAACCCAAAAGCCTACAATCCAAATACGTTTACATAATTTATATAGTGCAAACATAATAGAAACAATCAATTTACTGGAATACAATTATAGAACAGATCTTTTGTAGTTTCGAGCATCTCTAGCATCTGTGAAGCTGGAGTTAAAATGGAGTGGAGTATATTATTATAATTACAGTTAAGAATAGCGTCTTATGTTAAATTTAATAGTTAGAAATTCAATCTTCACTTAAGAGATTTCCGCTTCTCATTACGTAATATAAGCAAAACGTAGTGTCTTTCACCAAATTTTCTCTAACTACCCTGCCATGCGGAAAAAATAGCGTGAAGCTGCAAAAATATCTCGGATAGGACTGACCTTACAATCATCACGTGTAAAATCTCACCACTAAGTTAGAATTGATCAAGAATAGATAATTAAATGTATTAACAACTATTGGAACTGAGTCGTGGCTTTTCCTCAAACTCTGGACAGAGCTGTTACTTGACAACTAAACAATTCATTCGTTTGAAGCTAGGATAGCTTTACCACAATTTGATCTTATATAGAACTTCGTATTCTATATCTGTCACAAGTCAACACTGGTAAGTAAGTCTAGAGCACAAATGTAGATAAATTTAAATAATTGAAATCTTCAATTTGGAAGTACCAATTAATTTGTAAACTACACAAAAATATTTATATATTTGACTTAAAATATGTTTGAAATAACAAATCAAATGTTGTAATCAGTAAACTTTAATCATATTTCAGTTTTGAAAGACTAACCCACCTTAAATTGAACTTAAAAACAAACACACATATCTTTTCTCATATATTACTATATATACATTATATTATTATCTTTATCAAACCAACGAGATCCCTTATAGCGTATGTAATATACATCAGTCTATATATGACGCTAGTGTTCAACTGCCACCCAGACACTCTTATCCTGCTTAATTCGATAAGCACTGACACATCAAACAAGAACGAACTACGGCCAATATTTTCGTACCAAAAATTGTATTTGCCGAGTTGAAGCACTTGTCCTATTAAATTAACTGTAGGGTCGGGGTTGTGGTAAATGAATCCGATGATATAGTGGGCATTGAAACGTGATGTACGCGAATATTATTAAATTTTTCCATATGTTATGAAGAAAAAACATTTTTTTTATTATTTAGTGTATTAAATTTTTATTATTTAGTATATTATCACGTGGAGTGAAACGATCCCACCGTTCCTAAGTTTTCGAGTAAAATTCTAAAATGTTTACGAATTATAAAATTAGGTATATAACTGAGGCCCGCGTGGCACTGTAGGACAGCTTCCAATTACAAATGTAATGTTGTAGGTTTGGTCCCAACTGAGGAGAACGAATTATTGCTAAGCATTAATTGCAGCACCTAATTGTTAGAAATTCTGGCGTAATCTAGAATGGAGTGTTATAACGTTGGGTTTCTCCGCTTTTAGTTATAAGCAATATTTGATTGAATGATATACAGTTAATATGTATCTATACCCGAATGACTGCAGGTCTGAATGAAATGTATTTGTGTCCAAATTCCTATGGATAATGTTTATATTGTTTAAAAGCGATTTATGATTGCTCTATACTTAAACCAGATGAAATATGAAAAATAAAATTACACTCCAAAATTTATATATATAATATAGTTATTTATATCTTTAAGCAAGCATAAATGCAATACTTGTTTTAGAAACACAACCGTTATTCTTATGAGGTCGACCGCACCAATTTAACAAAGGGCAATTATCTGATCGTAATCGCATTTGATTTATAGATGAATATTATACATTTTTAGGATTATTGCTGTCACTTCTGATATATTAGTGGAGTAAACCGAGATACGTATATAAATACGTTTTCTATTATAACAGTAATCTATGTTTTATTGTGGAATTCTTATTTTTAAAAATAAGTTTACTTTTCTAGAAAGAGTATATAAAAAAATTAACATTACTTAGACCTATGTCAGAGCTTAACGAGACCGTGTAGCTTAGTAACTAAAACGCTAAAAAGGATTTTGTAATGATTCACGCAATTTCACATCTTGCTGTGTTCAAACTTTTTCTAACAATATGCAGTACTAGTAGTATGTACCAAAAGTTAAACTAATAAAAATATAGGTTTTATTCAGAGAGTCTATAACATCTCACTAGAACTTCATATTGAAAATAATAACAAACTATTCAATAATCCAAAACTGCTCAACTAGCAACATAATTGTTAAATACATTACAAAATAATCAAAAGCCATTCATTGGGCCGAGCTAATGAGGTATTTTAATAAAAAAAAGCTTCATCTTTACAAGCGTTCCGCGCCGCCCTCAATAATTAGCATTCACGGCCGGCTGTGAACCCGTTTGAATGATTTTTTTGTGACACGCTCCTGTCCTTCCCTACTCTGCCTGTAAAACGTGAACGTTGTGACATTCAATCGCAAACTTCATTTCTGTACAAACTAGAACGAGTTTTCAATATTTATTTTTATTTTTGTAGTAAACGATGTCTCTTAAGTGACAAGTGTTATTTTACTCGTATTATTTTTAAATATGTATTTTAAGAGGACCCAAACGGAAGTTGTTTGGGTTAGCTTTTTACCACAAAAAATATAATTTTACTCATACTTTATATAATTCAAATAAGAAAACAAAATGAAAATCGTTGGCAAAACAAAACATAAATATAAACAAAAACAAAAGATCTAAAGTAAAGGCAACATACAACTCTTCATACAGTAGCGACGTTTGGAGAAACGACACCTGCCGATGTAAATAAAAAAGCCTAGTTGACAAAGGGTTCCGGAACGCAATTTCCACTGCCGACACACCCACTTGGATGATAGGGCTCGCACAGACGTGTAATAGCTTAATTTTATGTATACATCGTCAGAAGAGAGATAATAGAGTTAAGACACTGCTTAACACAAGACTTGGTCTTACCTCAGGAGAAAATTAAATATTGCTAAATGAAACTTTAATCTAATAACGGTTACTATACGGTCAAACTCACGTCAAAGTGCACTGACACTCAGTTTTTGGAGTAATCTAAAATAAATTAAGTCGATAATTGAATTCACACCCTCCATTGACAGCGGGAGCTTTAAAATATTAGTGGACAATAGGATTATTGGGCGTAGAATGGAACCCCAAAATTGTATCTGGACTAGAAAGAAAGTCGTTAGCTACTCTCATATAGAATATAGTTTTACGTGACAGGCATAACTATATACGGGTTCTGTAAGTTTTAAGTATTTATTTATAAGTATATGTTTTTATTAGTATTCGTGACAAATGTAGCGGGATAGGCTTAGTCTACCAAAAGATTGATACAGCATTGTATATAATATTATAACATTTTATGCCGAAAAGCATATCAAAGTCTTGTTAAGTACTGATTTTTTGCTAATTACATTGCTTTTATAAAGGTTCTAAGTCGAGTATCAGCTATGGAGGGCTTTGATTTAAAAAGTATCGAGATACAGATAAAAAGTTTATTTATTTATTTGTGTAACATATTTATTATAGAACTTACTACTCATTTGAATCAAAGAGAAAATAAAAATCAATATTGAGGTTAAATGTGCTTTTGGTATAACGTTCCTCTGTTTTATTTTCTTTATATTAAAAGTTTTAATCATTTTGTATACACTGGTCTTTAAGCAAACAATCAAAGAAAGTGTATTTTATTGCACTCATGATTTTTATTTCTTTTTTTTTAGCTTCACTTTTATCCCGCATATTGCAGGGTAGGTAAAGGGAACTGCAGGAACCATATGAACCTAGTGTTAAGACAGTCCGATGCTTAGTCCCTATTTTTCCGTACCCACTTTCCGCCCTTTTCGAGGCATTGCTTGTTGAGTGGCGGAACTCAACGCCGCATTTTGCTTGGTTTCCAGAGCGAAGAAAATGGAAATCTGCCTTCCCCGAGTAGGAATCGAACCAACACACCGTCACGTTTACGGGCGGATGCTTAAGCCTCTGCGCCACGACGGTCCTCAATTCGTGATTTTTATTTCAAGCGCAATAAAGAATTTAAAATTAATTTTATTTGTGTTTCTTTGACTCTGTTAAGTAAATTATGATAAGAATCAGTTCATTAATTCATCAACTAAAGGGCAAAATAAAACATGAAATAAATTGTATGAATATAAAAATAAAAGCTTTCATAAAGCTAATAATATAATACATTATTCTATTCTTAGTTCTGAATAAAACTTTAAAACTGTTAACATTTGATTTGCTAAGCTTAAACAAATTTCATTGACGCAACAAAATTTTACTTGTAAGCTAATAAAAGACAAGTGAAGTATTGTACAAAGCCTTACATTTCACGCTTCGGGCTGTATCGGCGATAGGCGTAGCTTTCAGATTTTTAGGTCAGAGCTTTTGCTTTTGTTCCCTACGATTTGTTAGTTTCGCTTGACAAGATTCATTTAGGGATACGCTATGTAGTATTTTTGATGGATATTCGTTATGGTTTAGGATTTTTTTAAGAATATATTTTTGAATACCTAGACTGGACTACCTGGTACGATGGTAGAATATGACCAATTGTGACAGAAAAACAAACTTTAGTGGATTTCCATATTCTCTATATATTATTTTTTCTTTTTCAAAATCAAAACTACAAAAAATATTCCTTTTAACAATTCAATTTTTTTTCTACTAATACAATTTAAGTGAGTGTAAGAGTGTGTAAGAGTGACACTCTTATGTTTTCCTACATAAATTCACAAGAGTATAAGTACGAGTGCTTAAATCTGGAAAGCCTATTTATACTTATTTCAGGACGGTAATATTTATCACTAACTGTTAATTTACAAAATAAATAGAAATCCTTTGATATACCTTCATCTAAAAACAACCTTTACATGAACTTGCGTAATGTTAAAATTATAAGACTATTTTAGGCCCAGTAAGGGCAAAGACCTTTACAAACAATGAACAGTTTTTAATGAAAGAAAAATTCTATGTCATGTGTGTAAATATATGTATTTGTAACTGTAAAAAAAATTTCATTTCTTTGTCGAAAATTCCAAGTGCTGGATTTCAACATTTAGGTGGACTAAAATTAATAGAAAATTCCGAATTGAGGGAATTAGTGGTAAATTACAAATTCAAAATGTAGGCGATATATCACAATGAAAAATAACAATTTACTATTACTTGAGATTACAGATTTAGATCGTCTCGGACATTCAAAACCAGATAAATAGCCGCACTAAGACCCAAAGTAATGTCATACATCAATCGTAACGACAAAGCTTTGGCCTAGACCATTATTAAATTCGGTACTACACTAAGAGACTGTCAATATGATAAACCTCATAATTTCCATATGGCTTGCCTGTAATAAAATTTTTGTAAGGCATTATTTACCTTAGATGGATGGAAGAAAGGCGAATATATCGTACAGGATCAACATTCAATTTCAATATGGTATCACTAATATATTCTGCACGTGACCAACACGTGCAAATCGTCGTTAATAAATATAGTTAGTAGCAGATGTGAGGGGAACTAGCCTGATATTATTTTTGAAGATGACAACCGTTTTATTTGAAGTAGACACTAGCTACACTTGTAAATGAATTGAATATATAAATGATAAAGCTTTAAACCAGGCAGAAAACAAACCGCAGTGTTTGGTTAAACAAATAATATGTACTATTTTAAAGTATATAGAGTTATAATAACAATAAACGAAATAATCAATTGGATAACAATAGGTCGCTTCTTATGCTTGAATTGTATAATAAAATAAACTACTAAGCTACCTTTTGGCTTATAATGAAAGTAAAGTCCTATATATGACATGATTGTTAAAATATTTTTCACCTACATTATATGGATGTAATAACTACTCAACCCAAAAAGGAAAATATGAGTAAATTCAATAGTTTTTATTAATAAAAACTGTAAAGAAAACAAATAGTGATGTAAATACAAATGTTACATTCGTGTACAACTAAACTAAATCAATCACATCACTACCAACAAAAATATTCCGCTAAACTAAACCAAATTGTAGCGAATAAAAATCTTGATCCTTTTTTCAAGTGTCAAAAAACTCTCACGTTCTTTGTCCAAACAATGACAGTGGATGTACCGCATGGGACAGTGAAAAGGGCACTGTATTTACACAGGCGTGTTTGTTTTCCCCGATTCCCCATTGCGGTTAATGGGGGATAGGAATAAACTCGTTTTCATTACCAGAGTAGGTAAGCTAGTGTCATAAAGTGGCCAGCCTGAACTACTTGCGTTTATGCAAATCGTACCTAAATATGTTAATATACTCCATGCATATTTAATTTTTGTTTGTTTATAAGACTTTATGTGACTTTCCTTTCTAAATGTTTTTAGAAAATAGCTTTATTCAATTTTCGTTTAAAGTATAAAATATTTTTATATTTGCAGGTTATGTTTAGACGAGACGAGAACTAGAGCAATGGCTCTAGTTCAGTTGTAACGTGCGGTACGGTAACGGTCGTAAATACGATTGATACAAGTAAATTTATATTCGTAATATACACTGATCTTCAACTTGTTTGCAAAAGCAGCGTTAAACACCGCTACCCAAATTAAAGTAAAGAGCAGAGAATGAAAAAGTATAAAGAAAAAATCAGAAGTCATTATAACGTTGTCTCTATTTATAATTAATATCACATTACATTTCAAGAACAAGATTTAAATTGAATTTAAATATATTTTTACAATGTAATGTAACACTAAGAAATTCCCTACAAGGATCGCGAATAGGTAAAATAAGTTAGATCAAGAGATATCGGTACATAGCCTGAACGGGTTTTCAATTACGTAGGTGTTGGGAAAGGTGAACGGAAACGTATATAAAAACGTTAAGCTTTACAAGATTTGAAAGTAGTGACTTCTTCTATCAAATCTTAGATCAATTGTTTATTATACGATTTACATGTATAACACACGTTTGTATATGTAAAATATATAACTATATATTCTTCAAAAATCAACGGTTGGAATTTGAAAGACCATACATACAAAAATGACGTAGGCAGAAATTTACTATATAATAAGCTAAAGAAGTTTGAGCTTACTATGAAAAATTTTACACCTGTAGTTTTATGGCAAGGTGGTGATAGCTGTTCAATAAATAATATTTAAACGATGTTATAGAGCAGTAACCAGTACAATTGAATTTTTAACTTTTAATCGGCTCAGTATTTGTAGTAGGTACTAACCTACAGGATTAAGTTTTATATAGATACATATATAAAATATTTTACAAGACTGGTTTAGGCATTAGGACCGATAACTAAAATATAAAAAGCGAAAAGTTAGGCGAAGGCGAAGTTAAAGGTACATATTAACCTGAGAACGTCGTAGCTCAGCAGTACAACGACTATAAATATATTAGTAGTTTGGTTTCCCACTCGTTGATAAGTATTATTATTCATTTCATTTTTTATTCCAGCAGGAAGACCAAGCACGGCATTGAGATGCGACACTCTAACAATACCTCGAATATTAGTGGTTGACGGAGAGTTTAAATACTTATTTCTCTGTATCTACTCTGCCACACACGGGAAAAGCTTTATTTTACTTGTAATAAAAGGGCACAAATTACATCACGAATGTACATTATTACATTGTCCTTATTACCTTACAGTGTCACTAATATTTAGTTTCCTGACTTTAAGAACTACAAAGTGCCGTCGTTTAGTAACTGAATCACGAGCAACATTGAATATTCCAGTAATTTATAATCAAAATAAATTGAAAAATAAGTACAATTTCATACAACTTGTGTGTAATATGCATATCATTATATTAATAATATACAATGAAGCTTTAAGTTTGACCATTTACGACTCTTTCGATTAAATAAATGTTTATAATATCAGCAACTTATTTTTACATATATATGCGACAAATGCATGGTTTATCCTGCTGCAATATACGGGATAAAGCGGAAAACTATAAAAATACTTAAAAATATTTCAAATAGTTAAGTAAAATCTCTCAATAAGATTAAAAATATACCTTCAATATAATTTGATAGAAATGTTTATATTTAAAATATTTTCGTTACCACGATCTTTTTTTAAAAAAATGCGTTATTTAGTGTCATCTAAAAAAATCCATTAATAAAAAGAGAGAAAAATTGTAATTATTTAGTAAACTAGTTGTCACATGTGTTTCTCACTAATCCTTACCTTCTTATAAATCTAATAGATCGTTATATACACAGCAGTTATATGTACAGATACTCTTCGAACGATACAGATAATCGTAAACATTATTCACTCGCGCCTAAAGGTAAGTAACCTCAACCGGTTATCCTCTTCTGTAAGTATGAGACGCTTTTTTGTTGCTCCAAATAGAACTTTTAATTTCAAGCTTATTTTCTTTCTGATAGTCGAGTCAATAACATCGATTATATGAACTCCAAGTTTGTAACAAGGCCGTGACTATCGAGTAAAAGTATTATCGAATGTATATATGTAGGTGCTTCAAGCTTTTTTTATATATCTATTAGTAAGTTAACAAGTGTGAAACTTTGGATTTAACGACTACGTAGATGTATCTGTGTGGAGCTTATTTGTAAGTTTTTCTCATATAACGTCCGTGATATTTTCGGAATTAGAAAGAATATTATTAAAACAGATTCTTAAGAAGTTATACATTTTTTAAATACAAAAATTTTTGATATCTTCTAGATGTAAATGACTTTTATCGCTAACCCAAAGGTAAATACGAAAAACGAATACGAAAAAGTCTAGCACTTTTAAAATGTCTTATATTCATATTAAAAATACTTTTTAAAAGAATATCAAATATTTGTTAGTAATAAAAAAATATGACTCAAATAAATTGTCCATTCCATATTTCCAATATTATCTGCAAACCGTCAAGTTATAGACTATCAATAATTATATCAACATATAGTAACATCGTTTAAGCTCCAAGTACATCTAAAGACATAAGCGCCTTACTGATATTACCTCCTAAGCTCTATACTGCCTTTGACAAATATTGGTCTATGGGGAACGCAATTTTGATGACGCTTTCGTAAGGTTTCTATTCATATTGATAGATTGATAAAAATTGAAAAACTACTCAAGTCGGACGTCAAAGTCAGATGAATTTAACTTTAAAGCAGTCATGGCGCAGTAGGGTATCGACTGAGTGCAAACGTGATGGTTCTATATTCAATGCTCTACCTGGAGAATGAATTAGATCACTTTAATTTTCAGCTCTTATAGACAAATCACGATGTTAAACATCGTTCTGTCTGTCGAAAATTGTACAGAAATTGGGAATATAGAAAATATGCAAATAAATATTTTTTACTTAAATAGATTAACCAAATTGTCAAATAATATTTAAAAATAGCTATTCATTTTAGTAATATATTTAGGACTTTATATAATAAAAAGAAATAACTGTGACGTTCATATACAAGATTTCCGTTATATAGAAACTTATTTATAATCTCGCAAGACAAATGTTTTGTATTTTACTACAAAAATATAAAAATATATGCTTAAGTGTCTATCCCACAGTAGTGAATAGTTATTCCAACTAGTTCAAATTCGTTTGGTAAAATATTTTATAATAAATAAGCCTCTAAATAGTATATAAATGTCTCGATAAGTGGCGGAAAGTATGAGACGGAGTGTCTTAATATTAGGTTTCTAAGGTTTCTGCGGTTCTCTCTGCCTACCATGCTATGCGCGGGATAAAGCGTGAAATTAATAAAAATATTTATAAATAAAAACAGTAAAGTCTAAATGTCACGTTAGTCTTTGGATTAAGCTTATTTAAAAATAATATGGAGAATATAAACATAACGTAACAATATAAAATTAATTATTTTGTATTCTTATATATAATATAGAAAATCGTAATAATCCAAACGATTCATTTATATTTTACTTCTGAATTAATATCTAGGAAATCTGTTCAAAATATCAGTGATACCTTATCAACAAGCATTGCTGAACCAAAAACAATGAAGTGGATCTTATTAAACGCAAGTAGCTAAGTTAAAATAAGTCTCATTTCGTATTGCGAGGGCGAAAGGGGGAGAGGAGGGCATATTATCACGTAACAAATTGGTTTCTCTACCTTTGTTCGACATTCGTCCCAGGCCCTTTGGTGAGACGAATTGTGTAGGGATAGACAAAAAAAGAATTAAAACTTCTTTAAAATGTGTTTGTTTAAACGATGAATTACTTACGTGGCATATTTCACAATGCGTGGAACGTACCTGAAAAAGATTTTTCTTTACTAAAATGTGTGAAAAAAAATTAGCCAGCCCATTAGCCAATGTTATACTGGTCACATGATTTCTTTACTAATACTAAAATTTGTAGTCGTATTATTATAGTATAAATTCAATATAAATCACCTAATTTTTTAATACAAATTTATTAAATATTTATAATATATATTCTTTATTGCACTAATATACATGGGTTATTATTACAGTAAATTTAGTACACAAAGGTGGACTTATCTCTACAAGAGATCTCTTCCAGTCAACCTGTGGTTGTGGATGAGTGGCAACTAACGGGTGAAGCAAGTGCAATTTAAAGAAATAAGTATAATTATAAATACACACATACATACATATATAGATCTATATAAATACGTATACATACGAATCAATAAATATACATACACAATATATATACATACACAATTACACGTATAAATACACATATATATTCAAATACATACACATATACAAAGTTATAAATATATGCAGTTGATTAAATTAAAACCACCATCCAAAATCAATCTTGTGCATTTAAATTTGTGAGTAGATATTTTTTTAATTGAGATTTAAAGGAATTTAAGGATGGACATTTTTGGATAGATTTAGGAAGTTGGTTCCATAGGGATGCAGCATATACTGAATAGGATTTCTGGAAGAATTTGGTTTTACTCTTCGGTATGTCTAGCGTCGGCAAGACGCAAGACCGCCTCGAGCGTGAAGGAGGAGGTAGGATGTTAAAGCGGGAGCATAGGTAAGGAGGGAAATCACGATAATTAAGGATTTTAAAGAGAAGTGTGAGGATATGCATATCTCGGCGAAGGCGAATCGGGAGCCAATTAAGCTGAGCTCGAAATTCGGAAACGTGGTCATATTTTCGCAGACCATAAATAAAGCGTATGGCGAGATTTTGAAGACGCTCCAGCTTGTTTAATAGCTCCTCAGTCACATCTAAATAGCAAACGTCGGCGTAGTCCAAAATTGGTAAAAGAAGAGATTGCGCAAGCATAATTTTGGTCTTAAAAGGGAGGTAATATTGGAGACGCTTGAGAGAGTGCAAAGAGAAATGCATGCGTTTGCTAACACAATTAATATGTGATGTCCAAGACATGTTGTTATCAATAGTTAGACCTAAATTTTTGATTTTATCACAATAAGCAATTTCAATACCTGAATATAAAATTTTAGGCGTTGAACCCCAATTAATTTTATCTCTTAACTTGTTACTGCCAATGATAATGGCCTGAGATTTTTTAGGGTTAACCAGCAGTCCAAAAGATTGGGCCCAAGATTGCACGGCAGTAAGGTCTTTATTTAAAGCTGCAATAGTCTCCGGTAGATCATTTAAACTGCAATGACGATACAACTGCAAATCATCTGCATACAGATGGTAAGGAGAAGATATGACTTTCGATATGTTATTGATAAAAATAGAAAAAAGAAGTGGGGAAAGAACACCGCCTTGAGGGACACCAGCAGTGAGTTGTAACCACGTCGATGTGACATCGTTAGCTTTAACACATTGCTGGCGACCGAAGAGGTAAGAGTGAAACCACTTAATAGCTGAAGTAGAAATGTTAACTGTTCGAAGAGTGCCCAGAAGTATATCAAAATCAACACAGTTGAAAGCACTGCTGAAATCCAGTAGTACCATCACGGTGAGCTTGGTATTATCCAAGGCGTACCGTATGTCCTCCGTAATATTCAACAGCGCAGTAACTGTGCTGTGGAAAGGACGGAATCCAGATTGCAAAGGACATAGTAGATTGTTCGAGGAGAGGAAGCAGTAAAGTTGATTATTTACAATGGATTCAAGGACCTTGGATAGGACAGGAAGAATAGATATTGGACGATATTCAGTACAGCCGGTTGGGTTGGTAGTTTTGGGTAGAGGGACAATATAAGCATTCTTCCACAAAGTTGGAAAAACATTACGAGACAGTGAAAAATTAATAATGTGGGTGACCACTGGTGAAATGATTTCCAACACGGGAAGAATCATGTCAAGACTGACATGATCACTACCAATGGCTTTAGTGGAGATGGATTTGATATACCTCTTAACGTCATCTTCAGTAACAGTTTCGAAGGAAAATTGAGTTGAGTCGGGTAGTTCAATTTGAGACAGAATCTTAAGAGTATTCATTTTAGTTTGGGGGCTTATGGTTAAAGGTGGTTTAGAGAAAAAATAATTTAATTCGTGTAGACTCATTGTTACAGAGTGAGTAGCTTTGATATTTCCTACCCCTAATGACTCTAAGAATCTCCAGACTTGCGGCTGAGTGAGATTCTGAATAGTACTGTGAATGTAGCGGCGTTTTGCATCCCTACACATTCTGTTGCAAATATTTCGCAGCTTTTTATATGCAGCTAGATTTTCTTCAGAAGGGTATTTCTTGTTTTTGGCTTTAGCTTTGTCACGTTTAGTCATTGTTCGCCTAATTACTGGAGTTAACCATGGGGCAGGTGCATGCTTCATACGAACTGGTCTTACTGGGGCATGTTTGTCATAAATGTTAATCAATTCAGTAGTTAAAGATTCCACCATATTGTCAATACTTGTGGACGACAATATGGGAGACCAGTCGATGTTCCTCATATCTTCTTTCAAGCGTTCCAGATCCATATGCGAAAAATTGCGCTGAAGAAATATTTTGTCTCTAATCTTAAGAGGACGTAGTTTATAAGAAACATAAATTAAATCATGAAAAGAGAAAGGGGCAGTCATTTGTCCATGAGAAATAACGAGATTAGGATTAGAGACGGAGATGAGATCGATGAGAGAGGGCCTGCAGTTAGGAAAATGATGCGTGGGATAAGACATTGGGAGAATGTGTAAATTATACGATTCATGTAGTGCTAATAAAGTATTAGATCTGGAATCATTCTTTAAAAGACATGTATTGAAATCTCCCATACATATAACATGTTCGTATTGTGGTGAAAGAAATTCCAAAATACCTTCCAGAGTACTAAAATAATTTATTTTATCACTCGGAGAGTACAAAACTCCGAGAAGAACTTTTTTATGGCGTAACTCTATTTCCAGGAAAAGATATTCAAGTGCTCCTATGGTGTCATTAGGAGAGTATTTAATGATGCTGGCAGGTATGCAGTTGCGAAGGTACATACAAACGCCTCCACCACCCTGCAAAGTACGATCATTACGGAACAGCTGGTATCCTGGAATAGAATAACAAATAGATGGGAGAGATGGCTTAAACCAAGTTTCTGTTACGAGTATACAATCAACTACGCCGGAGCCAAAAGATGTGAGAAGATCAGTAAAATGAGCAGGAACACTCTGAGCGTTGATATGCACAATTGAGATGGAATTAGATGGATTGGTAAAAATTTTCGATAGTTTATCTTCAAGTGGCACAAAATCTGAAAGTGATGAATTATTACTTTCTGCGCTATCGCAATCACTAGAAGGGCAGGAAAAATATTCATTTCCTGAAAACATGATTCACATAACTTAAAAAAACAACAATAAGTATATGTATTAAATAAAAAAATATTAGATTATATATATATAGAATAAAAATAATAATAATAAAAATACAAATAGTATAATAAAAATATAAAATAATAAATATATAGTAAAAAAATATTTAAAAATATATAAAGAAATTAATATTAACAAAACAAAAATAATAATATAGTAAAAATTGCAATCACCTGTGCACAAGTCCATTACAAAATAAGTTTACACTAAAAAAAAAAATGATTACATATTTTAAAAGAAACTAATTAATAACGTATAAAGTAAAACTTAGTCTAACATATTAATTTACTATTAACTTATTAATTTACCAAAGACTATACAAAGACAAGTGTTACAATGACAGTTAACATTAATAATCTGCGACAGTACTGGCAACATATATTAGTGTCAAATTGCACTGTCACAAAACAAATATAACAACAACATACAATTATAACAAATTATGTTAATAAGGTTATTAACAGATATATTCAATTTTAAAAATAGATACGGCTGTTACATAAGTAGTAAATAGATGGTAATGGTGCCTTTTTAATGAGCGTCGGTAGATTTCATAGCAGAACATTTCTGTATTAAGTGCTTTAGCTCAGGCAGCGAAGAAACTTTGCATTTGGTTTTATTGGGAAGTAATATAATAATTACCCCATCAGCTGTCCAGCATTTCTTCAAACCAAAATGCTTACGTGCTGCTATGAAAACTTCCTGACGAGATTTGGTTAAAAATTCCGTTATTGTTATTTTAGCACCTTTTAATAACGTTTTAGCCATCCACACACTAGAACGCATTTGCACAGTGGAAAATCTAATTAGAATGGGCCTGGAAGAGTCCTTTTTCACACCCAGTCTATGGCAGGAGTCAATAGAAGTGGACTGTACGTTGGGTATTTTCAACTGGCTGGATAGTATATCAGTTACCTTCTGCAGCACGTTCTCATCTTTGTCCTCACTCACACCATGAAGCAGAAGAACCTTTCTCCTTGACTGCATCTCAAGGCGGTCCATGCCAAGCACAACACACTCCACCTGTGATTTTAGTAGACCAAGCGTTTTCCATACCAGAGTCTTGAAAGAGTGAAATTCGGCCGTTAGGATTTTTATAGTAGGTGTAGGGGTAGTAGTTTGAGTCAAGTTCTTCTCAAATTCAGCCATGCGTGAGGAAAACATAGCAGAGAGTTCTTCCATATTCTTAAGCAGCTGATTTGTAGGTGTTTCCATTTTAAATGTATTATTTAGTGTTTAAAGTTTGTGAGAAAGTTTAGTGTTAATCAACTTAGCACAGGTATTTATCTTTTAGCACATATAAGCACTTAATTACTTTAATATAAATAAATTAAATAGAGACACAAAAATACACGTCTGTACACTTTGACGCCTACCCGCGAAAAAAGATATTTACGTTATTATATAAAAAATGTCGTAACAAAAATATACAAACAAATTTCAATATAAAACAAAATTAATCCTCTTAAACTAAGTCGAAGTTGGCCAAGTTCGCAAATAATATTATACAACTACCCACAATTTTTGCTGATGGTATTCTAACAAAAACCCGAAGTCTTCTTAACATGGGAGAGAAAAAAGATTCTTTTGTCGAGCGCATTTCGAAAGTAAAGCCTACGGAGGCACAATATACGTATTTACCTTTTTGTCCACCTACTTGCGATAGGGTCGCAGAATTGCGGAAATAACTAAAATATGTATTCCTGTGCACCGTTTTATGGAAACATCGTGTTAACATTTTTTAA
This sequence comes from Dione vanillae, assembly GCA_037178615.1. Taxonomy (NCBI): domain Eukaryota; kingdom Metazoa; phylum Arthropoda; class Insecta; order Lepidoptera; family Nymphalidae; genus Dione; species Dione vanillae. The sequence continues at coordinate 3,005,918 of JAZFAU010000261.1, forward strand.
GCTATTATCTTTTCAATAATTTTATTTGGTTTTTTATGACACTTTAATTGTTTTTATTAATTTATTTAATTTTTGTTGTTTATTTTGTTTAGATTGAAATCTGAACTTTGTATTAGATATTAAGTGGACCTAAGTAATAAAAAATCACGTCAATCATCAATCACAATTTAATTTGGTAATTAAATAATAAGTTTTTTAATATATATATATATATATATATATATATATATATATATATATATATATATATATATATATATATATATATATATATATATATATATATATATATATATATATATATATATATATATATATATATATATATATATATATATATATATATATATATATATATATATATATATATATATATATATATATATATATATTAAGTATAACGTATACTTTCCCACATCTTAATAAAAAAATAGCAAAAATAATGTCTTTAAAAGAAAATAAGAACGCGTTGTGCAACCCTATTCTCAACCTTAGTTAGGTGACAGATTTTTTATCGTAATAATGAGCCAATACTCTTGAGAATCGTTTTAGTATTAATTTACATTCAGCTTTTGTTCTCGATTGAAATTTCATGTTTTTTCATTTGTATTAAAAATGTTGAGTTTCATCTATTTCATTCTATGTTTGGAATATATATATTTTTATATATTTAATTTTTTACTTTTATAAAGATATTGTGCAGTGTGGGTGATTAATCTCTATTACTGGTGAAATAAAAATAAACTCGGTGGTTGAACGTATCAGTTTTGAGTGTGATAACAAAAGCTTTTCCTATATTATGATATTTTTATATCTATATTTATAAAAGATATACCTTCCAGATATAATGACATATCTACACGTAGTTGAAATAAGGTTTAATTGAAATTACACGCGATATAAGAGCTTTCATTTAAATAAACAAACAAAAAAGCTCACTCAAGAGAATGGTAGTGTTTGAACAACGTCGTTTTCTATTTACGCATACCAAATAAGCTCGGCGGTGACTTTATACATGAAGCTAATACGGGATCAAAAATAAATCACTCATTCACTCGTTCATTGATTTAGATCACAAGTAATAGAAATGTTTAGACTTGTCAAGTGAAGTTACTAAGTAAGCATAAAATTAAAATTGAAAGTTTTAATACTTTATCGCACTATCTATATCAGCATATGGAGAAAGAAGTAAGTGTATAACCCTCCGTATATTTTTTTCAGCTTAGTTTTTATTTCGACTAATTTATAGTTAGATACTAAAGTTACTGCTACAACACGACGTTTCGTAATTTAAATTAAAATTTAATAGGACTCTTCTAATAATTAGATATTAGAAAAAAATATAATTATATTATTACATTATGTATACATAGTCACTACATTTTAATTGAGTAAAAGAATAAGTAAAGATGTAACATATACTGTTAATATAAGACTTCTTCTAAGTCTTAGAAAATCATGAGATTGCAACCAACCACATTCTGTTCCCTGGACTTCACCTTTTCGAGAAATTGCGTGTTGAGTGGCGGAACTAAACACCGCGATTTGCCTAGTGGCCAGAGCAAAGAAAATTGAAATTAGAAAATCCATCCTCCGAGTGAGAATCGAACCTATAAACAGACCCGTTTACAGGCACACGCTACACCTCTACGCCATGACGATTCCTTATAAACTTTAATTTCACGTCAAACTTTGAAATAACAACACAGTTTTCATAAAAAACACTATTAATTATTAATATCTAGACAATCACACCGGGCGTAGCTTTGCAAACAAGTTAATGTTTCTCAATCCAAGCATTCCAGTCCAATCTGTTTATTGGTTCAATGAATATACTGTCACAGTTATAACCATTGGAACTGAAATACATTTGCTGTATGCTGTCAAAGGACAAGCTAGCGGTTACGAAAATTTTGTTTATTACGTGTATATTTTGTGTACAATTCTAGTTCAGTTCGTGGTACACTGCTAGTGTACAACATGTTTGAGCGCCTACTTAAAACCCACGCTTTAGTTATCATTTAAGTAATTGGGTTTCAATTTGTATGAATATTTTAAATATGGATAGAAAAATAGTAGAATAATTTAGTGGTCTAAGTTAAGATTTGAGTTAGGATTGGTTTTGTACGTTAAAAAGCGAACTGGTAATAAAGTTATTATCAATCAAACTAAACAAGCAAAAAAAGATTAGCAAGTTTAGCACCAAAATGTAAGGCCAGGTATATATTTCTACACTTTATTTCTAAATTCTCTGCTTTAACATTAATCTATAAAACATTAGTCTACTGCCTTCGTATCATCAATATCTCCTTAAATCATCACCATTGCAATAAATCATTATTAAAAAAATATATTTTATTAAACATATGAAAAACCTCTTATGACAGGTAAAAATATCCTAGAATAGACACTAGGTTTACCTTATACATTACAAGCCCCGTTTAGTTTACAGGGTCAGCTCGGGCGAGTTATCCGACTGAACAGTTCAATCGTTCATTCACTATCCTTTGATCTCGGTATTACGCACTTTCCGCTTCACAATGCTTGAGCATTGTAAACTTGCCGTGGAGTTAACGCTCGCTTGTTTTTATGGTGAAATGGTTATATCATATTTATTTATGTATATTAAAATGTACACCTGGACAGTTTAAATATTGTAATATTGGACTATTTAGGACTATTTTACAATAGTCCTTAATAATTATAAAAATAAAATTAATGCAAATTTTAAATTAACTCAATTATATTATTAACTATTATAAATTATTATGAGTTAAAATTTATTTAATTAATGTATGTTAATTCTAATTTTTTATTATGTTTATTTATTTATAATTACTTTTTTATATACATACAATTTTTAACGTAGTGGATCTCATTTCAATGTCTCCATAGAGGTGGGTTGATAGTGCACCTACATAAAATTAACGCGATTCGGTTGCGTAAGATTGCAAAAAAACTTAACAATTTCATATTTATTTATAAATTAAATAAATATATATATTAAAGAAAAGTGTCTATACAAGTTAAACTTTTGGTATCAATTTACATAAGCATATGTACCTTTTATACACATATGAAAAATCACTTTAAATATAAATCAAAATAGAATCTTCTATAGTTAAAATGGAAAAAGTCATCAAAAAATAAAATGGTATTTAATTCAATATTAAGTCGCTGTATCCTTAAGCAGGATAGGTCCGAAGTTAGTGTCAAGAAACTCTGTTCTTGACTTTTAGCCAGAAATCTGCACGTCGCGCTGCTCATGTCGCGAAGCTCATGGCCGCACGTCGTCTACTATAGAAACAAGTATAGTAGACAACGTGTTTATTAAAGAAAATGAAGCAATGAAATAAGGCAAAGCACCGCGTTGAGTTCCGTTACTCAACACAACACACACACACAAGGATAGAGAAAGCAGGGACTAAATAACGGAATGTCTTAACACTCGGTTGCTATGGTTCCTGCAGTTTCCTCTGTCTACCATGTCCTGTGCGGAATAAGGCGTGGCGACATAAAAAAATAAAAAAGAAATTATAAATTTTCTCTGGTGTAGTACTGAACACCGATGACTTTTACAGTTAGACCCCATTGGGCTGCCGATGTCATTAACATAGCCTATATTTGTCCACTCCAGTCTCTTCAATTAAACATCAAATTAAATTTAGAAAACATATGAAAATTTATACGAATTGGTATTTTAAAACTTATTTAAATTATTTTGTAACAATATTTTTTTTATTTACTTAATGTGAAAGAGTTTTAAATTATTTCTAATATAGCCATTCCCATTCGGGCATATTGCTCACCCGTCTTTATTAATAAACAATTACAACGCTTATATTTGGGAGGTACATAAACTAATTTAGTAGATGATCTGATTTTACAGCTACGATGTAGATATATTTAGCAAGTCGGTCATTGTCGGTAACAAAACGCGTTTCTATTTTATGGGACTTCTGTTGGTGTGTTGGGAAATTTAGAATTTTTATTGTTTAAAAGCGTTCTTTTGAAGAAAATATTCTTGAAGATTAAGATTGTATGTAAAGCTTAATTTTAAGCATATGTATTATTTATTTATATATTAGTGTCCTGTTATATATTTAAAGTTATATATGTCGTTATAATCAATATTTCTTTCATCATTATTTACAAGAAATTAACTTAACTGAATTTCTATACTAACTAAGTATTAGTAAAATAAAGTTATTTAAAGTGAAATAATAAATATTCAGATACAAAATGGCAAATATTTGTATTAGAATTTTAATCGGTATTTCTACAATGACAGTGACGTATGTTTTACATGACAATTACTGCACGTTACTAAAAACATAGTATGCAGATAAAGGATCTCATATAAGCGGCAATAAACATGACAGTCGATCGGGGACTGAAAAACTAAAGCAATTTTAAAAAACACGTTCAGTACGCGGTACAATTAATTTTAACTGCCCATTCAAAATATTGAACACCGTTATATCAATAAATAATGGTTATTTTTAATATCTAGTATGTCAAAATATTTTCCCATATTATTGTGAATCATATATTATTAAGAAAATAATAATCAATTCCTTTTTACCACTTCTTACTTATGCGGGTAGTAGTTTTTATAGTATAAGATAGTAGTTTACGTAATTTTGTAATTGCTAAACCAATTTTTACTTTATGTGAAAAATGAACACTTTATCTCATAGTAAATTCTTTTAGTCGATTATATTAACATTAATAAAGGTTTATTTTTCTTTCATTCTAAGGCATTTGTTAAGTCAGACATTGCTAGACGCATATAAGTTTACATATTAAATTTTAGCAGAAATCTGAGTTTATATAATACCTAGTAACAAATCACACTAAGATAGCATAGCAAGCTAGGAAGTCCCTAAAAAAATTATTAAATCTAAATAACACATTACGTGTAACGGTCCAAAGACCGCGAGAAACTCCCAACTACAATAGCCTATAAATATTTTACAAATAATTATAATGAAAAATCACCGCCGTGTAATCACTAAACGGCTGTAGTCCGGCTTGTATACAAATTTAATTATTTTACAGCCGAATTCCTTAATAGTCTATTGTTTTCGTTGTTAGGACATCGATATCCGTTCAATTTTTAACTATTCAAGCGTTTAATACTAGACAATTACATTTGAAATGTCAAACATAAATATTGTTATATTTTTTCGTTTAACTTCAATAGTTTGGGTGATTTGTGGAAAAATATACTTTTTTAAACTAAATCTATTTATATAAAACTTTCTCATCTGAGAAATTTAAGCATTTAAGATATAGAGATATAGTCTTTGAGAAATGTAGGGGAGTACTAAAAGAGAATTTTTCGAAATTTAAAGGAGACCCGGAAAATAGTAAATTTTACGTTTTATAAGCAATGCAAATGACATTTCATTGAATATTTACAAAATATTTAAAAACACTTTCAAAATTCGTTACTATTTTGAAACTAAATTAATCTTACGCAACATTTAAATTATAACAATCAAGAAATAGCCCTTACCCAGTATGTAATAGAAAATTTGATCAGTACGTAATTGGTGCAAGACGCCTGTCAATGCAATAATTAATACTGCCACAGTCCATCGTAATGCTTTGTACCAATTGATTCGACACTATTAGGTCAATCAAAATTACTATGAGATCTAGGGGTGTTCAAGAGGGTTAATTTTAGGGTAATTTACCTACTAGTTGTAAGTATCTTATGCTAATATAGAATTCGACTTGGCCGACTGATCTATATATGTGGAAATTTAAATAAAGTCTGTCATAAAACTTAAATATTTTACGCAAAACCTATCATTCCCTAAAGAATTTCAAGTTAAAAAAATATCCATTTATAACGATATTTATAAATTTGTATAAAACCTATATTTTTATAATAAAAATATCATAAAATTACATATTTAAAAAAAATTATGTACCAAATGAAATCAATTGAAAAAAACGCACATACAGCAAACGACACTTGAAATTAATATAATCTATGCAATATATAAAGTTATTTTATACCTAATTTAATTAAAACAAAGCATGTGGGCGTTTCTTTTTAATGATACATACCTATATTATAATGAGTCCACTTGATTACTGATTTAAGGTTTTACTTAAATTGTTTATTTTATACTATAATTAACTCCACTTGATCTTTTTTCAATTGCGTGGAAATAAAATTGGCAAAGCGAAGTAGGTTAAACGACTTCCCTTATTTGTCGCTTCCTGGAAGATATTAAAGGCCGCATTCGATGTCTCAAACCAAAATATGGTTTGCGTCAATAAAATTTTATGAACGCCAGAATCTTAGAAACGTAATATTTTTGATTGTTCTGATTTTATTTGATATTTCGAATGATCTTTAAAAATGCAATATAATGTATTTCAGAAATATAAACTGTATTGTTGACATGGAAGTAACGTGATAATATATTTTGATACGTATAAGCGTGCTGAAAAATACTAAAGTATTGGAACACGCCATTCTTTATTTTTAATCCAAATTCAACTCAAACTCTGTTATTTAATTGATAAATAAGTAATTCTCTTCGGTGCATTCGAACCCACAACTATCAGTCAGAAAAGATTGGCTTTATTTTCTTAAAACTTACGTAGGGCCACGATTAATAAAATTAAAAGGAATTTAATAATAATAATAGTATTTACTATACTTTTTAAACCAATTTTATAATTCAAGTTTTTACATAAAACTACCATCTACAAAACAAACATACAAATTATATGAAATCTAAGGAAAAGAAAGTAAGAACTATTTGACATAATTAAACACGTGTTAAACAATGCTTAAGCTAGAGCTAGAGCACGCTAGATTAGTGGAGTGACGTTTCAACATGAAAATCTCATTTTAACGAGGCAACTGAAAAAACAGCGTCTCCTACTTCACGTGTTCTCACGTTTGTTCATAACGTAGAAATGACCCTTCAGACATCCTTTCCTCGGCTAGTCGAGTTAATTAAATATCTTAGAAACATTAGTATGTTGAAAGTTTTGAGCTTTCTTTTTAGTTGTTGTTGATAGTTTAAGTTCATTTTGAGGTTAAATTTGTTTAAGCTTACTGCATATAATAAGAGGTCTTCGCTCAGGCTTGGTACTGTTAAAAATATGAATCAATTCTACATTAACATTTTAATGAGAAATACTTAGAATATTGCACTTCTCCAATTACAAATATATATTTTTAAGCATTAATATTTCTATTTTAACAATATTAATACTAGGATTGTATGTCATTACAAGTTTCATAACATATGCTACGATTCATAACATACATGTATACATATTATATAGAGATTTCGATAAGTGTTTGCAAGCGCAGGTATACTCTATTTTCTACTACATTGATAATCTAACGCGAAGGCAATTCGACATAACCAGGAATAGGCGGTCTGAAGTTATATATAAGGTTATAGACTGATGTCCTAATTGCTAGACTAACTTGGAACCAAGCTCTAAATTTGTAGCGTAATTGAAATAGCGAAAACTATACTGAAATTAAAAAAGAAATGTATAATAGGGACTTTGACGTAAGCTAATTTATATGGATGAAAATGTTTTGTTAAATATTTTATTTACTGCTTCATAAATAATATTTATTATAATTTTAGACTTTTTCTAGTCCTCTAAGCAATTTGACTTTACGATGTGTTTTTATAGCTAAAAGAGGAGTCTGTATTTCGCTTTCCGTCTGAAACCCTAGCGTGGTGGTGAATCAAAACAAAAATTAAATTTTTCTTTACTAATTATTATTCTGATCAACATACAATGCCTAGAAGGCGGAAAGTAGGTAACAGATTACTAGAGGGGTTTCCTCCGCTTTCCCTATTGTGCCTGAAAAAAAAACGATTACACTATATCTTACTAAACTTTAAATATTATATATTTTTTCTTTATAACTTCGATACAACCGTCGCCAAAACATTAAACTTGCAAGTTTTCGATACTACGTTATAGAAAAAAAAACATTACCGTACAACTCGATAGTTGCTCACGTTTAATGTGGCCGTCACTTGCAACGTTAACCGTCACGTACACCATAAAACTCACCCTGACAAACGTCTTGCTAATTAACCCTTTAATGGGCTATTACGTTTGATTGTATAATTTTATGACTGACCGGGACCGGGTTAAGGCGAACGCGAGCTCTTTGAAATGCGATCGTTACGTTCAATATATTTTTAAATGTAAATGGAGAGACAGAGACTATATGACTCAATTATGTGGCTTTGTAATTAGGAACATATACTATGTTAGTGTTTTGTATATCGATGATTTAATAGAAATAAATCGCTTCTTAATTATTTTTCATACTGGTTAGATAAGATTTGTTTTTTTTCTTTCTATGTTTTTTCTTTCTTTTGTTTGTATCTTTCTATGTGGAAGGGTGGGCAGATAGAACTGCAGGAACCATAGGAACCTAGAATTAAGGTTCTCTGTTGCTTAGTCCTTGCTAATTAAGAGTAATTGCATGTTTTTTTTTTTTTTATTTCAAAATAGTTAGCTCTACAGACACTTGGTCCGTATCCTTTTTTAATTTACACTATATGTTATTGTAGAATTAATATTTATCATAATGAACATCTATTATAATCTTTACATTTTTTTTTATATTTAATATTACTTAGAACTAAGGCTGTGGCTGATAAGCGAATTACACAAGTTTATATGTTAAATAAAATTAAATTTTATAATAAATTAAGGTCATGTTGAGTCTCGGAACTCAACGCTGCGCTTTGTAAATAGAAATAAGATAATCCATCTTTCCCAAGTGGGAATCGGATTCACAAACCGTCGTGTCAATATTAATAAATAACTCCTTAGTTATCTCTCATAATCCTTAATTAAGATGGAATAAACAAAATAATAATCCTAGTAGACATCCAGTAATTACTTTATTGACTGTAAACAACGTAAACAATTGACATATTTTATTTTAAATTTGAACAGATTTTTACTAAACAAGAAGAGCTTAATCTTCCCTCGAAATTAAAAATCTTAAACTAATACAAACATTCAACCTATTTCGCTTTAAACAAATATTTGTCTCGTCCAGATCTAAAAAGCAAATCGTAAATAACGATACCGATATTTGTCAGGTTTGCACGTGAAATAATAAGACTGAGCCAATTTTATTCAAATATGATCCTTATTCGTTTAGCATTACAGACCACGACACTGTATGCTAGGCTAGATGCAAATAAACAACCCTCGAAATGCGACCCTTGTTAAATTTAATACTTTTTTCAACGCAATTTATTGTATATAAATAAAGTTGAGGTTAACTTTGTTGCATAGTGAGTAAATATTTTATTAATATGACATACATTAATATATAACTTTTGTTATAAATGTTGTCTTAAAATGTTAATAGAAAGAAAAATGTTAATTTATACATGTAAAACAGGTAATATTAGGTTTTAAATGAATTCTGATCGACTTAAGAATAATTTCCAAGAACTAGAGCGTAATATCGAAATGAGCTCTCTAAAACGTACAATTTAGGGAAATTACAATTTAACATACCTTAAAGCAGCGTAAAACTATTTAAGATAGCATCTTTATATAAAACTAAATAAGTGACATAAAGTTTGGCGATCATCTTTACGACCATGTATGTGTAGGCTACGCCATGTCAGTCCACTGTGCGTCCGTCGGTCAAACATTTACGCCTGTCTTGAACAACTTCGTTTATTTCTGAGGTGTCACGTTACACGGTTTTAAAACTTGATGGCGTGTAATAAATGTTTTTGGCTGCAACAATCGCTTCTCGCGCCGTTGCACCATAAAATTTTGTCTTTGTCCACTAAATCTGTATTACCATACGATAAAGAGAGACGTGAGTTATTTTTTTAACTCGTCGATTTGTATTACGTGTTCAATAAAAATGTAGAGTAATAAAATACCAATTCAATACATTGTGTTCGCTGTTTTTGCGGTTTGGCCGTTTGATTGATTTTAATATATTTCTCTTTGACAAGTATTTAAATATCTGTACGTATCAATATCATGTAGTTTTTTGTTGTTTTCGGTGTTGTTATAGTATATTTGTAAACTGCCTAATAGAGCATTGCGTATGATTGACGTAGAGGTAAGTTAATTTTGAAATGTATTTGAAATTACAAACACGTAGCAGATTCAAGGGTTGCATATGTAATATGCAATTTGCAATACAAAGAGGGAATAATAAGTGGAAAATGCAATTATTTTTAATTTCTTTAGATTTGTTTCTTTCCATATATATTTCAATATATGAGGAAACATAAAAAAAGAACCGAATGTTCACCGATTTAACAAGAAAACGCTACAACATTAGTCTAATGAGACTGAAAAAAAAAATAAAACGGATACTTTCGGGATATTCAGTTCTGTAGGAATTCAACTCACAAGTATCGCTAAGATCCTATACTACTTCACCACGATGGTCTCAAATAGAAATAATCTTTTTTAGAAATTTGTGAAACAATATTTTCTTCAAGAGCATTAAGCATTCCCCTCGCGTTCGCAAAACAATGGACAATAAACGAAACTATATTAGCAAGAACGTTGACGTGCAATAAAAGATTCAGGGAAGTATGCCGATAAAATAACTCACAATTTGGCACGCACTAATTGTTGGGTGGGAATATGGCATTTATTATATAAGGTGTAAGGTAAAATATTGTTTGTAATTTTTTTAGTCAGACCGCATGTGTGGTCATTCGTTTTAAGTTTTTCATATTATATGTTATTTGTTAGTACTGTTTTCTTACATTTTGCATATTTTTATGGTGAATTAGTTGATTTTATTTATTGTTTACGTATAATAACATAAAATATATATTTAACACAGCAACAAGAAAACGTAGTTAAAGAAAAAAATATCGAAAACCTCAAGTTCATTGAGCTATGAAACATATTTTTTTCAAAATCATTAATTTACGATTTACTCGTATAATAATAATAATAATATAAACAGTAATGACAATAAATATAATGCCGACAAACGCACCCCACATAATTCGCAACGAAATTTGAATATGTAAAAGTATTTACATGGCAACTAAGAATAGATTTAAGCTTTAACATCGGTACACGAGTGAGTCCATAGTTAAAAGGATTACAGCTGATGTCATTAGAGCTTATTAGATTATACTAAATTGTATTACGACATAGGAAGGAATACAGGATACGGCCTATTATACCGGCCTACATCATTTGTGGTGGCTAGGCCATAGCTTTGTATAGCGCTGTCGTATGCTATATCTTATTATTTGTATGGATATTAGTTAGTATAAACGTATACGGGGAGAGAGCATGTTATGGTTACAGGTTTAAATACTAGCAATACTAAATTCGGGATCTAATACATGAGTGGTTGAATTGGTTAACTAAAATTTTCTGATTTTGTATTGTTTTGCGCTTCTTTTAATAACAGTATATAGAGAAAAAAAAAGGAAATTAATTTTTATTTATTTTTTTATAGTTTCACGCTTTATCCCGCATATGGCAGGGTAGACAGAGGGAACTGCAGGGCTGTGGAACGTAGTGTTAAGACACTCTGTTAAATTAAAAATTAATATTTCACTCCGAGGACTGTCGTTGTGCAGAGGCACAGTAGATATCTTTAAACGCAACGGCTTGTAAGTTCAATTCTAAATCAGGGAGAATGTAATATTTTCGTTTTCTTTGCTATGGTAACAAGGTTAGAACTCTGCGTTGAGTTCAGCCACTTGAACTAAGCGAGAAACGGAAAGTTCAATACTATGCTTATTTAGTCTTAGGTTTCCTTTGCCTTTACCCTCCTATTTAGTTAAAAAATATTTCGCTGACCTCCTATTTTCCTACAGCGTTAAAAAATATTTCGCTGAGTGGATATCGAATTCAAAACCATCGCATGTACAGTAAGAGACTTCCCACGATGGCGTCATTATCAAAATTGTACATAATAAAATACACTTAAATGTAATTTTAGTACATTTTAAGTGGTAAACTAGGTTTATGACGGCGGCCCTTTTTAAATTACTGTTCAACTAACAGTTAAAGTTTTTGGTTCAAAGTTTTCTTAAAACTGACATTGAATTACTTAAATTACCTTTTTAGTATATTCTTTGTTATGTTAAAAATTTTTTTCGTAAAATTAATTTATGTACAATACAAGTTTTTTTTTTAAATAAACAAATATCTGTATATTGATTTACCGTAGTAATATTTCGTATTGCAAAAGTTGAAAATCCAATACAAATAAATGTAAATACAAATAAGTAAATGTAATAAAATAAAATAAAAAGCTTATCTGGATTTTTAACTATCAATAACCACAGGAAGAAGTAAGTGTATAGAATACTATTTTCTTATTTAATTGTAGAATTATTTTTTTTATGGGAAGGACAAGGCAAACGAGCGGTCGGGTCACCTGATGGTAAGTGATCACCGACGCCAGATTCACACCACCACATTAGACACACAAGTGTTACAAGAGCGTTGCCGGCCTTTAAGGTGGACGTAGACTCGCTTTTTGAAGGTACCAATGTCGTATCGATCTGGAAACTCTGCTGCTGGTAGGCTATTCCACAGTGGTGTGGTACGTGGAAAAAAGTTCCTACGGAACCGCACAGTAGTAATTTGAACAGTTATAAAATATTTTAATACCAACTTTTATAATACTAGTGGGTACAGTATAAATATATATTTAAAAAGCAAATAAATTTTATGATCAACACCATAATAGTCATAAATCCTATAAAAAATCCCATAAATATTTTAATAAATCTATTACTACATATCTTTATATCTATAGTAAGTTCGTGACCTTTATACAAATATCAAAATTTGTAGAACACGTCAGTCATATTTTATATAAATAGTTGTGTATGACACACCTATTCGGCAGGTACAGTAGTAATCTACTGTACATTGAACTCTAAAAAGCTTTCCTATATACCAAAATAACCATTATAAAGACATTTTTTATTTAAATTAGTAGTAAGTTCTTGAGATTAGCGCCTTCAACCAAATAAACTCTTCTTTATAACATTATATTAGAATAGACTATATAATAGAATATTTTCGCCAAATGTGTTAATTTAAAAAGACAAAATTAGCATAAGCTCTGATAAAATACTCGGCAATACCTTTATAAGGATTAATTTAATATTGCTAACTAAAAATTACCATAAATTATATTTTATTGACTATTGAAATTTTATGTAAACTATTTTTTGGCTTCTAAAGAAAGCCTTTAATAGCTTAATTATTAGAAATGTATAGTTATTTTTGGATTACTCAACCTATCTTAGAATTGGCAGTGTCGGTATATGAGGAAAGGAACTTAAATGTTTCTTAATTAAGGTTATACTTTTCTTAAGCATCGGGAGTCAAACCAGCGTCAAAATTATTCTATCTTGTACGCTTTTTACAATTTAATAGTGGTGTTAGCATCCTGGAAGATTTCTTTCAATTTCTATCACCCGAAGATCATCTGAGAGTGACCGTGTATCCTGAGAGAACACAATTACTGACGTTTTTTTTAAATAAAATAATAAATACAATAAGTTGACATTGTAACGGAATACATAATGTTCGTTAATTTGGGTACAAAATAAAAAAAACCTTAGAGACATTAAACCAATAATTAGAAACATGTGTGAAAATGCAAAAGTAAAATAATAGACTATGAAGCATAAGTATATTACTTATTAAGGGAACATCAAAGAGACAACGCTAAAACACTTATAAGAAACATTGTAAGAATGGGCATAATTCATGAACATTTAAATAATTAATTGAAGAGGTTCTAGGAAAGCAATCGCTACTGAGTCTGTTTAAATTCACTGCCTACAGTACATTTCCGTGATGTTTTACATTACAGCACATTCCATTACTAAGTTATAACTTTAACACAAAATCCTGAAAGTCGTTTTAAGCACGAATTTCCATTACCGAATTTAAAACGTTTTATATCGTACCTGTGTATAATCGACATCATTACAAGGTATAAGAAAAGTATGCACTAACGAACAGTTTGTGCCGAAATTCCTTCAAGATTTAAAATACTTAAGAAAAATACTAGCAAGTGTGACAACAGTAATTCGGATAACATTATTAAATAAAACTGACAATATAAATAACACTATCTTCAAATCGTAAAGCAGTCAATTTCGGCCGTGCCCCGACGTTTTAAAGGAATAACAGAGGGTTAACGCGCCTCAGGAAGGTTCAGTTCATTTCCTTTCTGTACACGTATTTTTTTTCAAAACACCTTAAGTACGGGCAATTTATTCACATATTGCGTTAAGGGGAAAGCCGGAGGCATAAATCTATTGGTACAGCAACAGGACGCGTAGATCCCACTGTCCAGTCCTGATGTTGAGATGCCGCACATATCACAATAACCGCTCTTCATTATCCGCATTTCACTCGGCCGGGGCCGTATCTATCGGAATGCGCCTACAAAGGGTATCCATACCGAGTTACTAAGTCGCTACACTTAGTCCGACCGGCTCCAAACCAGTCCGCCTTCGAGCCAACACTCCGAAACGACGTAAGTGCCGGTTGAGTGACACCTAAATGCCACTTAAGCGTTGTTCTCTCAAATTTTTATTGGTAATAAGTAGCTTGTTTACGCTTTCTGTCCACACGCGTTAGTCACATCACTTTTGACCTTAGTTTCTAAACTTAAAAGGTTCCACCAATAAAAGATAGTGTTGAATAAATAGTAGTACCATGATGTAAGCGGGGAACGTAGTTACAACTAGTAAATGAAGATTTCGTTGTAATTTATGACGGGGAGGTCGAAAATGCCGTGTAGTGAACAATCGTTTATTTCAAGTTTCTTGGAACGAGAAATGATGCGAAGCGGCAAGATGTTTAAGTCTTATATGCGCACCGTAATTACAGATGTGCTATAGAGTTAAATAGCCGCGTGCAGTGAGATCAGTTCAATGCTGTCATTTGCCTCTAAAGCACACTTTATTTTCTGGAATAATCGGAGTTCAGAGTTCTTATTTCACTAAACTATAGACGTTTTATATTTGAATGTCTTAGCATTTGCATTATCTGGCCACAATGGCGCCGTTTGTTCTCGTTAAGGAACAAACATTATAGTAATAGTCGTAAACTTCGGGTTTTAATTTAGATATAAACATCACTTGTTATTGCATTGCTTTTAAAACCAATATTTATTTCTAGCCACAAGAAAAAAATTATGGCAACAGCTATAATACTTTACTTATAAACTATATGTACGTAACTTAAATTGATTCATACATATCCGGTGTGGGTTTACTAGACAAGTATTATTTAATAAAAATATTGATTTTTTTTTAATAATTACCTATTATATTGCAAAATTCTGTTTAAAAATATGATATATTTATGGTTATTTGGGGAATTAGTATCGAACTAAACATACAACAAACAACTGCAAGTTGTTACAGTCGCACTGTTCCACAGCGCCAAGACTATTAATTTTCCCCGAAGCGACAAATATGATTATTATATTAATAAACTCCTGCATAATTTTACTTGCCTTATTACTCTTTATGCACCGAGATGTCAATAATCTTTAGGAACTTTTTTTATAAAAAAGAGAAGAGGCGTACCTCGACGCTCTGTGCTATTACAACATACCAGAAGATTAAGACTCTAGTGCACTTAAATTATTTTACATAGTTTAAAACTGCCTTTGCTCGAGGAAGTCAAAGTTTCTTTTTGCATTTTAATCGCATTATACTTTATAGATTTCCGAGTGATGTGACATTTTAATATCATTTATAATTCAGCGTTAACATCGTAAACTTAGGCCTTTGTTTGTTAGTTTGCCCATTGTTATTTTACGTAATATATATTTAAACATCTTACATATTACAGGATCTTCATTCAGCCCATAATTACTAAAAATGTGCGAAAATTTGGAAAGAAAAAGGAAAAACTTAAAATACCTGTTGTACATAAGTAAATGTTACAATAAAGAATATACAAGCTGCACTACGAGTGTAGAGCATTGTACTGATTTTCAACTATAAGTCATTCATATTTCAATACATCTAGTTCATCTAACCAAACCTTTTCTTGTTTTTTATTGTTTTTTATTGAAACAAAAATATCAGCTAATTACGAACGAAATAGGAAAAATAATCAGTTTATTTTCGAGTTTTAATTAATGGGTCTCGTATCATTAGCAACAAATAAACTAAGGCCACCAATCACGCTAATGTTTGACAGGGAAATGTTAGTTGTTCGTAATTACGTTGTAAAAGTCATCCACGTAGTTGAGTGTGATTTATACCAAGCATTTGTCTTTGACTTTGTTCTCGTCTTCTGTTGGACTATTAAAATTATAGGTAACATGTACGATCGTTAACTTAACTTGTGTCAAATAACAAATATTTATATAGCAACGTACTAGTAGTAGAATTTATGTGGTAACTCTTTAAATAAATAAATAGTATTGGTCCAGGTTCTGGTACAGTTGCAAAATAAGTCTAGATAGTCACTGTGTGTGTAAAACATGAGCGTATGTATAGAGTGTACGTGGTACGTACCCAACCAATGTATTAAAGTTTTTCAATTATTGTATTTTTCTTTTAATAATCAAAATATGGGGTATATATTTATCTACCATATAAATATAAGTGTCTAATTAAGCAATGATGGAGTGAATGTAATGAGGCTCATAATTATGTATACATTAGTAAAAATATGAAAAATGAAATATTTCAAATTTTCCTTTATTATTATTTTTTCATCTTGGAAAATGTTAAAACTATTTATTTATTGCTTATAAAATTCAACGAAATACAAGTTATAAATTATTCAAAAACACAATATAAAATAATAAGAGTCGACACAATCGAGGCGCACCGAGCATTGGCCCGACCGATATGAAATTTCATACAAAAGAACCCGTATATTCCATCTTGTTCAAAAATATACCCCTGAAAAGGCGGTAGAAGGAAAATAGTAATTACAAGTCTACCGCTCGCGCTTTTGTGCCTTCTTTACAATGCAGAGGAATCTTTTTGTGCACGCTATCGGACGTTTGCACCCAACGTGCTCTGGATTTATTTAGATATACCCTACCTACTCTTTTATTGGAGACACAAATTGTAATTTAATGGAAACATATCTTTGTAGGTATTGAATTATTTGGTAATAAGTTATTAGTCGGCATTTTCTTCTGTTCTGTGTGTTAAATGAGTAAAAGATATTTTAAATATTCAAACTATAAAACAAAATTTCAGTCAACCATTTCAAATGACCATAAAAGGACATTATAGAAATATTTTCATATAAATGACGAAGTAAAACAACGTCTATACACAGATAAGATACACAGAAAAGATCCATATTCATTCGAAACGATACTAAATAATATTTATGAAACATAAAACGAAATTTTAATCACTACATTAATTTTACAAATTGATTATACACAATTTTATTTCGTTGCTACAAAGTTATTATGAAATTATATAGCAATAAATCTATTATTCAAACCATTATTTTTAGACAAGGCAAGCCAAGCTCAAAGGGAATTCCACTACAATTTCGACAGCAGAAAATCTTTAATAGGTGGGTTATAAAAAGCCATATAGTTTAACAACCGGTAGCTAATTTAATTGACAACGATAGCGTCTTAAAAATAACTGGTAATACTAGTGGAGCTACATATGACTTTAAAATTAACTTCGAATATATTTTTATTGATGATAAAAGTATCTTTATATATTTTATATCCGTTATAATTAAGACGACTATCGGTATTTGTAGATAAGCTTGAATATAATGTGAGATTATATTCATGTCTCCGAAGTACTATACTATGGGAAAAGTTTAATATTTGTTTATACTTTACAATGTTTTGAAATATTTAGAACTATGTAAGTTAACTGCTCGTGTAATTATTCAAAATATTTTTTTTGATATCGTAACAGTTGTCAGCTACAGTTTAAGAATTTTAATTATCATATGAACGATTAAAAGAAGTATGCGCAGAACCCTAAGCTAACAGCTATTTCGATGTTAATATGACTATATTTCGTTTAAGCTTCCAATATGTGAAAGTTCACTTGTCAATGAAAAATATAGGCTATATTACTTTTTTTTTTAGCTTCACGCTTTTATCCCGCACATGGCAGGGTAGGCAGAGGGAACTGCAGGAACCATACGAACCTAGTGTTAAGACACTCCGTTACTTAGTCCCTGCTTACAGCGTCCCCGCTATATTACTTAATATCTATTATTTTCAAATACGCCTTTGGCCGAGGCTAAAATTACTTTTAGAATACAGAGTTATATGGCATAGGCATATAATAAGTATTTTCAATTTAACCACGTGAAGCTATAGGTAAAAACTAGTATGCAATATCCAATACAACATTGCCAATACACCAAAAATCATAACAACCAACTTAAACCATTCAACCGCAATTCGATAAACTCATTCGATTTCAAATTAATTTGAATGAACAAACTAAAAACAATTAGTTTGTACGTATCAAATAATGTTTCTGATTTAGAAGTTATCGGTAGTATAAAGCCACTCTGTCCCACATTAGGGCATGCACCACTGTGCAGATAAGCGAACAATAGGCAACTTGTTCTATCACGCGATGGAATATCTAGATGATAAATTTATCGTTTATATAATAAATAAAGTGGTTGATAAAATGAATGTAATTCCATTAATGTTATGACAATTTGTTTTTATTAATGTAACAATGGCTTTGGCATTTTTTAAATATTAATTTCTATATTATAATTGGCATTTAATATGTAAGTTTTGTTTCTTTGTTATTAACAAAGAAACAAAGTTTACATATTAAATTATAATACATTGCGAGGTGGGGTAACAGATGCGATTGACATAACAGTTAAGATTATTATACTATATAACATGTATTGTCTTTCTAAAAAGTTTTTAATTATATAGTATGCTTAATGTTAATATATATTTTTTGTGACAATTTGTTATGCACAATAAAGAAAGAATAACTCTAGAGTTTAAATTGGTGAGTGATTGAAAGAGAAAAGCTTTCCTCATAGAATTTGTTTATGACCTAAACAAACAACTGAGCAACGTGCCAACAACACTTCACTTGATTTTTTATTGTCTTGCGTATTTTTTAAAGCTTTGACTTTAATTAAATAGACATAAACATGTCCGTATAAGGTCATACTTCATTAATTTTAATATACAAAAAAACTTGAAACATAAAAAGACGATGTATAAACACAAACTGACAAATGTTACAACAAAATCTCCGTAACAAATCAAGTGTGTACTATTAACGACATAAATACCCTTCAAAAGCAGCTTACAGATTCGTTCAACATCCTTACAGTGGCAAATTTACATCTCCTTATCATCCCCAAGCAGGAGGTAGCTCCAAGAGGTAACAGTGCGTTGAAAAACTTTGACAAATTTACTCCATAGTAGCTACGCCGTTTTTGCATAGATTACTATTATATTACCATATTTTAGAAGTAACGATAGATAGCTGGCATAATGTTTTCATTTGTGAACTGTTTTTCTTTGTGGTGTTTTTAAGAGAGTTATTTGTAAGGAAATCGTTTTAGGGATAACGATGCTTTATAATTTTCACATTTAAGAATATAACTTTCGATAACGTAAGGTATAGTTAATATTCAGTTAGGTTTAGTTAAGATAAGTCAAATTTCACTAAAATGTTGCCGGTTCAAATATAATTACGTGCTTTTTATGCCGTATATTGTTTATTTTATTAAAAATAAAGGCACTATTTGTACTGGAATGCTTTCTAAAATTCATCCAACAATACAGCTATCTCTATATAGCTATATAGGTTGACCGATCAATCTTCTTCGTATTTCTTCGTACAACGTGAAGAACGTAATTACTAAATATATAAATTAATGATTTTATAATACAAAAACTAAAATTGATTAATGAAAAACACGTACTAATTGTCTTTCTAAACAATAAAATTAACGAAAGTCTCTTGTATAGCAAATATGCAAATGCATACCAAATAAATATGAGCTATTAATAGATAATAGATTGAGTTTAAAATTTTTACTTATACTTATTTTGATTTAACTGAAGCGGGGACATTCTGAACGGAAGCACCGGAAACATAAAAAGCACAATGCAAGATCTTGGCTTGAAAAGTTTTGAGGTAATAAAAAGTGATCTTTACTTTATTTCGAACAATTCGAGATGCATTTCTATTAAAAATTTTCTAATATTATAAAGAATGGTTCATATATAAAATAAATAATGAATTTTAGTCTACCAATTATGTCAGTTAGTTTTTGGTATGACAGCACTATGCGCAGCAAAAATTGTTATTCTTTCTGTTCTGAGCCTGTGCACAGTAATTTATTTACAAATTTAGACTAAAAACCAAAGCTAAGTATGGAAAATGTTGTGTGTGGAAAATAATGTGCATAATTAAAATACAATTAGAAAAAATCATCCTCATGCCGTCAGATTGGAGTTAAGTGTGTAAATATACTTAACATGGACGAAATCTTGATTTAAATATGTTAATTTGGTTTAAACGATTCTAATGATAATATTAGACAAAAAATGCAGTTTTAAACGACGGTTACAAACTGACTTTATCAGTAGAACAATTTAAAAAAATATATGGAGAATGTACCTAGTTGTGTTTACGTAGATTAAGCTAATGAATTAAATTACTCATATTTTTTGTATTAACTCTTAGATTGTAAATCTTAATCCCAGATAAAAGTTTTATAAGCTTAAATCATATAAAAAAGCTGCACTATAAATTTTAAAAGCTTTTATCCTTATTCAAGATAGTAAATATAATTTTGATTACATATTTATATAATAAACATACTCGCCCATACCCGTTATTCAATATGTTAAAAGCTGGGGCGGTCCATTTTATCACCATGATAAAGCAACAACAAAAATATTTACACCCACGCAACCATACAGTGCTTGCCAGCCACAAAAGATACGGAAAGATCGTAAGATTTGATTTAATAACGAAAACCGTTGGCTATATATGGAATTATCTCGTTAATAAACGCTTTAATGTAGGTAATAGATTATTATTATAGTAGTTAATAATGCCTGTCTATAGCAAATTGTTACTTTATTATTTTGTATTAAGTCAAGTTTAGAGTGCTTTTTTTTAATAATTAAATTTATTACCTTTATATTTCAATTAAAATAAAAAATTTACTAAACTTGGTTTAGGAAAAAACTGGACACCATATTGATTTGCGAAATAGTGTTAATATTATTAGAAATTCGATAAGTATATCTTTCTTAAAAATAAATTGATATATTATATGTTTTTGCCATTCTTTCATAAACGAGTAGTTTCAGATCAAGATCCTATTTTTGGATATATGGATCCTATTTTCAATTACTTACATACAGTTTTAAATTTTAAACATAATTTTACACTGAGATTAACTCGAAACGATCGTAAATTGATTTTATGAAATCTATAACAGAAACATCATTTTTATATGGACTATAAATAAACTAAAAGGGCACTAAAATTTTAATAGCTCGAAACATTATATGCTTTATTATTGTATAAAATATTTTCAGTAACTCCTGAAACAATTCATGGAGCTTGAAGCTTTTAGGTTTAGTGATTTATGAACATGTATCGGATGAATTTTATTTAGGGATCCATAGATAAATATTATTTCAAATTATTTCTTTAATTTAATTGCTAGCTAAAACACTAATTCAATAAATTCTCTTCTCTCTGGATATTTAAATATATAACTATATATAAAATGTAGATATTGTATGTAATGTGCCTTGATACGACAAAGCGCGGCGTTGAGTTACGCAATTGAAGTCATGTCTTGAATTCGGTAGAAAAACTAAGGTCAGTGTATTGTCACAATCCTCTCTCTACCTACGTTTCTCTCGCTCTCTCTCCTTACTTATATGTGTGACAGTAGTGCTAACGTTAAAAAATTTATACCTATAACTTACACGATAGTAAACAATCGTTAAAGACATTCTCATACGACATGTATATATATTATCTTATAAATATAAAGCGTTGAAAGAAAACGTTTACTGATACGTATTGATACGTCAGTGACAGAACAAAGTGTAGATTGACAGATGATAAATATATATATTCCAGTCCCTCACGTCTTTAAAATAATATGAGAAATAAACGTTTATTTGTTCTCAAATTATCAGAATCCCTCGAAGTATTTAAAGGGCTCTGTCTCTTCAATTAATTTTGTTTGAAAAAGGTCCAAGCTTTACCTGAAACAATAAGATGTGTAATTTAATAAAATTAATATTTAATACGTGTTCTTATTAAAAACATTGTGGTTAATTTTCTATATTGAAAATTCTATATCAGCGTGCAGCAGTTTTACATATTTAAAAAATATAAGCATAGCCAAAATAGAACCAGAACGGCAGTTAGTAATTTTTAAATTTCACTCACACACACACACACACACACATATATATATATATATATAAATATATATATATATATATATATATATATATATATATATATATATATATATATATATATATATATATATATATATATATATATATATATATATATATATATATATATATATATATATATATGTATATATATATATATATATATATATATATATATATATATATATATATATATATATATATATATATATATATATATATATATATATATATATATATATATATATATATATATATATATATATATATATATATATATATATATATATATATATATATATATATATATATATATATATATATATCACTAAAACTTTTATAACAGAAAGCTTAAAATCTTCTACACTACACAATGTCATTAAAAGCTTTACAATAATCATTTAAGAATCACTAGCCAAGGAACATTATGGTCATACGAGTTTTGACATATATTAATGGTTACACAGACAGCGCGAAGAGATAAATAGTTGGCTTCATTAATGATATAAAAACGTGACATACGTTGTTTCCGTTATGCGGCATGGCACGGTATTTGGATCGTTTATTTACAAAAGTTAGAACGAATTGTACTTATGTATAGTTATCATTATTTTGAGTACATTGGACCTAAATAGAGATCATTTCCCATATAATCTACTATCTGTTTGTTGGAAAAACAGGAATTGCATGCTTTTTATACAATAAAACAAAGAAAAAGAAAATATTTACTAAATATAACTGCTGAATAATTCATTTTACGTCGTTATTTAAAGGTTAGAGATTGTTAGATATTAATATTATCGACAGATTCTTTATAAAATAAGCTCAGGAAAAGATGAATAAAACACGAAAAGTAAAAACACAAAACCCCATAAAATTATGCTAATTAATAAAAAAAAAACAAAAAAACAAAACGAAAAAAAAAAGCCTACAAATATTCAAATTGGCCAATTGACTCGCATCTGTCGCAAAGTCGAAGCCGAAAGCACAAAAAGCAAAGAAAAAAAACATTTACCCAATATTTGATTTGGAGTAACATGAACAAAAAATCAACATCCGGCGAGTTCGCGCCAAAACCGCATACAGTCTAAATGCAGTGAAAGAAGCAAAGCAAACACGGCGGGGCACATGTAAACACTTCTAAATGTCCTCTATGAGTATCTACTATTATATGAGAACTGCTTGATAAGTATAAAAAGGTCATTTTAACAAAAATCCTTTGAACGAAGGACAAAATGAAGAGCATAGTGTCTTAGTTCTCTTTTTATAACGTGTTCCGTTAACGCTAACGCTCCTTTTTTCATAACGAAAATATAAACTAATTCCAATAGGTTTATTCTCATACTAAGGTTAATGCAGACGGATATTTTAGTTTAGCATAATTCTATCGTTTTAATAAAAACAATTTAATAATTGACACTTCTTTCCAATATATAAAATTACCTTATAAAGCATTTTACATTATTACAAAAAAGGTTTTAATTAACAATTGACTTAATAATAATATGAGCTAATAATTTAATAATTAAATATATAATAAAGTTATTTTAGTTTAGCTAATAATTTAACTCGACAGTGTGTTTCGATTTTAACTTAAATTGTAACGTGACAATAAATATTGCGGCATTAAAGAGCAAAGATAACCACCAGATTTCATATTTAAGAAAGTGGGTGAAGCGAGTGGGAAAAGTTGTGTTACTGATAGTACTAGATTTGACTTGTCATCCAAAGTGTAACAGGAACAATGAAGAAGTCATGCGAAGTCATCGAAATACAAATAATTAAATATATTTAAAAAAGAGATAAGTTTACATTTATATACTGTTTTCTTTCATAGTTTAAATGAAAAAAGATATAACTGAATAAAATCCTTTTAAAATTATAAAAACAATTAATTTAACAAAGATTATTATCATAGACAAAGTTAATATTTATATATATTATAATTATGTTGAAACTTTACTTTATTATCTTTACCAAATTGAGATTAACTTGCGGGGTGTTCACCCCAAAAAGTTCAAAGGACCAAAAGGTCCAAAATAAACAGAGTTAGTATGTCCAAAAAACCATTAGCTGGACTTAAAATACTGCAAAATTTAAATTTCAGTAGAAAAAGGTGTTTTTACACAAAATAATTATTAATTGATTAAAGTTTAGGTTCACTACGCAAAAATGAACTATATACATAGAAAAACTAGCTAAATTCATATTAAAAAATTGGGTTATAATGTTATAACTATAAAGTTTATCTATTTAAAATGCAATTAGACTGCAAACTAATATAATATAAAATAATATAAGAGGTATATAGATTATGAATAAAAGAAAATTATGGCGATAAAAAAGCCAGAAATATGTCTACACTAATTATAGAATAATGAGGAACTCTAGACTAGCAACAAAGATATCGAGCAGTCGATACCTACTAATTATATTCTGGACAAAGGACCTTTTGAGAAGTTAAATTAATACTTTCAATAGTGAAAAATATCATTAAAAGTCCGATTCATTATAACTATTGAAGTGTTAAGTCTGAACTTGGAACCCAAAAGTGAATTCACTTAGGCTTAAACCCACTTGTCTAGAAACTTCTATTAAAAATGTACTAAGAATTCAATTGAATGTTTCTTTATATCGATAAAAAATAAGTTTTCTTAGAAATGTTGTAAAGCTATTATTACAAGTTTATAAAATACAAATTGAAAGTATATTTCAACCATATACGAACCAATTGATTGATATATATATATATATATATATATATATATATATATATATATATATATATATATATATATATATATATATATGTATGTATGTATGTATGTATGTATGTATGTATGTATGTATGTATGTATGTATGTATGTATGTATGTATGTATGTATGTATGTATGTATGTATGTATGTATGTATGTATGTATGTATGTATGTATGTATGTATGTATGTATGTATGTATGTATGTATGTATGTATGTATGTATGTATGTATGTATGTATGTATGTATGTATGTATGTATGTATGTATGTATGTATGTATGTATGTATGTATGTATGTATGTATGTATGTATGTATGTATGTATGTATGTATGTATGTATGTATGTATGTATGTATGTATGTATGTATGTATGTATGTATGTATGTATGTATGTATGTATGTATGTATGTATGTATGTATGTATGTATGTATGTATGTATGTATGTATGTATGTATGTATGTATGTATGTATGTATGTATGTATGTATGTATGTATGTATGTATGTATGTATGTATGTATGTATGTATGTATGTATGTATGTATGTATGTATGTATGTATGTATGTATGTATGTATGTATGTATGTATGTATGTATGTGTGTGTGTGTGTGTGTGTGTATGTATGTATGTATGTATGTATGTATGTATGTATGTATGTATGTATGTATGTATGTATGTATGTATGTATGTATGTATGTATGTATGTGTATATATATATATATATATATATATATATATATATATATATATATATATATATATATATATATATATATATATATATATATATGTATATATATATATATATATATATATGTATATATATATATATATATGTATATATATATATATATATATATATATATATATATATATATATATATATATATATATATATATATATATATATATATATATATATATATATATGTATATATATATATATATATATATATATATATATATATATATATATATATATATATATATATATATATATATATATATATATATATATATATATATATATATATATATGTATATATATATATATATATATATATATATATATATATATATATATATATATATATATATATATATATATATATATATATATATACTAAGCGGTAGAAAAAAATTGTTCAATTTTCTCACATTAACATAGAAATAAAGTAATTCCACAATTTTATCAATAAAAAAAATTAAAAGGTAACATTTTATGCTTAAGCAATAATGACTATGCACCATGCACATGTCCTAAAATGCATTTCGAATACATTTCCTGTGACGCTCATTATAAATTCTAATCGTTTGATTTAGTGGAAGCTATTATAGATGTAAAAATATGATAGACTCAGGACACATTCGAGTAGAAATAATAAACATATATTATTAATATTAGTAAAAGTATTTAATTACGGAGTTCATAATTATATATGCGTTTACATTTCTAATTAGAATGAAAATAGTATAAATAAAAATTAAACCAAATAAAAAGTAAGAAATAAAAATTTAAACATGCTGATTTAAAAAATATAATAATAATAACTACGTATCCTACGTACGTCTGTTTTATATTAGTAAAGGCCATAACTTATAAAAAAGCTTAAAGGTTTAAGTATAACCATTAAGTTCTTATACGAGTTTAAATCAAATTAATTTACGCAATTGATCGTAGGGACCCGAAAGTACGTTAATGAGTTATTCAATTTGTCACGAAAGTTATTTTCAACTAAGTACCTAGAAATAAACATTTCATTGAGCAATAAAGCTTTTATAGAAGTTTAAATGTAATTGTAGTAAAATAGAAGTGACCCTTCAAGTTCATTTCGAATGTCCTAATAAAATAAAGATTTTATAAAACTTTTTCGAGAGCATTACATAAGAATGTTTCTTTAAAAAATATATAAATATTGGAGTAGATTTGGGATCATGCTGAAGCCAAGTGCGTAGTTAAGGGTCAAGCCATATATGGACTATGTAGAGCTCAATATGTACTACTTATTCAAGTAATTGCTTAATTATATTTATTGACATGCAACATAAGTGTGTCAATACATGCGAAAAAATTCGTTAAGTAAGAGACGGATTACTGCACGAAGGGTTCCGTACAACTCAATCATGATTGACGCCGACGACGGTATTTGCCATATATAGGTACCATATATAGTATATGCTGTAAATTCTTACTGATCGTCAATTTTTATAATTCTACGCCTTACGCCCTTATGATAAAATACCCAATAGGTTATTGAAAATAGGACAATTGAACAGTCTGGCGTCAGTCTGTCTGAATGAAACGAACTGACCTTTGTTTTATTTAGATACAGAACTCTAAAATAGCTATCACTCAACTGCAACGATTGCATAATAAGCTTAGGTGGATCCTATTGAAGCACTACATGTTCTAATATGTCTAGACTCGTCTCGTCACGATAACATAGAATTGATTTTACTAATACCCATAGTAAATCACAACAATATCACTGACAAAGACACATACTTAATATATTTAAATATAATATTTTTTGTGATAGTAGATAGAGATTTTCATATGACCATAAGTAATTAAGTACTAAATAATTATATACAAAGATAAAATTAAGTTACAAATGGTAAATAACAAGTGTTTGTAATTTACTTATAAAAAAAGAAGTCTTTTATAAGAAGTGTTAAGTGACCTGTTGAAATTAAAATAATATGATAAGCTTAAACTGAAACCCTCCTTAAGTCGATAATACGGGTTATATAAGCTAGATTTTTTAGTTTACAGGGATAACTAATTATTATTAAGGCCAAATAAAAAACCGTTTACAAATACCCTTGCATTTTCAAAGTAAGACGTAACATTGTTTCCCTCGTTCATCAACTTTCTTCCCAAATTAACCCCTTTCGAAGATCCTAACTCGCTGAAAACCGCAGTTCGACCGAAAAAACAACGATCATTACTTACGTTCTAACTCAAAACTCGAGCTTTTCTCCAAGCGGTAGAACTTTGGAGCAATTAGCAAATTTCCAGAGGGGCAATGTTAACTGGAGACTAGTGCTACAGCTTGTCTTAGACGTGGTTGTGAGCTTACGGAAATAATTGTATAATTGTAGCAGCTTACATGTTATATCTGTACGCAGAGTTTTAGCTTTCTTTGATGAGCTTTTTGCTTATTGTGAACTTTAAAGTTGCTTTTTGAAATTATTATAAGTAAAGTTACGTAAGAAGCAATATTATTTCTCTAAAAATTCTCTACCAACCATTATTCACCATTTTGCATATTGAATTACATATTTTAATAAAAAATATATATTTTAATATTAGTTAAGAAGATACCTAGTATCCAGTTAATTCTCAATAAAAAAGCAAATCAAACATAAAATAAAAGTACATTTATAAAACACGGATTTGTTGCTTCATTTCATATAGAGTCCATTAATTATGACGGGTATCGCTTACAGCTAGCTAACAAATGTTATTGAATTAATTACAAAACACATCTAGGGAACCAGTTTCAAATTTTTTTTTGTTAAGAAACGCTGGGTTATCGTCTGTTATAACATTTAGGTTGATCGAAATTTCACAGTAGTTTTAATACTTGTAAAAGACTTATTTAATTATTCCCTAATAATAGAGTTAATTATATGAATACTATGAACATAAATAATAATATATAACATACATATATTAATATTATAATAATTCATGACAATAATATTTTTTTTATAAATGGGTAGAAAGTGAAAAATTCAATTTATAGATACTTATTTTATTATATACATACTTTAATATAAAAGTTAAGCTCATTTGATTATGCATTCATACATTATCAACATGATCGGTTTCGCTTTTATTAGGAATAAGGAATTCTTGTAAGCAATCTGCAATATATTATATATTGCTTTTGATATAAAGATTTGTATCTATCAAAGGTTAATATTACCATATCAATGGTCTTGCCAATAAAATATGCGATTAATATTGGTCTGGCGTCAAGATATTAGCATTTACCTGTGTAGGTGTTCTATGACCTCTTAATCATCATATTGTATTACTGAGAAATTATAATTTTTACACAATATATTTATTATAGATATAATTTGTTGAAAAAATGTAAGTGGTTTTACATATGACATTTATTTTGATATTTTTATAAAAAGTTCTCTAATAAATACTCAATTTTTTTAAAAATATTATAGAGAGTACATTACATACGTTTATTACAAATAAGCAAAAGTTGCAAACGATTTAGCAAGAACGTAAAGAAGACTATGTCACCCATAGGAGTACAGTGTGAAATTTCAATGCTTTAAGATTTTTTTACCCCAGTGTACTGCAATGCACGATAGCGTTTTTAGAATAGCTAATATTATAACTAATATCCTATTATTTTTCAGAAAAGTGTCACGCAGGCTCAATTCAACAAAATATCTCTGGTAGACATATCGCAGTATTAAGTTCCGCCACTCAACATACATTGCCTAGGAAAAGAGTGCCTTAAAAAGCTAGGTTCTTCTGTACGGATAAAATTATAAATTAATAAAGCTATAAAATCGGTATAAAGAACCTACTTCGTTAATAATCTAATCGACTTGTGCTCTTTAATCTTAACACCCAAATCTCTCCCGCGTCCGCATACACTGTATCGCATGCCCTCACAATTGTTGTTTAAGGAAACTCAGCCCATGAAAACTTTTCCAATAAGCGTTTTTTCTTGCTGATTTAGGACCGGCTATTTTCTCTATCTCCCTAATCAGTTTTGGACGCGAATGAATAACTATTAATTGCGTTTCACGCCTAGCAGTTTGGTGTTTGTCGTGTACTCGTAATAGCCTGATCTTTTACTTTGTATATGTACTATAAAGCATACCTGCTTTTGCTAATTTTAACAAATATAGAGCGTTAATTGTTAAATAATATAAATTGTAGTATAAGATGCTTTAATTAATATCATGAATTAATGTAAAACCAATAATATATAAAAGTTATTTAAGCTTTAAAATAACGGTAAAAAGTGTCATTAAAATAAAAGCTATAAGTATAAAAGCTATAACAAAACCTTTAAGCTCATCATATTTCAAAAATGATCTTCATTAACTATAAATGTAATATAATCGACTGGTTCTTCGTATATTTTTTTCATTTTGTACAGCAGCTGAAAGATGGGTGGATATAAACTGGTTGTCTCGAGGCGTTGCGGCGATCTGGTTATTTCGTTACGAACACATATTATATCGGTTTTATATTTATAATGAGGTAGGAAATATAACAGGTTCAAACCCTGAATATATATAGAGGTTAGTAATATTGTTTAAACATAATTCTCTTTTCAAAGAACAGTCTAAAAGCGCAATAAAGCACATACTTAACATATAGTAGAAGTATAAAAGCTCAGACAAAATATTTTATCATGAAACTCAATTGTAGAAATCTATGCAAGTACCTACATATGATAAAAAATATTGCTTGGTTCAATAAACAATTATCTTAAGAAATAAGCGTTAGAATTTAAGTATTCGTTTTATGTTGCTTAGTCAAGTTACCGATGTAAACAAATATATCACAAAAATTATATATCACTATACCTACAGTCAGAAGCATTTTGTACGCTTAGAATGTGATGTCCTGTCCACAATTCTTAGCGTAACCACAGCCAAAATCTCAAAAAAAAATTAATATAAAGCTTAAAAGTAACATATGAACCAAAACGCAAACCAATAATGAAACATATGTCTACGTATATATATATAGTAAAATTTGATTTGATTAAGAAATAAAATGTAATATATTGATATTAACATAAAATTAATTTATACCTAGTATTGAATGATTTCCCTTGGGCCCGTAATGATATTAAATACAATTATAATGCTAAAAGCCGATTATTCATATCACATCGGCAAATTAATCGTTCGTTTTATGATGGTACTTTGTAATGAGATTTTGCATGCTGAAGATAATGTAAGACTGGATTGAGATTAGCGTTCTCGTAGCGGGTAACCGGTGGCTGTGGGTTTAAATCCCACGTCAAATACTTATATCATTATATAGACATCTGATTCTTAAAGAAATTGCTCATATTAAGGATAAAAATAGCAAAATTAGGCTTAATATTTGTTTTTACAATACAAAATAGATTGGAATTATCACATTCTCATATTAAAATTTCACGAACAAATTAAACATAACAGATTAGAGTATTTTTTCTCAAGGAAAGATCTAGTTTCGTGTTGAATGTAATAGATTAAAAATATAAAAACATTAACGCTATAAAATATAAGTAATTGAATTAAATTATAATTAGCCAGTCGATTCTCACTCGGAATAAATTAATTTTATCTATATATCTCAATCTATGATGTTAATTAAGCGATAGGATGCTTTGCGATTAAAAAGTGCGGCGGTAAGTTCGGCTAATCAACATCGAAATAATTGAATTCGGGCACGAAGCTAAGATCGGAGTGACTTGACACTAGACTCTCTCTGCCGACTCTATGGTCTGCGACACCGAGAAACTTATATACGTAAATATAATTAACCAATTAAACTATAAAAAAAAAAAACAAAATAAACAAAAACACATGTGCATATATTATATATCGAACAAAAGACAAAGAAAAACAAGAACAAAAATAATAATACAATTATTTTGCCACAATTAAAAACATTACGCTTAAACAATATAAAATGGAATAAAATGGAATAATGCAAGGAAATTGAATCAGTGTCGAGATATTTTTAATCAGTCTCCCAATTACTCTTATCGATATGGTATAATCCACTACATATTGAATGCTATTTTAACATTCTTTATAAAGTTGTTCGATATTGAAATGAAATAAAAAGTTCAACAACTTTTCAATGAATATGAGATTAATTTTTTTCATTGAAAATTGTTTTTTTTATGTTTATGTTTATTATATGTGTTGTGTGGAAGTTTGTTTTAAGCTTGTTCCAGCTCTATTGATATTAATAGTGATAGTGGCGTAACTGTGTCATTTTATTAATTGTGCTTAATTTGATAACTACGAAGTTTCTTGTTAAGAATGGGTTCGATTATAAAAGCTCCTAGATTTAGGTATCTGAATATAACAGGCAGTGAAGAACTACGTAGTATTTAATCATTTCTCATTCCATTCTCAAGTTTTTGTTTGAAATTATTAAGAAATGTAATGTAAGTCTACATATTGTTTAGTCTTAGCAAGAAATAAAAATAAATCATTTCCCTAAGTGGGAATCGAACCCCTGATGATTCTCATTAATTTAAATTTATATAAACATAATTATAATCGTTGAGTATCATCTAATATTATTTAAATTTTAAGAACAAAATAGTTTAACTTCTAAACATATATTTACATTTCAAACTTATCCACATTTTTTACCAACAGAAAAAGGGCAATTTAACTCGTCGCCATACAAAATGTTAACTTCGTTATTTAATTCTAAAAAAAGAGGACACTTTACACGCGACTACCGACGACTACCGAGATGTAAATCTTTTCGTGCGAAAACATTGCGTGACATTCTCTTAGCACTCGAACTGATCATGAATCAGTATTGAATCAGGTTAAAGGTGTTTTATTTAAAGGCAAATTAGCTTAATACATTTCGTTTTACAGAAATAGCGTTTTGTTCTATTAGGGTCGAATAAAGGCATGATGTATGGGGAACGTGGCTTTTGTTTTGGAAACATTGAAGATATCGTTTAAGAATTAAGTTACAAAATAGAACACATTTTTACTGTATATTTAAAAGTTTTCTTTCACTATTATATTTAAAAGTTTTCTTTCACTATTATATTTAAAAGTTTATAATTTTGACAACTTAAAGTCTGATGTTAATAATGTATACGATCATACACCTTTTCAAAGATGGCGGATGGATGAAAGCCGAGAGCATCTATATTTCTCTATTTTATATAGAAAACTGAGTAGTTATTTTTAATTATACGCTACATAA
Organism: Dione vanillae; assembly: GCA_037178615.1. Classification (NCBI taxonomy): domain Eukaryota; kingdom Metazoa; phylum Arthropoda; class Insecta; order Lepidoptera; family Nymphalidae; genus Dione; species Dione vanillae. The sequence goes on from JAZFAU010000261.1 coordinate 3,039,098, forward strand.
ATGATAATTTTTAACTGCGTTTACAGGCATACGCTCACGTCTACCAGGTAAATATGTATTTAATGAAAAGGTAAAGATGACAACAGTTTTTAGCATATAGAACAAACCGATTTACAATATTATTTAGTTATCTGTTTTTATAACTTGATCACTAAATGATACAATGCGATAAAAATTTTAGTTAATTTACATTCTTATATTTCATCCATTCATATACCTATACTAGTTGAAACCTTTTAACAATTGCATGTTTAAATATGTATATTCTAGTTGCTATTTTATTTATGTTTATATTGTAAGTTAATGTTCAAAAAGCGTCCACGCGAAAACCAAGCGCGACATTTTCTTAAAGCACTCGAAACTTAAATCGTCTGATCTTGTATTCAATTAAAGTCCATGCATTGGCCGCTTGAGATTTGCTCCAAGAGAGGAATACGTAATGCATCTCACGTGTGGCTTCTACTGTACCTCCTTTTTGTGTAATGTTTGTTCAAAGAAATATATTAGGTATGCGTGTAAAAGTTTACCGTCGTATTCAAAGCTACAAAGTTTAATGAATAAAATATTCTTATTTTTTTTCTTGGATCGAATTAGTTCTACTAAATATATATAATTTGTTTCATTTAGTGATCAGGTTATAAAAACAGATAACTAAATAATATTGTAAATCAGTTTGTTCTATATGCTAAAAACTGTTGTCATCTTTACCTTTTCATTAAATACACTATTATTTATCAGGTAGGCGTGAGCGTCTGCCTGTAAACGCGACGGTTTGAGGGTTTGATTCCCACTCGGAGAAGATGGATTTTTCTATTTCCATTTTCTTCGGTCTGGAAACTAGGCAAAAAAGCGCGGCGTTGAGTTTCGCCACTTAACACGCATTGCCTCAAAAAAGGCGTAAAGTGGGGATGGAAAAAGCAGGAACTAAGCAACGGAGTGTTCTAAGACTAGGTTCATATGGTTCTTCCAGTTTCCTCTGCCTACCCTGCAATATGCAGGACAAAGCGTGAAGCTATATAAAAAAAATACCTGTTTACTAATACTATAAAGAAAAACATGTAAAACTAGGTACTAACAATGTAACATTTATTAACAGTTTTCCTATAGCCAAGCAGTAAAGAGCACTTTAAATTAAAGCAGAAAGGCGGCCAACACTGTTTTTCTACGTGATTTATGGCAACACTTAGCCTTTCCTTCTTTATTCGTGAACACTTAAAATTTTTCTTCGAAGTGGAGCCTTGCTGAAGGTGGAATTTATATGGGGAACAACAATGAATGAGTTCGCAGGGTTGAGGTTGACCTATTTCTAATATTTTAATCAAACTGGCGAATCAAAAATTATGTGTAAAACTAAATCGAAAAGTAAGTAAAAGAAAAAGTTAAAGAACTTAAAAGTATAAAATTTGTTATTATGTATATGAATATTAAAAATATTTAAAAATATATTTCAAAACTTATCAAAGAGTACATCGAATTTGTCCTTTACGCTTTCATTATTTGATTTTTTCATTAATTTCTTTACATTTGGGCATTTCACATCACCTGTACTTACAATCAAGTCTATACTTGTTTATACAAAAAGAATACTGTCTAAATACACACAAAGTTAGGTGTTTAATTAATTTAAAAGCTTTGTAAAGACTTAAACAACGCAATCTTTTTGCTACTGGACTTTTAAACGATTTAGTACGTCACGCTGACGTTAAGCATTTTAAACTTAAGTAATTTTTTAACTGGAATTTATTATAATGTAAATTTTTCTCTTCCTATATCACATTAACCATCGTAACTAAACATAGTATATGATTAAAACCTATATCAATCATAAATTAAAAGAACCATTATTTTACTGATGCAAAATATTTTTTTAGCTTCACGCTTTATCCCGCACATGGCAGGGTAGGCAGAGGGAACTGCAGGAACCATTTGAACCTAGTGTTAAGACACTCCGTTGTTTAGTTCCTGCTTTCTCCGTCCCCACTTTCCGCCTTTTTGAGGCATTGCGTGTTGAGTGGCGGAACTCAACGCCGCGCTTTGCCTAGTTTGCCAGAGCGAAGAAAATGGAAATAGAAAAATCCATCTTCTCCGACTGGGGATCGAATCCAGAACGGTCCTCAAATATTTACATATACCTATATACATATATATATATATATATATATATTATATATATATATATATATATATATATTTACATATACCTATATACATATATATATATATATATATATGTAGGTAGGTATCATAGATTTTTATTAAGGTAAGAAACAGAGTGTCACTAATGCTTTTAGAAACTAGAATACTTATCTACGACTCGATAACAGTTATGACTATTTTCGCTACATATATTGTTTTTTTTTAACTAATGGCTTAAGGTCAAGTTCAATTTTAACGTGAATTATACTTTTTGATTATATATTAATGTAGGCCTATTACTTGACATTTATATTGGTACAAAAGAACCCTATGACGGAACGGATACCGGAAGTCTCTTAATAGGACCCCATTAGCTTCTTTTCGGTAACGAACTTTGTAAATGTAAAAGAGAAAATGAAATAACTATTATATATATATATATATATATATATATATATATATATATATATATATATATATATATATATATATATATATATATATATATATATATATATATATATATATATATATATATATATATATATATATATATATATATATATGTATGTTTATCTATACTATTATATAAAGAGGTAAAGTTTGTGTGTTTGTAAATTGTAAGGGGTAATCTCGGGATCTACTGAACCGATTTTAAAAATTCTTTCACCAATAGAAAGCTACATTATTGCTGAGTGTCATAGGCTATATAAAAAATCAAAATCTGGTGATGGGATCCTGGAAACGAGGGAACTCCTTAAATTTTATAGGCATACCTATAGTGATTTCGGTTTCTTTCAAAGAATCTTGGTCATTTTCTCACGAAAAATAACATTTCATGAAGTTGAACTGTTGATGAAGGCCACAAATGGTCATGAGAACTTAATAATAAGTAACTGTTTTACGGGTTTGGTTCTATTTCTTTAACATAGTCGCTAAGCAACTGATGTTAGTCAACATGCATATGATGAAGTCTAGCTGATGATGGAGTTCCTGAACAACTACTCAACGACTAACGGCCTTGCATCGGGAAAAACGATACTTTCTAATTGGTCATGAGTAGTTGACAATAGGTCATTGTAACTTAGGTAAAAGGTAATGTAAGTTGTAGTCCACAACGTGCTGAACAGGAGTTGACTTATATTTAGAGTTGGAGGCCGTATAATGGAGTGAAACATGTATATTCTCTTATGTATTCCTATTAATTATTATATACCTATGATTCCCACTGATTTACCCATACCGTTTAAAAGGCTACAGTTTTCAGTAAAGATCTCTTTTGCTCTCACTATTAACAAGTCCCAAGGTCAAATATTTTCTCTGGTGGACATTGACATGAGAAAGCCGTGTCTTTCCCATGGACAGTTATATGTTGGCTTATCTCGGGTTGGATCTCCTGATAGACAATATATTTTACTTCCAAATGGTAACATTACAACCCATACAGTTTACAGAGAAGTTTTGAACAATTAAAATTACCATAACCAGAGTAATTTTTCCCGTCTCTTGGTACTCATGGAATTCGTTTATTGCAAATCCCGCAGAAAAGGTGTTATTTTTTCTTTCGGACAGAGTTACTTTCGAATTTTGTATTAGCATGCAAATACAAACTATACGTACGTATAACTCACCTTTTGGCAGTTAGAAATTTAAACATAACACTCTGTACTAAAAAATGATTATTAAGATTATGCCCAACGAAGTGGGCACGGGTCAGCTAGTATATAATAAATATATTTTTTTATATTTAGTATAAATACTTTACTTGCGTCATCACACTAATCGTATCTAGTATATATCGTGGAAAGTTTTATTGGTCGCAACCTAATATGACTGCGAGCAAAGTTTCCTATTTCAATATACCTAAGCACTTTTGTTTTATTAAACTTTTCTAGCCAATATCGCTAAAGCTTATAAAGAAAATAGATTTATGTGGAAATCTTAGGTTTCATAAAATCGTTAAATAGTATTCATTCATAAATAAACATAATTATCAATATCCTAGTCTTTTATTACATTTTGAATTACGATATATTTATTAATAATAATAACTTCACAAAATATTTGCTCTGCACAAAATACGAACCCGTTACCTATATGTCAATACAGTATAATAAAAAAAAGTGTCAGCACATCGCCTTAAACCAAAGTGAACAAACACAATATATTTTAATGACGCATTAGTAGATGCTAATGTGGACATGCTTTTACAATAAACATGCTCTTCCAATGTAAATTTGCTATTTATTGTCAGTTTATTTAAATATTACAGATAAAAAAGAGCGTTGAAAATTTAAAAAATGTTGTCAACAAGCGACCTAGGTGTCACTCCTTCAATATATGGTAATCGTTATTAAATTTGTGATATATGTATTTTAATAGAGTTGATAGTTTCTTTTATATTTGTTCCAAGCACAGCGTACACAGTGCCAAGACACTCCGCTTCCTATTACCTACTAAAAATATTTCTAAATATTTAAAATGTGTGTATGCTTTTAGTGTTAATATTGATTTTAAACGTAATATAGTACCAGAATAAAGCAAAGCAGTCTCAGTAAGCATAAGACGTGACTTTAGATAAAAGAGTCACTTATCTCAGTCTCTCGTATAAATAATGATAGAAAAATATTAAAAAAAAAAACAGGTAAATCGTAGAATATTTAAGCTACATATGAAAAATAGCAATTCTTACTAACGAATATATATTTTTACTAATGAATTATTTAATAATATAGTAATTAATATAAGTGACAGATCTCTTTGCTGTTATACCTTACCGTATATGTAATCTCTATAAATACACTACCCGCAATGTTTGAACAAATCTACCTTAGATATCGGTTCGCATTTTAAATAGATTGAATTTGAGTTAAATTTTCTTTCAAATCGAAAGAATACAATGCAAGCTAAAACGTTGTGTTCTTACAAAATAACTTTAAGCTCCAAAAAGACAGCGCAATACGCCGTAACAAGCTTTTGTAAAATGTCCCATAAAGCGTACATAATAATGATCGTAACACAACTTAGGTTATGTCGGTCCACTCTATGTAGAGATAAGGAAAACAAAGTAAGCAAATAAGAGTAGAACTTGGAATGAACGTTTTTATTTTTTCTTAAAATATGTTAGAAAACCTTCTAAATTGGTCCTTCTATTTTCGTTCACTGAAAAACGTTTCTTTGAATGAGATCTCAATTACACATCTTTCGCTGGGTTCTTACAATTTATTTCTTATTGTTATACATTTGTAAGTCTAAAACTTAAATGGTAATACAGATTATAAAATTCTTAGTGTTATTTTTGTACTAAATTAGGTTTTTAAAATTATTTTGTTATTTAGATTATAAATCAATTAAGGAGATGTAGCTTTAAAATGTGTATTTATCTATATATTTATAGATAGAGATAGATTCTGAATAAAGTGTTACAGAGTACAAACTCAATAGCTTTTCCAAGGTTAAATCCAAGCCAGTGAAAAAACATCCACCAAGTAGTTCCGAAAGTATATGCTAATCGCGTATACCATAGTTTATTTGTTACTATTATTTCAAATTACTAGTATAATAAGCTTTATAGAACACACGTTAAGATTAAATTAACAATCTTTTTAATACCAAAATATAATCTGTTACAAACAAACTGTACCATAAACCGCATACTTTTAACTCTTGCACCATTACCTATCTAGCTGTAATGTGACTTCTAAACTATAAGAAAACCATCTTACACTAAGAACTGAGGTAACAGGACAGGACAAAGTAGCAAGAAGCAACTAAGTAGGTCGTACGTATTCAAGTTTCGTTGTAGAACGTAAACTTGGGTGGACTTTGGTAATTGCGGTGAATATACTACATATGTATGCGTGATTAAATCTGGGATGATTGATGTGAGACTTCATTAATAATAATTAATAATAATTTTGTTGTGTTCATAGCATGACATTTTGCGTTGATTTTAGGTTCAAATCCATCCTAAAAAATTGTTTTATACTCCTTTTTTCTTTTTTTTATATATAAATATACTATATATCTTTTTCAGAAAATTGTATCATCCAAATTAATTTTAAACATTCCTTATATATTAAGACATAGTTTGTATATTAATAATAATAATAGTAGTAACAATTAAGAATAATTTCTATATATTTATCACTGCATATTACGATAGTATGAAATTTCAGCATTATATAAAAGAGTAAGTAGGTCGTACGGATTCAGCCTTCGTCTTGGATCGTGAACTTGGACTTGAATTTTGGTAATTGGTACATACATACGATATTATGTTATCTCTATTATAATAATCAGGCCGACCTTTTCTCATAAAATACGTATGTTATTTTTACTTCAATTTATTTTCTGCGTGTCTATTGTAGTTTGGATTAAATAACAATATGTATATAATGAGACTGTTATATATTTTTTTAATGATTATGTATTTGGAACCTGCTTTTTTTACTTTTTTTTAGATACACTGTAGTAAGCTCAACGCCTTACTTTGTCTTTTCTGAATGAATATAGGAAAATAATTCACTATCTAAAGTGAGAATCAAGCATACAACTATGGCGCTCTACCGCAAAGACAGCGTCGTCTTAACTAAATAAAGAAATATTAATATAAGCAAAAATGTAATCTTAATCAAAATTCAATACAAATGTATAAAACACAGAACAGAGGATTAAAGTAAAACTAACTAGAATACCGCAATAAAATACCAATTAACAAACACACTTAGTGTTTCGAGATTAAACGTAACGTTTTAATTGAGAACTATCCCGTTGGAACGAAATCCTATGAAACAAACCTTAATCTCTCCTTCAAGCCAAATGCAATACAAAAAAACCTGTTTGAAAGCCTCAACGGTGTTTCCGGCAAGCTTTTGTTAAATCAATAAGAGCTTAATCGCAATAAAAATAAGCCTCAAAATTGTATACCAATTCCATTGGATAGAAAATTAAAGCGTAACCAAAATGAATCTTATTTCCGAAGTATAAAGTATATATTTCATTATATTTAGTTGTAACTAACGCACGGGTGGTAAGGTGTAAATGTAATACGTTTCTGATGGTTTTTTAATTTAGTCTCGTGTGAAACTCCTGCGCACTAATAGACACATTATGGCTGATTGTAGAATTCAAACGATTTTTTTAGCTGCACGCTTCGATAAGTATGTGATAATCATGTATTATGATATTATAAGTAAAAATTTTAAGATTTTGTAAATATTCCAGTCAAAGTTTCTAAGTTATTAGTCTATTTCGTACCTTGAAGTAATTCTTTGTTGCATAAATGAATATTCCATTACCTGAAAAAAGAGAACAATACAAATTAATTAGGTTGTTAAAAAATGTGCATATTATTATAGTCTATAGAAAATACTCGCGATACATGTATAAGATAATGCAGTGTAAAACGGATTTAAAAAAGAATATCATAAGCTTTTTATTAGTATTTTTAGATAAACTACTGTTATTTTGTCTTTAATTCAGCTTTCAAATTGAACTGGAAATATTAAGTTTCCTGAAAATACTTTTTAAAAATCTTCTTTCTTACTTTAAAAGAAACGATTTGAATTTCACTCAAGCAAAATCCACCTAACTTAACGTCTTTGAAATTTTAAAATGTAGCTGTTAAGTAACTATAAAGTAATTTTGCCAAGATCGAAAGGCAATGAATTTACAAGGGAAGCCCTAGGTCAGGTATCTGCACTTGAGTGGATGGCAAACAACTGTGTTTACTTGCGAGATTGGGGATTACGTCTGTTCGACGGCGCCTGCTTGGAAATCGGAATTCGTTTTAAGACTAGGCTCTGATTTTATCGCCTGGACTAAAAATAGCAGACCAAATGAGAATAAACGCTTCAAATATTAAATTTAAAGATTTTATATAAATTCGTTATAGTGAATATATTTTTAATAATGTATTTTGTAGTTATATTTGTTGGTGATTTGGAGATTGGGTATCGCCAGTTTTATTATTATTTTCATTTATATTTCTTGTCTTATTGTTTGTTTTGTGAAATTAGACTTAAAATCAAGTTCTAGTAAAATACTTAAAAAATTCACGTGACAATAAACTTTTTTGTAATTCTTACATTAATATTTACTAAAGCACGGTAAAAATCTAGCAAAATAACTAACAAAGAAAGCTCAAAAGTAAATTTTTCATTGACAAATATAAATAAAATAAAAAAAATAACAGAACAATTCGTTTATTTAGAAGCACTGTTGAAAACAATAACTAATTCACTTCGAGATGAGTCTTTCAGGCTGACGTTTAAATGGGAAAAAAACGTCAATTAGACCCGCGTCAAAGCGAAAGTAAATATTAAATAAAGAGATCAGAATTCAGTTACCATTAGATCAGAATGTGCTAGTTTACTAAAAGCCGCCTGATCGACCCCGACACTCTTCAACGCTAATATTTGAGAGGAATTTTAAGGTTTTATCGACGATATTACATTACGAACGAAACTACGCGCCGTTAACTTGCAATCGATTTTTTAAACTCAGTGCCGGTTGTGTATTTAAATAATTTATATCCTATAAATATTTTAAAGCTTATCTGTATAATTATCTTTTTTACAGTTACAGTTTACTTTTGATGTACTTAATTAATAATAAATTGCAGTGTTCGATCATGAAGTTGTATGTATGATCGAACATTGTGGCATAGTGGAAGTTGTACATTTTCTATATCTTTATATTATATATTTATTATTTCTCTAATTTAGGTTAAATTAAATCACTTAATAAAAACATAACTTTTTAAAAAAGCTTTTAATATATTTTATATATAACAGTAAAAGTATTACAATTATCTGGTAAACGTCTTGCAAAGTAAACAACATGAAAGGCAATACGGTATTGATCCTCTATAGGTTAAATGTAGGAAAGTCTCGTGTTTTATTGTTCAGAAAGAATCGAATACGTCAACAATGCGCGTCATTGTGAAGGGACAAAGCAATTTGCTGAAGTGGTCACGCCTCCCCTTCACCCTGTGAGATAAGGCACATCTTTATCAGGAAACATATTTTTTTCACATACATATTATCATTCTAGTTCTGTGTCTTCTGTTATACGAGCGTATATTAAAATTATTTGTTACATCAGTACAGAACTTATTCATTTAAGGGATTTTTCATACATAGCCGTAACATACGGCTTCAAATCCTAGTGTCAAATTACTACATTCTCTACTTTCAGAATGAATTTAAGATTTTGCTAATTGAGTGACAGAAATTAATATAAAATATTCACATTACCAATGTAATGATAACATATATATGTTTATCAATAAAAAGATCTTGTTGTACATGTAATTAATATAATTAACAATGGCTACAAAAGATGCAGATTACAATCTTGCATGCAAATGTAAAAACATATAGTAAATATAAGGTTATTTAAACAATTTAACTTAACTTTAATAATAATTAATAATAATTTATAAGAATAATTTAAGATAATTACTTATTTTGGTCAAACAAAACTAAAATCACAACACAATCTCACGACAGCGATTAACTATTCTAATACGAATAGCATTTAAAATAGAGTTAGTCATCAGTCACCAACTGTATACTTAAAAATTTTACGTTTAAACAACTTCCTCACGAACGCCTTTGGGACATTCGGTGTTTCTATTATTAGAAGTCCACTGGAAACAAAAACGTAATGTATTACGTAAATATTGTTACGGAAGCTATAAGTTCACATGATACATGGAAAAGGTTAAAGTTAGAGTATTGAAATGTGTAAAAATATCACACGCGAGCAAGGACTTAGCAACGGAGTGTCTTAACACTAGGTTCCACGGTTCCTGCAGTTCCCTCTGCCTATCCTGTAATGTGTGGGATAAAGCGTGAAGCTAAAAAAAACACTCTATTGTAGCATATTGATGAGTTTTTATAGGCTATATGTGTCACCTTTAAAATCTTAGGGATTTAAAAAAACTTTTCCACACGAGCAAAATATATAAAATGATTATAGGCAAAGAGTGGTAAGATGATCTAAATATTATTAGCAAAAGTTGCTAGTCTAAGCTACATGTGTACCTACATATGTATACATGTATATAGGCTGTCAGCATCGCACCGTTCTCAGGCACGCAGAAAGGGAACGTAAGCAATTCGAAAGAGTCGATGAATGCACTCTTACTACAGGGCTCTCAGGCTTAATGGAGCATTGGCTTCGTTCTTTAAAATATACTACATTATAATTATACTACAATTGGTTATATATTCAATTAAAAGCTTTGTAAAACTATATTGTAAATTTATATATAAGATATTATAAAGATATATTATAAGAGAACAATAATAAAAATATATAGCAAAAAAATTTAAAACCATCAAAGTAATCTTACATTGATTAAATATATGATAATAGTCCTATATCGCAATTTTATCTATGAAAGCTTTTACAAGTTAAAATGAGAATCCACACTATCCGTTGCATCAATATACAAAATTACAATTTACTTCATACTTACTTATTTGCTTTTGTCTTGGATTACATTGGAAAATTTTGAATGTGTTGATTGTTTTTTAATCTTGTTTACACTTGTTTGCAGCTAGCGCGCATTATGTACGAGGTAATAGTCCAATATCAAGTATTTAGGTTAGAGCAAAGCTTCTTTAGATTACCGCAATGGTTTTCAGTTCAAATACTAATTTAATTTACATAAATACACTAGTTATGGTAAAAATATATATATTTTAAGAATAACGTATGTTTTTGTATAAGTTTGCATAACAGTAAGGATATCTTGTCAAAAGCAAGTAAAATCGATATCATTCATATTTTTTTTATGTTGTCCGGTCGTGTTAAATTATAGTCACACTGGATTATTAAAATGACAAGAAAACTGCCCGCGCGCATGTTATTACTATAGCCTTAACCTAGATATATGTGAAACAAAAGAATTTGTAAAGCTAAAAAACCAATGTAGTCTGAATATTTAAATTACAAATATACATAGTATATCTTATAAACGTATTATTATTTGTATTTTATTAACTTCTAAATATGCAATATATTAAATACAACATACTTTACAAACAAAAGTGCAAAGCTTCGTGTAACAGAAATTTTGCTGCAAAATACATTGTTCCTTAAATATAAGAGTTTGCTGTGGCTCTGAAATTCCCTTCTGAGGGCATCCACCCCACTCATTAAGCGATAATTCCATTGAAACTGACAAGTGTTGCCAAGCCGTAATGAGCACAAGACGCGTTTATTAAAAAATAATTTCAGTCTTACCTAGATTTCTTGGTAATATCTAATTTTAAGTATAGATTTCTTCTTAATATTCCTTATTAAGTTAGCGTTAAAATGCACGCAATGGTATTTTTTTAGCTTCACGCTTTATCCCGCACCTGGCAGGGTGGGCAGAGGGAACTGCAGAAACCACAGGAACCTAGTGTTAAGACTCTCCATTGCTTAGTCTCTGTTTTCCGACATTTTGAGCGCTGCCACTCAACGCCGCGCTTTATCTAGTTTCCTGAGCGAAGAAAATGGAAATAGAAAATCCACCTTCCTAGAGTGGGAATCGAACCTACAAGCCGTCACGTTTACAGGTAGACGCTACGAGTCTGCGCCACGAAGGTCCTAATGGTAAATATTGGCGTGTATTTAGATAACAAATTAAATGCACAGTAAAATCTACAGCAATTTACAATAGTATTTTTCATTATGTTAATTAAATTCTAAGCTGCGGGTTAATTTAACTTTCACAGACTAACAACAAAATTCCCAAAATGTGTGAATGATATAAACTTGAATAGAAATGTAAAAGAAATTTTTAAAGCGTTTTCGTCGCATTTTTAGGAACTTAATACTTTCGACAATGCTTTCTCAAAAATAATTTTTTTCTTAAACATTAAGTAAATACAAAAAGCATACAAGTAAAACTGAAAAATAAAGAAAATATTAGATTTTGTAAATGTCACTCTAAGTATAGAAATATATACAGAAAAACCAAGTCAGTTATAAAAATATGTTACTGAAATATAAAAAATATTTCTAACTCAGTATTTTTAGATCTACAAGTAACTGACATACGACACGGGTATATTTGCAAATACGTTTTAACAATTGCTATACGCTCGAGTTAGCGGTATTAATGACTAAGTTGCATTCCATGATATAATGTAACATTATCCGTCATACGTATAATACGTAGATGCACAAATCTGTAGGCTGCTCTAAGATATTCTATACAAATATAAATATATATTTTTAATGAACAGTAAATATTTTTTTCTTAAAAATTTTTTTTATATTTCAATGTATTTTTATATTAATATTTATATTATATACATAAAAAATGTGGCGTTATACATAATATATAAAAGTTCACTGCTTTTGATCCTAAGGACTGTGGGTTCAAATTTGTCGTTACACAGTTGTTTTTCGTTAGTTGTACTGAATTAGTATTAGGTGCGTAGATATAAGGTGCATCGAATAATTAACTTTTTACGAGTATTTTCTTACATACGAAAAATTAAATTTTATGCAGAAGTAAAGCCTGAAGGTTGCTTGGAAATAATTCATAGTAATTGAAACAAAAACATTTAATTTAAATATTTACATTAGAGATGTTTTTTATTTCATTGTAATCATTTTACGTAATATGCAGTTTTTATTTTGACTTCTATGAACAAATTATTACAACGGAAATCTGTTTTATTTATTTATTGTGTATATATGACACCGTCGTGGCGCAGAGGCGCAACGTCTGCCTGTAACGCGACGGTTTATGGGTTCGATCCCCAGTCGGGGAAGATGGATTTTTCTATTTCCATTTTCTTCGCTCTGGTAAACTAGGCAAAGCGCGGCGTTGAGTTCCGCCACTCAACACGCAATGCCTCGAAAACGGCGGAAAGCGGGGACGGAGAAAGCAGGGACTAAGCAACGAAATGTCTTAACACTAGGTTCCCTGCAGTTCCCTCTGCCTACCCTGCCTTGCGGGTTAAAGCGTGAAGCTAAAAAAAAAATGACACATATATTAAAAAGATAACTCATTCGCATAACATATAGCATATATATCATAAAATATTTAATGGACATGTGTCACCTATCCAAGAAACACAAAAAAACGAGGCGAGTTTTTCCATTTGTAACGTATATTAAAGCCGTCAGTCCACAGTTTTACCTAATATTAATTATTAGAACACAACTAAACCGATTTGAACCTTGGCCGTCCGCCAAAGCTTTGATAGATTGTCATGCCATGCTTTTGACACGGTAGTAAATAGAAATAAATAAACCGAAGTTACCAAGCATATTTCGGATATACGATTTTATTTCGGAGTTTTATTGCTTTCACGTAACATTAGGTTTGCCTGTTATTGGCGACAAATTAGGTTAGTTTCGCTGAGCCATTCCCAACGTTGTTAGGTGTATTTATTATATTTGTTTTACGCTTATGATATAATAGCCTTAGCCTGGAAAGGTTTTATTGGTAATTGCTATTTAAAGAAAATTAATGGCGTTTTTATGTGTTAGATTGTAATTTTATATATTAAAATTTATAGGAGAATATTGTACTTTTTTTGTTTCCAGGTGTATCATTGAGGATACAGTTTCGTAGATGCAAATAAAACTAATTTTAGACATATCAATGTACGCAATTACTAAAAAAAATGTTTGTTTGATTGTAAATTTTGTAGAAACAACAATGCAACACAGAAAGATAAGTATTTCCCAACCGAAACCAACTTGAAATATATACTTAAATCTTGCTAAAAGCATCGTTTACATTAAAACCTATTTTGTAAGTCATTCAAAAATTCTACAATTCATTTCATTGTAGCTGTATCAGAGCTCCATTACAATTTACATTCAAACTTCTACAACGCAGAATAAGCCGCGAGCGCTAGTTACAAACATAATACCAGTAGTACTATCATTTTGCACAACTATTTCGGTACCCACAAAATTTTCATTGAAACTTTGCCTGTAACCATCCTATTTTTTGTGGCAACCTACGTACGTATACAGCTTAATATTCCTAAGTACGGAGCATAATTCTACTCGCCCTTTAGGGAAATAAGTTCTTTACAGTGGCCTTGCTCGTTTCGGAGGTAGGCTTTTAGAAAACGACAGTAACGAAGCCACACAGTTGACGGTCGTCTATTTTGTTTGTAGAAGACCCTAAAAATTAAGCAATTCAATTCAGTTGGCCTATTTTTAACTTGATACCAAATAGTAAAAGTTTATCTATTAGTTCTGGCTAGATTATATATGCTATACTGTGGTTCTCCACATGCTGACACCGCATTTGCATTTAGTTTAGTATTTTATATAAAATTTTAGATGCAGCTTTTGAGAAGGCCGCTAGCTTTCATCGAGATTATAAGTTTGCGCTACATATCGTTGCACTTTAACAGTTTCAATATAAGAGGTAAATATATAGATGTTTATACATAATGCACCTGTGCTTATTAGTAAGTAATTATGTTAACTAATGTCATTCCTGACTCATGTAAGTAGCTCTATTAATTAACGTATATACATTTACGTATTACCTACCCCATTTTACGGCTAAATTGCGGTCTGGCCTCAAAAATAAAAAGACCTTAATTATAAATTATTCCCACGAGGTTATTTTGATACACTTTCTTTGCAGAGGTCGCATGTACGATTAAATACAATTTCGGCCCCCAGAGAGCCCTCTAGCACATCCGGGAAGCCTAGTGACTTCCGGCACCCGACTTCCGTTAGGATACCGCGTTATTTCATACTTTTTTCAAGTGGTCCTTTTCAGAATCTTTTTGTCCAAAAAGTTGAGGAAACGTTGTGAAAAAGTAATGTTCTACGGAGTGAATGGAATTTTATTTGAAAATAGAATTTTTCTGACAATGTCTGTACCCGTGTCTGCAATAAGAATAAAAAATCGAGTTAGTACTTTGCAGGTCCTTCGTCTTTTTATCTTGGTAATTGCATTTTATTAGTACTCCTGGAATTTTTTGTAGATTATACTTAAACAACATAATTACTTTAAACAATTAAAGAAGAAAACCTCCAAGTAATACTCGACAAGCAAGTCACAACAAGACTAATACCAACACTAAACAATAACAAATAAGAAGTGTATTAATTAGGGAAAAACAAACTTTCAAAATCCCTTAAAAAGATAAACTGATGATGGATTAACGAACCAAAAATTTCTGTTTGAAAACGTTAACACCCGAACTGTTTTGTTCGGCTGCTTCTCATCTGTTCGGAGCAAACAAAGACCCGTCGTCTATTTTCCGATTAACCAACCTAACCATACAAACGTTAATCGAACTATAATCTTTAACTCAAAGGAATAGGAACCACAATAACACAATGCATTGTCTTTCAACAGAACTCACGGTGGTTATGCCATTTGACCTGTTTAAAAGTTTTTCAAATTTCGACTCTATACCAGTGAAAAAAATGAAACTCAATGTAATATAAACAGAGTGCCACATGGTTGTCTAGTTAACATAATATATGAAGAAGATTGTTTAAAAAACATCCCGTCGACAGACATTAAGTGCGTATCGGTATGGACGTGTCGACTTATGTTTATTCGTGATTTATTTTGAGCACCCCACGCTTCAATATCTGATACATAAGTGATTGCTTGGTTTAAGCTGTATTTGTTTTTTTAGCTAGAAAAATATAATTTTTTTTAGAAAAATAACGAGTTCATTTTGAAAATGCAGAACTTTAATTGCATTTATATGTTGTTTTATTTCTCGAAACAATAGAGATTTCACTGGAAAAGCCTTCGGACAGGCGTATAAATCTTTAATTATCAAGATTGCGTGTAACTTGTAACCTACGAATAACAAGATATAGATAAAATAGTTATGCAAATTCAGTCTAGTCCGTGCGAAACATTTGGTGCAGCGAAATTTCAACGTGAAGTTTAAGGTTTGGTGCCAACAATCGACAAGCAAGGACGTTTATTATATAAGTTGAATTAAATTGACTACACAAAGAATATTGGTTTAAAATAAATAATTTACATTTAGGTACTGTTTTTTTAGAAAACGCTGTTTCTGATACATTCAAGAGACAGCTCACCTGACAATCTAAATAAACAAAAACAAATTTTCAATTTGAAAGACTTAAGTAACCCTCGCCATCCGGATCCGAATGGGTCTCAGAGTAAATCCCTCTTTGATCGACTTCTCAAGTACCTTCGAGTGATTCCCTTTAGTTTCGTAGATTTAGGCATTCAGGACGCATGTTCTTCGTCCTTCCCTTAACACCTACTAGTTTTTCTTGAACATGTTAGACAGAGCTCTAAGTTTACATAAGCGAAATTGGTTGGGTCCCAAAATGATCGGGCGACTTACGTCACAGCATATAAATCCTCTACTTATTGAAATGCAATATATAGTTTAATAGAATGATACGGCTAAATTATGATAACTCGGTATCAAATGTCATTTGTATCGAATTATATATAGCTTTATCATCCTGTTTCGGATTGAATTTAACAAAATCGTATATATTTTTAGGTTGAGTAGAAATCAAATAGGAAAAAGATGCCAATGAGTTCGACTCTTGGTCGAAATATTTATTCTACATATGTTTTTCTTTATCTCTAAATATCTTACTTAAAGAACGGCATTGAGTTTGATTACCTAAATTTAACTAGATTTGTATCACTAATTATTAACCATAATTTATCATTACGGTGAAAAATAATACATAAAAAACAAAATTTTTCACAGATAGAAACAAAAATTCTGTCAAGATAAGATTCAAGAAAGAAAATTAAGAATTAAAGCTAATGCTTGCACATATCGATAACTGGCCGATGAGATGAAACGACTAATAAAAACGGTGCTGGCGGTGCGATATAAAATCGCTCGTATCGGTATCGGGGAATAAAGGAGCCTCGTAAAAGTTGCGGTGTTACATAAAAAATAATTAATGCTGCGGAATGCTGAGAATACTAAATGCATAGATTTTGTTTGCTACAAAAATTAATTACTTAATGTTGTGGAATTTATTTTATACTTGTTTGTTATTTTAAAACAACTGTGTAGTTTGTGTTGGTTATTATAAATCATTTTTATCTTTTTAGCTGGTTTTTGTTATAATCTGTATGGTTATAATATAAAATATACGTTTTTAGATGTTAGTCATCAAAAAAAACTCAGCGAGTTCAAATAATCTCAAGACAGCATCGGTAAAATCTTGAAAAACTTATTTCTCTTAAAGCATTTATTGTTACGAAAAGCGCTGTCAGGTACAGTAGTAAAATATGTGGGTTAATGATTATTTCTTTATAGCATTTAATCATTACGAAACCATTAACAATGGCTTACTCAAGTGCTTCAAGCATTTAAAGATGGTCAACCTTTAACCCGGTGTGTTGTGGGCGTCTGACGTGCCAAGTGTCAAATTAATGATCCGAAACAGTGAAACGCTGTGGCCTCGTTTTTAGATTTCTTTTAGATGTCTAGTCTCGGTACAATTTATACGATAGATGCTGTTGGATTTTTCGCTGCCAAGATTTTGCGACGCTTTAAAGATTCATCTTTTTGTGGACAATATGGTGTATGTGACGCCGTTGTGACGCAATTGATATGTGCCATACCATCGTTAAGATGGGTGATTTAAATTGTACGTTTTTTTGGTTAATTGTAGAGAGATTCTTCTAAAAATTGAAATGGGTTAAGATAGACTTTTTAGTATATTTCATTAAATGCATAAAGTTTACATAATCTCCCTTTTCATTACTTTAAACATATTCTCATACTATATACTTATATTATAAAAAATACAAAATGATTAAAAAAAATTGAAAATTAAAATCTGAATATCAACTCAATAACCAGCTATATTAAGACATCCGCTTTCAGTTTAACATTCAAAGTATGCGCCATTATGTAACAGATGGCACGGCGATAATCTAATCGCTACAATGCGTCTTGAACTTTTGCATGCGGTGCGTTTAAAAGCAATTTGTACTTGTCATTTGTGAAGCAAAGCTGTGCTTTAATCATTAATATCATTATTTTCGTTTACATAATCATTTTATTTAAAATCATCATTATTTTATTGATGTAATACTTAAATATTAATAAATGTTTACTAAATTTCTTATTTATTAATCATTTTGTTTAAAAAAATACTTTTTTTATGTACATAGTGTTTATTGAGCTAAATGGATATCTTCGGGATCGTGGTTACATGCGGGTTTGGGTTAATGGATCAAAATTTAACATTTCCTTATTGAAAGCTTACTAAAAGTAATAGTTTTCTACAACCACATGTTTAATATATTCTTCTTATTATTAAACTATGCCAGGTATTTGTTAATAAATGCATATTATGAAAAAAAATATAATATCGAATAGTTCTTTATAATAAAGGACAATCAAGTGCATAGACCCATCCATCTTTCTTTTGTTTTCTAGAATTTCATTTAAAGCAGATTCAAGATTACTTGAACCGTCTGGAACAATAGATGACTTTCAATACGTATTCAGTTTTAGGGTTTATTCGAGAACTTAAAAAGAAATCCTTATAACGCTATTCTATTGTTTAAATGTCCGTTTCATGCAGACGTCTGTGATTCAATCTGCAGGACGAATGGAATCAAAAAATGTTCATATATTCTTGCTCAAGTTCTTTTAGGTTTTTTTTTTAATATGTATCAAGGTTATTAGTTCATCAAACAGCCTTTTATACTTTGAACTTGAATAAAATTACTAAGAAAGTTTCATTGTCTATTCTGTATAGCTTAATGTAATAAAAATAAAGTAACTATTCGAAATTTAATTTAAAATAAAAATAAATGCTCACCGTATATAGCAGAGTAGACAGAGACACCCCAGTCTAAGACACTTAGTTCCTTTCTGTCAATTTTAAGACATTACGTATTTTGTGGCGGAGCTTAACGCCGCACTTTATCATGTTATCGGAGTGAGGAAATGAAAATAATTTAGATTTAGTGGGAATCGAACCCATCATCGTCACATTTACAGTCAGACGCAGTACTTCTGCACCACGACGGCCTCTTGTAGGTTTTTAATCAATTTATACATAAATACATCTACTGTAACTAAAGATGATGAAATAATAAGCTTAAAGTTCAAAATTGTAGCAAAGTACTGAAAAGTGGAGCTTATATAAAGACGTGAACGATAATTAAAAGTGAAATGCACGAAATTCTTTGTCGTGTCCATTTTGCTTACAAAATATTAAGGTATTTTAAAAGACAAGTAGACGGGTGAAGGTGTCGAGTGTTACTATTTTCTTTACTAACTATACGTATTAACTCTGTTTTCATAATGATGCAACTTGACGTTCAGAAATATAGAATTTTAATAGTTATTAAATAAAATGAACAACATTTTTGGCTTGTTTCTTTTGAATTTGTGATAAATTAGCCTATGGAGAAAATTTTTTTTTCTTTGTCCACTAAGTTAACTCAGCTTACTGTTTCACGTTTAAATATTTATATATATAAATACAAAAGTTATCATTTCAACAATATTTAACAGTTATTAGTAAACTTTAACTAAACAATTATTTCAATATCCTTTAAAATTTTATTCACACGCTTACACTTAACCTCTTATGTGCAATAAGCCTATTTTAATGTTTTAAAACTACAAATCTCACATAAAATCTAGTAAAGTAACCAAACAAGTGCTTCTTGCTTATTATTTATCGAGACAGGATACGTAGAATCTTTTTGTAAAAATCGTACCTTCCCTACAATGTACCTTCTATCACGTCGGCACATCTATGCGCAGGCGCATGTTTCATACCGTCTATAAAAGATTTATGGTATCCATTTAAACCGTGTAAATTACGCATGTGCCATCCTTATCCCACTTATTTGAAGAGGTAGTGATAGAAAGAGACCATTATCGCTCACACAATCGCGTTTATAGCTACTTCGTTGCGGATAATTTGCAATCTCGTGGAACTCGCAGACACTTTAAACTGGCGTATATTATGCCAAATTAGATGCATACTTGATATAAAAGTGGAGTAAAAGAATAAATAATAACCGTATAATGTATAAACTATTTAAGTACCTACCTTTTTTTATTTTGATTTGCAATATGTCATTTTGTTTTTTTACTAGTGAAGATGTTCTTAGTAGTTTGGCAAAGCACTACATCCTCCATCAAATAAATGAAAAATTGTTTTGTCACTCATCTCTCACAGAAATCCTTTTTTGAAGTAAATTAAACCAAATTCTATACACCTTAGCAGCAACACCATCCAAGTATTGTGGTGTTTTAATTTCGATCTCCACTTAAGGGAATTCAATTCCGATACTGTCAAGACTAAATGCAGCGTTGTACCCCGCCATTTGTATCTTAGGTTGATAGCGGATATCTTCTCAGTCTGAAACTATGTGTGGAATACATTTTATATACACTTTATAAACCACGTTTATCTTTTAAGTTATAATACAGTATATGTACTTATATGTAAATAAATAAACAAACACTACAGTGTACACGTGTTTATCAAAAAGATAATATTTACACAACTTTTCAAAGTAAATTTATAATCTACTAATATTTTGATGCAATCATTTCTGACAGACTCAGTAAAAACCCTACTTATTTAAATAGTAAGTTATTTAATTGACTGTAAATAAGTACGTCTTTCCAGTAATTAAGTACAAAACGTTAAAAGGGAAATTTAATTATATAACAATTTAATCGTTACTAATGCTTATTGCCATTGTTTGTACTAAAGGCAGTGTCTAATAAAAGCTTGTTTGGACGTGGGATACGCTTGGAGGCGCACGAATTAAGTATTTCCTATGACCTAACCTAAACTTAAACCTGACTTTCACAACTTTTGTTTTATTTTTGATTGCAAGTTACAGGTTTTCTTTTGTTTTAATGTTTTGGACGAAGAAGAATAACTCTGTTTCAAATGTCCGGTCATTCTAGTGTCAAAGTGTAAAAGTCATGATATTGTAAGCAAAATGTAACACTATAGTACTACTATACTATTACTATACTACATGAACTAAGCATATTCAAAAATTTGTATTGACATTTTTATTAAAAGGACCTGTTGTAATAACAATTTTATGGTATTTTATTATAAATTAATAATAATCTTTAACGATTTCTTCTAATAGAATCCCTCGGGTTTAACGTTGAGTATCACCCTAGTCTTTGTTAGATTTTTCCACCGCCATGGGATCGACTGATATTGCTGATAAGAGAACAATGCAAGCTAAAACAAACGTGCTTATCTTGGAACCCTTTGCAGGTAGTCAATGCGGTGAAACCAAAATAACAAAAACATCTCCTTCCTTGTCCATATTTGTATGTTAACAAATTTAGCAAACATACGTTGTTTTTTATATTTACCTAAATAAGTTTTTTTAGTAAAGTTTTGACTAAGTAAAAAAATACAGAAAATAATAAATAAAAATAAAGTAATACACGAACAAATTCCACACCACAAAGTAGAAGTAGTTAACGATGAAATAGTGGTTAATAACAAACCAGCTATTCTCACGTAAACCAAGAACGGTGTTACGGACGACAGATATTTTCAAATTAAAATCGTAATATCACATACGTATACGAGTATATATGTATGTACAAAATGTGCAAGTGTGTAATAATTTCGCCCTTCAAAACCTAGGCAATTATCATTCGTGCAAGGCGTAAGTCTTTGCAACTGGCAATCAAGTTTAATTATTAGTATGAATCATTCCCACCGACCCAACCATCATATTAGCTTATCTATGTATGTAGGTATATATACATATATGCATGTATGTTGTATCATACCTTAACATTATAGAAATGTACGTGATGTTTCATATATTTTCTTATCTATTTAGTTTTATTAAGATTATCCTTTATTATTGTTTGAGGTTGTTTTATTTTATTATATGATGGTTATGTTCTGTTAACACTAGTTTTCTTTTATGTTGTTGATAATACAACATTATATTTATATGACAATATGATACTTAAGGTAAAGATATAAAAAAAATGAACGCAACAAGATTTGAACCCGTGACTCATAAACCAGTATAGCCATCACCTGTTTAGCTCTAATTTCAGCGTGTTAAACAGAAAGCTATATTACTTATGCTATAATTTAGTTAACAAATTTAAGGCATATTCTTTATATAATGAAGTAGTAAAATAATGCATGCAAGCCTCTTTTATAAGTGACGCATATTAAGCAAGGAACATGGTCATGCATTTTTCATATAATCAGAAAAGGCTATCTTGGCACAGTGAGAAAGCGTCTTACAATAAATGGATGGTTGTGAATTCAGTCCCCATTAAGGAAAAAAGTATTTCCAGTATCATACTCTGTTAGAGGATTGTTGTTAAGTTCTGTCACTCCCCAAGAAATTTATCAAATTTGGATGGAGAAAGGAGAGTGGATTTTCTGTACACTGTTATCATTATCACTATTTTACTACTTAAAATGTTATCATTTTCTTGACTTAAAATAATATCAGCTACCTGACAAAATTAAGAAAAGAGTATTTAACCACTAATATTATTTATTTGTTTAATGTAAGAGACAAAAATATCATTACATTGTTTCCTCACCATAAAATGAGATCAGTCCACCTCTACGATCAGAAGGCACTTGCAGGAAAGCAGGTCAAAAAGAACGCATTGTTAAAAATACGCTGACAAAAACCACTCCAATTAATCAAATTGCCTGGAACTTGTGCCTATGTCGTTACATATTTTTTCCCTAAACAAAATTCCTTAGAAAGTAGACATTTTGAATTACATATTGAGACATGTTGAAAGCATTTTTTTAGTGAAAAAATGTTGAAAATTTTATATTAAAATGTTTCGATATAATTTGGGTGTTTTATTACCTTTTTTACACTTATTGTGATATATATCTTCTTTTATTTCTTGGCCAGATATTTTAACCAATACTATTACAATTGGACAACATTAAGAAAAGTTTCACACAAAAATCAATTAATCCTTTGATAGTATTACGTCATCTATCATGAAAGTTTCACACTATTATGTAAGGGAATAAAGGCGTCGATTCTTTCTGTTCTATAGAACCGTTTCAATGAAAAGAATTTACATCATACGATTGTATAGATTTCGCAATAAGAAGGCGTAGTGAGACGTCTATTCCGAATTGTAACAATACAAGTCTCAAGATGTGGTATTTGAAAATTATTGACGCTGTTGCAGCGCAGTGGGATATGTATGACTTAAACACGATCAATATGACTTCAAATCATACTAGGATATATAGTAAGTCTAAATACGTATAAAAGAAATTTCTTTTAAAAAGCGATGAAATTATGTCGCTCGGGGCTGTTGTATGCAGGCAGTAGGCCGTATTGGAAGGCAACTAAGTACTTTGAAATGTTCTGTTCTTAAGTGATTTATGTCATTTAATGCAATAACGCAGAATCTCTGTCCGAATGCGCTTAAAACATGTGGTGGACGTGTGTTTCGTTTTTATTGTTTAAAGTAAATTTTGACCACTTTTAGTTCCAAACAATATTTATATTTAAATTTTTTCATATAGTGTAAGACAAAGAATATTTTTCTTAAATCTTTATATAATATTGAACAGTTTATTAAATTTAGTATATAATAAAATTATACTCCAAATTGCGTGTATGCCAAAGTGATGTGATTCAGATGAAATATAATGTATCTAGAAGAACATTAATAAGCAAATTTATGTTAATTATACCATTAAAAAACTGGTTAAAATATTTTCTTAAGAATAATAGCAAGACTAAAGAGATAAGGATCACGACCCAAAAATCCTACAACTAATCTGCAGTAGGTATAAAAACCTGTTTTATAAAGTTCTGACTTCTGTTTTGATTGTAGTTTTTGTAAGTTTAAAGTTTTGGTTGCATTATATTTAAAAAATATAATATTAATTTCATTTTCAATTATTTTCTTCACAATTTATTAATTTTCATTAAAAACTTAATAAAAAAAAGTTATGACTCATTCTAAAAAAAAACTGCAAAGTAAAGTAAAGTTGTCAATTCCATTACCAAAAGCAATAGAAAAGGTAGTACGAAAACAAGGCGAGCGAAGCAATCATTCTTCAGAACAAATGTTTAGTACTTCAAAACAAAATCTGCTTCAGCGTTTTCCTTGAAATCTGAAGTCACCTAAACTGTTGGTCTATTAGAGGTTACAGTACTAAAAATTGGACGTTTGGTAAATGTTAGGGGACAATAGCAGTTAGTAACGTGACGCTGAGTCAGCTGTGAATTCGGACGCCATGTTGGATATTATTTTTTTTAATTGCGTTGCAAGTCACGCATTCGATTTCATTCGATTTTAAATCTATTGTTGCTTCTATAAAAAGTTTTTATATGTTACACGTATATTACTGACTTGTATTGAAATGATGGAATTTACATTACTTATACATATTTTTTTTTTTTTTTTTTTTTTTTAGCTTCACGCTTTATCCCGCACAAGGCAGGGTAGGCAGAGGGAACTGCAGGGACCGTGGGAACCTAGTGTTAAGACACTCCGTTGCTTAGCCCCTGCTTTCTCCGTCCCCGCTTTCCGCCGTTTTTGAGGCATTGCGTGTTGAGTGGCGGAACTCAACGCCGCGCTTTGCCTAGTTTGCCAGAGCGAAGAAAAATGGAAATAGAAAAATCCATCTTCTCCGACTGGGGATCGAACCCAGTAACCGTCGCGTTTACAGGCAGACGCTTACGCCGCCACGCCACGACGGTCCTCACTTACTTATACATATATTATGATGAAATAATGCTAATTGGTATGTTGTATACAATACTTTACGTAGATGTTTATTAAATTATGAAGATAAAAATTATTTTTATGAAGATAAAAAAAATGTTATTTATATTCAAGTATTTGATTAAACAAATTACTTCATTAGCATTTATTGCTATGCTTATGAAGTAATTCTATTTGACTTTTACTTCATAAGTAAATTGGTCCAAAGTCAAATAAATCTACCTAGAAAACCGTAACACAAACTTTTTTAATAACGATTCCATTGCAATCGAAAATTTCCAACAAAAAAACCCTACACAAGTAAGAAAAATGTACAAGCATGTCAGGGGACCGGTTCAGGTACGCCCTTTTTTTATTCAATCGAACACCTATGCCCGAGAGGAACGCACGACGCTCGCCTTTTCAAGCGCGGTACAGAACTACACGTTAGAAACGCGACGGTCATATCCCTGTCCTTGTCCTACCGATGCATTCATAAGGACAAAGAATAAGTAGTAATAAAGACGTGACACTCGTGCAGATGGTTGATAAAACTTAATACTTGGCAGTTTGTTCTCTTTTGTCCTATTAAAAGGGAAGAACAGATACGATGTTACACGGTCTTTAGTTCACGAGACTCATGAAAACATTAAAGGAAATGGTTCGCTCCGACGAGGTCGTATATTGCCTCCATGTTGGTGGTATCGGCGAGCCTTTTTACTTTTGCTATTGGCGCGGAGTTGGCGAGAAAAGAAAATGGGAAACATTCTATGACTCAATTTTAGTCAGACTCGATTGTGTTTACACGAACTCCGAGATAGCAGTCGGATAGAAGTGTGCAATTACGTATAAAACATGCCTAATTTCATTCGCTCTGCCGTTTAAAATGACAAATGCCTTTTGCGTGTTTCGTCTGTTCCACAGAGCCGTTCTGTCCTGCGAGCCAATTAGTAAAAGATACAGGGTACCCGTTTGTATGCTGAGGGACGAGTTTTTGGATCCAATTTCTACCTGATGTTTATTACTACCGTTACAGTGGTATAACGGCTAATCTTTTCATACTTAAAATTTTATAAAATATATAAAGATCTATATTAGTTATCTTTATATTATATATGTCTATAATCAAGCATGTAATTCATTTAAGCTTTTGAAATACGTATATGGCAGATAATAGTACGAAATTTAACAATACGAATTTCAAATGAAATGAATCACAGCCACAATCCAATTTAATGACACACCTCCAAACTTTTGATGACGGCAAACTTCTCAAACGACTTCCCGGAAATATCCTCTAGCCGATTTAGGAGTCATACGAAACTCGTAAAACATTGGCACGAAGATGGTCCAAATCTTGCGGAATTTAACGATCTTGTCTCCGGCAGGGTTACTTTACTCCTTTTCGCACGCAAATCCCGCACAGTATGTACGAAGACATGTCAATATATCGCAAGTTTTAACGTAAGCGAAAACATCGGGTTCAGGCCCGAATTTCGTTGAGAAAACCCGTCAAGCGACGTTACGTAAATCGATCGTTTGTTCAGCTGATTGCTAGATGGAAAATCGGGCTTTTTGCTTTGTAATCTTGCGAGCTTAAACTCTATTCACAATTCTCGATAACTGTATTTACATTGTTCTGTTCTATTCTATTTGCATCAGGACGTATTACGTGAGTTTTATTAAAACGTTCTCATTATAACACGATCTATAGTAGTGTCCTCATATATATATAAAAGTAATTGCTTGCCTCTCAAAATCAAGAAAGCTATGAAAATAATATAACACGTGCCTTTTATATGGCTTATATACACTGTATTCCACTGTAATTTATTACCCAGAAACAGTCCTAAATTAGAGCTTTCTTCATAAAACGCTTTACAAATACTTAAACTGAAATAAATATTTCAGTCTCTGTGTACGCGAAGAAATAAATATTATTCAAAGAAATTAAAAGTGTTATATAACAAACACTAAGTGTGCAAAGTTGTTGAACTTACAACAATTAACAACAACTTAAAGGTGTGGAACGCAAAATGTTTATTTTGAACTCATCTTGGGAATAGGTAATGTGCTGTATAGACACTCCGGTTGCAAGCTTAGTTGTAAATAAAATAATGCTAGAGTATCATTATAGTCGATAATTCACAAATTCATTGTAATACTTAGTTGCTTTATTTTCAGTTTTCAGTTCACTTCACAAGTTTCTTTAACTTTACTCTTTATAGTTTAGATGAACTAATCGATAGAACTTACCACACCCTAATAAGATATTTGACTTTCGCGATTTCCAATAAAACAATGTACTTAAGTAGATTATTGATATCTAGTATCAATTTTAAGAAACCCAACGTTTCGAACACGTTGTAGTACCGGTAGAACGAGGTGGCATTCGTGTGTCAATTGATATAATTATTGTACCAAACTACTGCCAACGGTTTCTATGTTGTCTCGGCCACTGTCCTGGATTCCTGCAGAGTGAGCCCTCTGGTGTGGGTTGAATTTAAATTTTTATAAGTGCATCCCAAAAGATAAAAAGCTTCCAAACGTCTCTACTGAAATTTTGATATTTTTGTAGGTTGTTTCAAGAGCCTCATGGATCATTCTGAAAATATATATATTTTTCCTAGCGAGTATACGAGGTTTATCAATCCTGACTTAATAGTTGTATTTGTTCATTAAGCGCACAGCAGACTTCCATACACGCCTATTCTTGACATCTGAGATATGTTCTTTCACGTTAATACCGATACTTCTCTTTGTTCGACCAAGTTAAGATAAACCACATCCTGTCAAAAATATGTTACATGTACAGCTATATATAAAAACTATATTTAAAGTACAAAACGTTCAAAATCAAACTTCTCGAACGAAACGATTTTATTAAAAAAACTAACTCAGCTACTATGGTATATGCGCCAATTGTTTCGTATTAATAAAGCAGACCGAGCCAAAATAAAATGCTTATTGTAAAATGAAGTCTTAAACTCGTAATATACTTACTTGCACCGACAGATCAATGTTTTTTTTGTTATTGGCTTCACAAAGCACCTTTGTATATTTAAAGTCATTAAACATACTTTTCAAAACTACTTAAACATCAATATACTCTTAAATAATAGTTTAGATATATCTATTTAAATTTTGAAAATAAGCAGAGAACATCTGTCTAGTATGTATTTAGAAAGAAAACAAACTACTACACAAGATAAATGCATTGCATATATGTAATATGTGTAATTGGTATTTTTACATTACTTATATTTATATTTAATGTATTATTATCAACGATTTAATATCAACTAGCTAATATAAAAAACGTTCATCAACGTTAAACGTACGTTTCACACCCAACTGCTGCTTTACAATTTATTAGTAAAATATAGTTTTATATGTATATACAGTATTTCTTCTTATAATTTTATAATTATTAAGTAACGATATTAAATGAGTTATTAAATTTGTCAATCGAATATAGTACCTATAACACCAAAGTAGGCATTATTTATATATGTATATATGTGAGGATTCTAGCAGTTACCAAGTAAAGGGCGAAATTTAATACACCGTATACTTGTTTTAGGGAATGCATCGAAGCCCTCTAGAAGCACTTTCTAATCTATATTGGTTTTCTGTGTAAGTGAAAGGAAAATTATACTAAGTAATGTCTTTAAATGATAAACTGATGTTCCATATAAATCATGTCGTGAACGTCTTTAGCTAAAGCATTGTGTACGGGTTCAATTTAGTATAACATTTTTTTTTAATGTGAATATCGGTTTTGATTTTAAAAAATATTTGTATATACGTTACTACATACAAGGTATAATTTTATGCAATAAAAATATGTTAATATAATAATTATTAGAATTACGAAAAGAACATTTAAATTCTTTATTTATTATCGGCTTTAAAATATGCTTTACTCTCCATCATCTACTAAGTATGTGAAACATTCAGGGAAACTAAATTTGGAGCAGAAGTTGAACTCACCCTGGAAATCTTTAAAGAGGTCTTAAAAAATTATGACACGCTTTATTACATCTTCAAATTTGAACTTGCACTACCTCCTAAACGATGCTAAGCTAACATATATCACATTACACCTTCAACTTGCCTCTACGTGTTATTCGAATGAAAATATTATAGAAATTTATTGCTTAATATACAGATACAAAGTTATTTAACTCGACTTCAAGATGCTCGAGTGAAATTGTTTTAGTTCACTTTGGACCTTATGCATCTAAAAATAGAGTTTAATTAAGTTGATTTTTTTGTTTGTAATATCACTTTATTCTAAACCTCTCTAAGCTTTTAGTCGTATCTATAAGTTTTATTAACGCGTGAGTCAATATGTCAAGCGCCTACAAGGAATTTTCTTTCAATATAAAAATAATAATGTACTGTTACATTTGATAGCTTCTTTGTCACACTGAGCATTATTTATTTGTTTTTTCAAATATATATATATATATATATATATATATATATATATATATATATATATATATATATATATATATATATATATATATATATATATATATATATATATATATATATATATATATATATATATATATATATATATATATATATATATATATATATATATATATATATATATATATATATATATATATATATATATATATATATATATATATATATATATATATATATATATATATATATATATATATATATATATATATATATATATATATATATATATATATATATATATATATATATATATATATATATATATGCTACTGCTGCTATTTTTATTCAATATTATATTTACGTAAACTGTATCCAGTCTTGTTAGTTTGTCAGAAATAAGATTTATTTTGTAAGAAAATAAAACACAAATTATATGTTCTTAGAAAATCTATTATTAAGCATAACCAACATGATTCTACTACCTAGAACATTGTAATTTGTAACCTGATATATCAATAATAAAATTTTATATGCTTCTATAAATATATCTACTTTGTAATATATGTATATAATAAACAATAATATACGTTTCCAGTCTCATATATAGTCTCCATTTTGTCATATTATATTACGTTTTGACTTAAATAAATATATGCCTGTGTATTATTTATTTTATTTCTTTTTCAAATTAATAAAATTTAAATATCCTGGTACAAATGTTTCATACATTTTGGTTAATTGTAAAAAATTAAACTCAAATTTGAATTTACAATCGTTACCTTTGCAGACACTTTGCAATTGCACCACGATGCCTACATAAAGATTTTTTTTGACTTGACTGAGAATATTAAATAGAGCACACCCCTATACAAAACAGTTTAATACTTAGGTGTAATAAATAATCGAAGTACCTTACGTTCTAATGAATACATGGACTTACGAGTATGATGAATAAATAACAACTTTTAGTAGCTGCAAGTCCCACTTATAGAAGAATAAGGAACCTAGAAATACAGAGCACCTAGTGTTAAAATACTCCACTTTCCACTTTTCTACTAAATTTATAGGATATTGCTGGGCAGGACTCGACGGCGCGCGTTGCCTTCTTACCTGTGCGAAAAAATAAATAAATTCACTGACAGGAAATCGAATCTACAACTGTCGCCATTAGTCCGACACTATGCCTCCTACCTTCATTTCAAAGTAATAACTAAATTAGCTTACAACGCTTTTAAAAATATAAATAACAATATCGTGAAGACAAGTCTGTTTTTTTATGATTCTATGAATATATCTTTTATCTATAGCGAGTACTTACCATCGCTGACCGCTGGTTAACGGTACACGATGGTCCAGTATTTTTTTACTGTTAAATGTCAGATAACGAATGAATATGTCTTACAACCATAAGTATCTTGTACTTGTAAATAGTGTTGTTTTTGTATATATTTATATAGTATTTAAGAGTTCTTAACCGTAATGACAAGTGTTTTAAGTTACCTTAAGGGGTAAAAAATAAAGGACATTTTAATACATGTAGCTAGCTAAAGATTTTGAGAAGAAATAAGGAAAGTCTTACAAATTATTTTTTTTTAAAACGTTATATTTAATAAGGCAACGAAATTATAAGAACTATATTATATTTTGAAGCTCTATGCTTTATCTAGCTAATAGCAGTGTTCATATATTCCGTTCTTTCCTCTCTGCCTTCTTTCGAGGCATTGCGTGTTAGGTGGAATTGAAAAGCCTGCTTTGTCAATTACCAAAGAAAATGAAAATAAAGAAATCCATCTTTCCCGAGTGAAATCGAACTCATAAAAACCGTTGCGTTTCAATTTTAAATATATATGTAGATAATAAACGGACTTCATTGTTCTTAACAATAAACAAGTCATTTGTCACTTATTTCTCAATGATAATTAACACATTGAATAACATGAAATGAAGATAACTATTTCTATTATAGGACAGAGCTGGATCTACAAAGGCAAGATCGAAGCATCGAGAAACACACACGTTGACGTTGACCTATGTGATAACAATCCGTCATCTGATTAACACTTAACCTCTTATCAATGACAGTGTGTGACATGACTGTCGAGTTATCTTAGAATTTCTTTATATAATTAATGGATGATAATAATGAATAATATACATACTATATACTAAGTCTGTCTTAAAACAAAATATATATTTAATTTGTTTTTACTTAAATTTTAAAATATTTCTAAAAAGCTTATATTATTGTTTTTACATATAGCGAAACGTTAAGAAGCCATTGTTTTATTTTAATTGAGAAAATTAAGAAAATTATTATTTTTATAATTTATACGTTAATAGTAAACGTGTATTTTACGACAGTAATCAAATTGTACACGTGTACATGTATATATGTATGTTATTATATATAGAACAGAATGTAATAAATCTAAAATGAATTTTAACAACCCCATACAACGTGTAACGCACAATTCATCAATAGTAGGGCGTTTCACGGGACAGGATACACATATGTTCAAGTCGATGTTTCCGATAACCGAGATAAGCTTACGAATGGTACCGACTGTACAAAAAAAAACTTAATTTTGAATATATATTATTCATAGTTTTACTTCGAATAATTTTTAATAGAAACAAAGTTGCCTTTATTAAATAAAAGTAAAAAAAAAACAAGAATAGGTAGTTCTTTTAAATATTTTTAAAATAATAGTACGAATAGAGTACAATAGATATATAAATTAGATCTGGTTTTCACTATATCAAAATTTGTGAACATGTGCACTTTTTTAGAATTAATAACCATAGTAAAAACTTATACGTAAACTAATAAAATAAAACTCAAACGTTACACATTAATATACAAAATTATTGTCAATTTAAAAATCCGGCAAAACTACTTTATAAATAAATTCAACGCTTTCAAGAGCAATTCCAGGAGTATTGCATTTGAATTAAACAAAAAATGTGGTAATTCTCAACGACAATTACGTGACACGCCTTTATGTCTATCGTTAAAAGAGGAATTTAAAAGGATATGTAACAAAAATATATTTGAATGAAATAAAAGAGATTAAAAAATTTTAATCATATAATAATAATTAATTAATAACGATTAACAATTTTAACTTAACTTATCTATAAAGTTAGAATCAAATGACATGTCTTATCGCAAATTTAACGAACCCGTTACATTTTGACTCGTCACTGCGCTAGGGCGGTGCAATTTTATTTTCTCTAGTCAATTAGCCGTTAGGGCTGACATATGTCGACAACTGTTCGACTACAGCCTCCGTGTATTCCGGACACATTCGATATTTTTTACGCGGCAAATTAACGCTCCGGGCCGTTCGGATACGCGTACGCGTGCATGTGCAACCAAAAATGTATAAACGTCAAAATTTAAACGTATTTTAATGAGGAAATTGAATTTTTAACTAAATCTGATTTTATTTTTATACCCGAACTTGTCGAACATATAATCCTGAATATAAAAAAACGGTTATTTTGATATACGGTTGTGCTAGTTTAAATTTAATATGTGACGATGGTAGATTTAAATAAAATAATACGAAAAATCATCACCAAAAGTTACAACAATTACAAAAATTACACAATTACAACAATTATAAAAATAATGGAATAGTAAATAAATGACCAACTTTAAACGAATTTGATGCGTGAGATTCTAATAAATAAGAAATAAATATAATATTAACAAACCATTTAATAAACTAATACACAAATTCAGAAATAAGTATTCATTAATACTGTTATACAGATTATTAATTTAAATTCCCTGGTATCAAGATTAGATCATACATAATATGTATTAGTATTTCTACGATTTTGCATTCAAAATCCACAACTTTGTTCTACGTGAGGAGCCTTGAATATCTATTGTCATAAAACGTGAACACGTTACGTGTTTGTAATGTTTACAATTCGTTTTACGACTAAATCAGTACATTTGTAAACTATATAAAACTTAAGTAAATTTTAAATGGGTGTAATAATAATTTGCTATTAGGTTTATACTGCAATAGGCTGAAAGAATTATTTCCTAATGTTAAAAAAGCTAGCTGTCATTCCCATCCATTATGGCGGGTAATAACGATTCTGTACACTTACTTTATATATTAAAAAAATAAAAATATACATTGATATAAAGTATCTAATGATAATTAAATAACTATAAAATATTTATAAAATATTGACAATAGAGTGTATATTATCTATCTTTTTGTAAATTCCCATCATTTTATTTTTTCTTAATTTTTACTTTTTACCTGTTACAATGAGGAAGTTCGCGTTGTTTTGATACAACTGCCGCCATCTGTTGGCATCGTCGATTTATGGTATGAATAATAATATTACTACTATTTACTACACGTTAAGAAATCATATCCTTGTATATTTTAAACTATAATTTAATTTACAAATTATAATTTACTATTGTTATATATATTAAAAAAAAATTAATTTGCAATAATAATACGACTAAGATAACTTAACTAGTGTAAAATTTATACGAATTGTATTTCAATTATTAAAACAAGTCTAAGAAAACTAAAGCGTCGGCTAACAAAACCAACATAACAGTATTACGGCGTGTCGTCAACACTAAGAACTACCTGTACAAATATTAAAAGCTTGCTTTAAACCGGAATTGAACTCTCTACCTTACACCCTATATTATATCCAGAATATGTTTATAGCACAGAAACCGCGCATCTACAATGCAAATACAAAAAGATCGCATAAATCTGAGTGAGACGCTTTCATTTAGGCTCCCACCAAATCTGAGCTATCGATTCAACATAAGGGTAGAAAAAAAACTACCTTATAACAATAAGACAGTAACAATAATACCTTAATGATATCCAGTGTATAGAATGAAAAGGCGTTCGGCGTCTACCCGAGCGTTTTAAGAGAAATCCGTCACTAAAACACGTGGGTGAACAAACACATCACTATCTCACTGTATCACTACATAGACACTGTTAGCAACACAGGTTTTTTTTAAATATGTTTTTTATCTCGTAACACTACAACAGTTCAGCAGTAGGACAACCGACGCGCTCGGCAGCCGGGCACTAACTGAACTGGTTTGGTCGGGGAGGGGGGCTTGGCGGCTTTATGAAAATATTTCGTGAGTAATGCACGTGTTATGTCGGCCTAGGCTTTTGATTTTGAATACAGGTATCGAATCTGCACTATGTTATTGTCTAATACAAGTGTTTCTAGTAATGTGTTTGAGTACAGATTCACATGGTGCTTATTATATTACTTTATTATTTTTTATATACATACATATATGATTTAAAAGCTGTCGTTGTGCAGTGCAAAGCATCTCATTGTAAACCGAATCATTGTGGGTTCGATTCCCAATACAAGAAACACATTCATAAGCAAGTTTCTTATATTAATTAATGTATTTAGTTATGCATTACTAAATTTGGTGCAAATGAGGCAAAGAGTAGAACAATATAACGTTATTGGGATTTATTGATTTGACATTATACTTATGTATCTTTTTATGTTTTTGTAAATATAAGAATTCATTTCGCTATTAAATTATAGCATACGTATGTGAAGTAAAACAACTTCCTGTTATCACAGAATTACATATATTAACGTATTTGATGGTTATATATATATTTTATCATATGTATATGTAAATCTCGAATACATATATAAACTATTACTTATATTAAAACTATGGCACTATTGTAGGGTCTGTGAATTATGGGCAATATTAAGTGCATAGATTGAGGCTTATAATATTTAATTATAAATGTGTTGAAACGAATATGTATTTTAAGTAGTATTTTGATGTTATATATATTTTTTTATATATGACGTTTTATCCCTTATATCCTTTCACTTTATCCCGCTTGTAGCAGGGCAGGCAGAGGGCACCTGAGGAACCGTTAAAACCTAGCGTTAAGTACTGAGAAAAAAATGGTGATGAAATAGTCCATATTCCCCGAATGGACATCGAACCCACAAACCGTTACGCTTGCAGAAGCTGTGTGTCTACGTCACGACGATCTTCCATAGACGAAACTACTACGTACTAATCCATATTCATTTGTTTTTTGTGACTATGCTAGGAAGGCGGAGACCGGAGTGTCTTGACAATAGGTTACTATTGTCAAGACACTCCGTTCTCCGTCTTCCGGCTTATTTTCAGATATACACTGTCTGTTCAGTGGTAAAATTTAACGCTATAATTAGCCTTTTCACTTACCAGAGCTAAGAATATTATGTTTGAAAAATTAAAATCCTACTAGGACCATAGAAGATATTTCAATTTTAAAATCTAAGATATATAAAAATATCTTTAATTTTAAAATTGACATAATATGTTAATAGTTATATGAAAAAGACATTTATAGAAAGTATATTTAAATAACGTTTCCAAATTTAATTAATCTTGTAGGTCTTTGTTGATAATAATATATATATATATATATAAATCAATATATATATATATATATATATATATATATATATATATATATATATATATATATATATATATATATATATATATATATATATATAAATCAATATATGTTTTCTTATTAATTCTCTATCTCTATACGTTATTATCCATAACTTAAGAGGTAATATTTTGTTAATCATATTCATACTGCAATATAGGAGTTATTGCACAGGTATTAAATGATAGTTATCGTTTCTAGTCCAATATAAAATATGTTTAAAATTTATATTGTAACAATTTCAATCAATAAAAAGGTGTCGCCCACCTCCCAAGATTTTTCCTGGCTTTTGAAAAGTAAGGCTTTGTTTTATACAGCTTTTCGTAGAAATTTCAAGAGATTTACTCTTAGTACCTACTCTCCTGTGATACCCAAGGTCCAATCTACCTACCCACTACCTACCACCTATGCCTTATATCAACCTTCTATGCTCAGTTGCTTCTGCTTTACGTTGTTTGTCAATTAGTTAGTAGTAAAATTTTTACATACATTTATTGATATTTATGATTTTACTACGTGTGAATCAATTTTCTAAACGTGAAAAATAGAGAACGGTCATTATTTTTTACATTTTCTCCGTTTAATATGAAATAAAAAAAATAGAAAGATCTGAGCTACTTTAAAATAAATTAGTTTAGTTACAAACGGTTTCCAAAAGTCGTTTTCTTGTTTTGCGAACTTTAAACATTCTTTTAAGTTATAATCAAAGTCTTAGGTATCACTTTTTTAGACACTCCGTTTACGTAAATTACTTTTTGGCTATTGGGTATGCAAAGTTTTAATTAAATGTTATTTATATAATAATATACCTACGAAAAATTAAATGTTTTTTATTTAATATAGGTAACTGGTTCGATTCTCGTGGGGAGGTAAAATGTTTATTTATGTAGGGATAACTTTTAAAAAGTATATATGTGTTAATATTTAATTTTTCCAAAAAAAAAATTTAATTATTTTTGTTACTAATGTTGTTTATTTATTTTTTTAGCTTCACGCTTTATCCCGCAGATGGTAGGGTAGGCAAAGGGAACCTCAGGAACCGTGGGAACCTAGTGTTAAGTCACTCCGTTGCTTAGTCCCTGTTTTCTCCGTCACCGCTTTACATTGTTTATAATTACACTAAAATTACTTAGTATAAACGAAGTGTATAGCACAAAATTATAAAAGAAATAAGCTTGAACGGACATCTCACAGATCAAGGTTCAATATATATATATATATATATATATATATATATATATATATATATATATATATATATATATATATATATATATATATATATATATATATATATATATATATATATATATATATATATATATATATATATATATATATATATATATATATATATATATATATATATATATATATATATATATATATATATATATATATATATATATATATATATATATATATATATATATATATATATATATATATATATATATATATATATATATATATATATATATATATATATATA
Source organism: Dione vanillae (assembly GCA_037178615.1). Lineage (NCBI taxonomy): Eukaryota > Metazoa > Arthropoda > Insecta > Lepidoptera > Nymphalidae > Dione > Dione vanillae. Next base: position 3,076,387 of record JAZFAU010000261.1, read on the forward strand.
TATATATATATATATATATATATATATATATATATATATATATATATATATATATATATATATATATATATATATATATATATATATATAAAAATTAAGCCACTTTACGTAAAGCTAAGTATCGACCCATCCATGCACATGCAGATTGAATTTTTAAGAGCAAATAATTTAAAAGCTTTCGAGGCGGGCGTGGAATTACGATATTAATAAACCTCTATTACAACACAAGATGGCGCCCTGTAATTTTAAACATCTGAATAAAATGTCGGATAAGTTTTGTAATTATCTTATGTATTATATTAAAATTTTCAATGTAGAACAAGTATAACGCACATTTTATATTATGTTTATTAACATACAGTGTATTTGGTATATAAAAAAATATTTTTTTTCGTATCTTTTTTTTAATATCATGTGAAATTTGGATTATAAAATAAAATGAAAATATATTTAAATACATACATAGATGTTATTAGATTACAGCTAATTTTGTCTAAAATAAGACTATTTATAAATGTAAGTTTCTTAGCATAACAGAGGATGACCTCAAATCCAAGGAATTTATAGCAAAAAAATTATACCCTGTTAATTGTGGAACGATAAAATTTAAGAAATAACTCAATTATTATATTTCTAAAATATTACTTAGGTCACTTTAACTCTGACTACTTCAATTGAATTGGTTAAGTTAGAATTTCGATTTCCTTAAACATTTACACGTTTCAAAGTTTTCACATACTGGCTTAATATATATTTCGTCTAAAATGGCAACCCTGTAAAATGAAGGGAGTGTATATACTAAAGAGAAATAAGCTAGTGCAAATACACTGCGTTATGCATTCGATTCGATTAGTTGCGTAACTCAATACCGCGTTCCTGAAAAAGAAATTCGAATCGACAGCTGATACGTATAAATCCAACACTTCTAATGAACCGTGTTGTCTTCATATATTATTTAAGGCATGTATTATTTAATAATAATGTAATTTAATCATAACTCCAATATTAGTGACAGTGACAAACAGTAGTTTAACGCAGATTGAGTTAAAGCATCATAACGTATTAATAAACCAACAGACTACGACTACTATGAGTCGCTATAGTAAACTAACATTACTTTACTTATAGCCCCTAACTCAGTAAGTTATTATATTTATTCAGTATATATGTAGTTAAGTTGCAATGAAACTGTACAATTTGTTAAGTAAGCTTTATTATAATAAAAGCATTGCACTGCACTGCACTTACAATATTGCACTATATATGTATATGTTCATAACAATTTGAATCTCCGACCAAGCTTAACACAGATTCATTAACTACTTGGCCAATAGGTATACTACGCCCAGTTTTAAAGAATTTACATAAAAAATATTTTTTATATATATTTTTTTGCTTATAATATGAAATAATAACAATCTCGAAAAGTCAGTTAATATAATATTTTAAACAAAAAATAAAAAACATAAAAATTAATTCTAATACTACAGAAACAGAAAACGAATTCGTTAGCTAACTAAAACACATAGTAGAAGCTAGTATGACAAATGGTCATTTAAGTACACGAGCATATGCAATATCGAAGGCAATATGCCGACCGGAAAAGAACACATTGCATTTTTGTTTCGCGGAATGTAAGAACAGCTGGAGGAGTTGCGCCTCTGTCATTAGCCGAAGGGTAATAAATAAGTATAATGACGTATATGTGTGCGTAAATACTTTACGTCGATGAATGTAAATTATTTAAAAGTTAAGTTCAATTTGGAGAAATTGAAGAATATTATTGTTTTTAATAATAGCATATAATTTACTATGTTATATATTATGTTATTTTTTCTAATAAAATATATCGTAGGCGTGTGGAAGGTGCGATCAATATTTAGAGCAAAAGTGCGTAAAACTTTTACTGTTACTCCTACGAAAATTGAAAATCGAGAAAAACTGGAATATTTTCTGATCCATTAGCAATCGTGTGTTTGTTATATTTGTTGTACTTCCCATTGTATTTTCACCTCTATTCGGATCGTAATAAGAGCTATACCAGTTTAACACAATGTAAGTAATGGTGAGTATCGACTGCATGCATTTCATCCATCCATTTGGTGGATTTGGTCGGGCTTGCGTAGGACCACGCATAAAAGTATAATTTTAAAAATGTACACCAACTTCGAGCTTTAGAGAGCTTTTAAAATCCTATCCGATATGTTAAAGATATGTTTTAAATATTATTTTATAGTTAAAGGAATAAAGTGCTTACTATTATTTCTGTCTTTACGCTGTTCAACGCATATAGCAGGGTAGACAGGGTGGAGCCAGTAAGGAGCTCAAAGCTTATTTCCCCGTTCCGGTAGAAAAACTACCGCAACGGGGAAATAAAAAATATCAATATCTTTAGTAGTAATATAAGCAACTAAGTTACAGTGAGAAGCTGAAGCACTATGGATATTTTGAATTTATTTAGACTGCTTAAGGAGTAATCAACGACGAATAAATCATATGGAAATTCTATATATAAGTTAATTTAAAAAAAAACACTTACAATCGTTTTCACTAAAAACCTACAAAATGCTTAAAACCTCATTCCTACCCAATAACCAAAATATTTCTAATACCTAAAATACATCCAATACCTGAAGTTACATTTGTTTTTATATTCAACTACAGGTCGAACACAGATAATTCTCTACAGCACAGCGTCATTTATCTATTCGGACATATCCACGGGAAATAGCTTCTATATTATAAACTAGCAACTGCAAGGCCCGAACTAACGACCGGATTCGGAAATTAAATCGTTTCGCTGCTCGCCAAGCTGACACGTATAGATGTCCTAAATTACTGGAATATTTAACTTATGCGTATAAAATGTTTTATAATTAAGGTTAAATATTGTTTTGTAGCAGGTAGGTTATAGGATTGGAGGTGATGGGTCGTGGGTTTGAAATTGGGTGGGAAATTGTAAGAATTAATTGAAATTATATATTAGTATGACTCTACATTTGGTGGAATATTTAGATGTTTTTAATTGCACTCTAACGTCGTTGTTTTTTTTATTTTATAATGTTTTATTGTTACAGGTATTACATTAAATTGTTATTTTCAAAATTTTTGTATACTTTTTTATAATTAAAAAACATTAATCTGGCTTTTTTTAAAGTTTTAATGATTATAATACGTTTCAATTTTTTTTAAATACACATTTTTGTTATTATGTTGAATATACAAATACATAATACAGGAGAAATAAACTGCAAGTATTAAAATATCTATATACTACACGAATAGTTGAAAAACCATATGTAAGTAAACATTTCATTAGACGCCTTTGAATTTATAATCTCGCACACAGCTTCACGCTTTATCCCGCTCATAACGAGGTAGACAGAGGGTAGCGCAGGAACCGTGGGAACCTAGTGTTAAGACACTCCTGTCTCCGCTTTTCGCTTATCTAAGGTATTGCTTGTGAGTGGCGGAACTCAACGTCGCGCGCTGTACTAGTTGCCAGAGTAAATCGAATCCACGATCCTTGGAGTTTACAGGTACCTGAGCCTCTGAGCCATGACGGTCCTTTTAAATAATAATATTTAAAAAATATCCAAATATATTATAATAATAAATGAATATAAAAATTATATTGCAAGGAAATACTATAATACAACATATAAAAGTAAATCCTAAGTAAAGAGATTTAAGAAAATAAACAAAGTTATCTGCCTTGTAGCCTTCCAGCCCTGTGATTTATGTGTAAACTTATATTTTACTTTCAATTAACCTTGTTACAATCTTTCTAAGCTTAGGACCCTAGATCGTTTTAGGTTATTTACTTTTAATAATAAAGAAAATATTGTTAAATAAATTTATTTTGATTAAATTTAACACCATTTTTTTTCTCGTATATAGCGGCAAAGTACAGACGTAAAACCTAGTGTTAAGACACTCCGTTCCCCATCAGTTTTTGCATAAACACATATAATAGTATTCAAGGTAAGAAGTAAGAATTGAAGAGCTTGTCAGCTTGTACGCACTATCCTTAGAAAACTAGTCTATTTTTTATTTTGTATATACCTATATTTTATTAAAGAAGTGTTAAAACTATACGTAATACATTACTTAATATCACGTTAATTAGCCTGAACTAAGGAGGAAAGCGGCAGTTCAAACATAATTAGGCTTTATATAAAACATTTTAATTACATTTATTTTTGGAGGCTACTTAAATTATATTGTTTTCTAAGTCAGCCTCGCATTTTGATGAGAAAGTTGATCGCTTGTCAAATTTAAATTCAGTTTAATGTGGATAAGCTCATGACAAAAGGCAGTATTCCAGTCTTTAATGCTGTCATTTACATTTATGAACCAAGCTGAAAGTGTAATTTTCAGTCAATATTTCATATAGATAGCATTTACGATTTTAAAAAGGTAGATACAACTATTTAACTCTTACATTTATTAAACAATAGTGATTATTGTCGGACCGTTTGTGAGTTCGATTCTCACTCGACGATAATAGACTTTTCTATTTCAATTTTCTTCGCTCTGGAAACTGGGCAAAGCGTGGCGCTTAATTCCGTAACTTAACTCCCAAGGTTTTGAAAAAGGAGGTAAGCAGGCTACGCAGTGTCTCAACACTAGGTTAATATGCTTCCTGCGGTTCCCTGTAGCTACCCTGTGCGGGATAAAGCATAAAGCCTAAAACACGGTTCCCTGTAGCTACCCTGTGCGGGATAAAGCATAAAGCCTAAAACAATTAATAATATATAAAAGTAAACAAATATCTATTATATTTTGATAATTTGCCTAAAATAAAAATCAAGTACCCACATAAATATTGATAACAATTTGATAGTAGCTATATAAAGGAAGGTTTTTGATAACTTAGTCCAGTACACAGAATTCTGCCTCTGGTAAGGTGTGAGAAGATGTTGTGTAAAAATGAACGCCAAGTCAGCGACATAGCTATTTCTGTGTTTACAGTTCAGTTACTAAATTAATAAGTGTATAAGTGCAATTGGTACAAGCGGGTAAGGGCCAAAAAATGTTATCCGCGGGTTTTGAAGTGGACTGTGTGGTCTGCGGAAAAGGTATTTGCGGGATAGAATGCACGCCTACCTTGCGAGTTCTGCTCCTTAGTTTTGGACGTCCTCAACAGTATCAGCCATCCAAAGCATGAAGAGTCTCAAGCACATGAGGCACTAGTCACCGTGCATCTCGATGGGCACGCGCGGGTTCTCGATATGAGAGATCGTTGTTAACTTTTCCACCTGACATTTTGACACATGGTACAGTGAAAGAGTGTTGGGCTTAATTATTAAAATGAATTACTAAATTACCTAATGGTTTAACCGTAACCAAATATAGAATCCTTGATTTAGGCATATTAGCATTATAACATATAAGTTGAAAATTTTTCGTGTATATTGTAAAAACGGAATAACATCTTTATTATTTTACATAAGCCGATGAAGGCCGTCGATCGTTTGTCAATTTGAAATACCACATAATGTGGGTAGGTCCACTGAAACAAGATAGAAATAATCGGCTGAGCCTCCGAAATTTTGCCATCCGCAATTTGCTGACGAAATCTTGCTCTTCAAAGCGGGTATTTCTATAAAAACGCATTTTCTGAATTACTAAAAGCCTTTGAAGTTAATCCTTACATTTGGATCCTTTTCACGTGCTTATATGTAAATGTTTTAATATATGGAGCTTATTTGATATATTCTCATATATTTTTTAATATAATCAAATAACGCTTTATCCCGCATATTGCAGGGTAGGCAGAGGGAACTGCAGGAACCATATGAAGCTAGTGTTAAGACACTCTGTTGCTTAGTTCCTGCTTTCTCCATCCCCACTTTCCTTCCTTTTCCTTTTTTGAGGCATTGCGTATTGAGTGGCGGAACTCAACGCCGCGCTTTGCCTAGTTTCCAAAGCGACGAAAATGGAAATAGAAAAATCCATCTTCTCCGAGTGGGAATCGAACCCTCAAATCGTTAAGTAACTAAAAGTTTTAGTGTTTTTTATTTTATATTTAGTACTTTTTATCCCGCTTACGGCAGTGTAGGTAGAGGGAACTACAGGAATCTTGGGAACCTAGTCTTAAGAAACTTCCCTGCTTAGTGTTGATTATGATTAATGGTAAATAGTATATTATTTTTATTTTATATATATTTTACAATATTCTTGAAAAACATTTATTTTTTATTGCACTGTCTTTTAAAAGGTCCAATATAAAAGGATCACCTAATGATAAGTATCCCCTTATCATTAGGTGATCCTTTTGTCCATGGGCGTTAACGATATCCGGAGAGGTGTGGATACAATACCAGCCTTTAAGATGAAGCTCTAATACTAAATACATAAATACATTTTTCTATTAATTTTTTTTTATTTATTTGGCTTAATAAAAATTGTCCTAAAACTGCAGCGGTATTTTCCAAGATTGCTATTTTTAAGTTTGGTACGTTAATACTGTGTAAATGAATTTAAAATATAAGTATATAAGTGTTTAAATAGTATTTTTTTTTGCTTTATTCTTCTTTCTGCATATGACAGGGTAGGCAGAGAGAACCGTAGAAACCTAGTGTTAAGACACTCTGATTCCTACTTCCCCATGTGGTAATTTAAACTCTGAAAGTATTATAAAAATTTACTAAAAAGGCTATTCAATAGATCTATTTAGATACAAATAAATATCAATAACCATTATACTCTAGGAACAAAATTCTTCTTTATTTGCCATTATAATAAATAATTAGCAACACTTCTATTAACAAAATATCGATACAACCTTCTGTTAACGGAAATATCTTTATCTCGTCGCCAAGGCTCGCATAACCAACACAATCTATTAGCCCCGTATATTATGTTTCAACCCTGAGCCAGTTATTGGATCACTTACTCATTAATAAGAGGTAAATAATTGATTGATGGTCGTACCTCTAGAAATTTGTCCTTGTTTCATCTAATCTTATAATTGGTGTTTGTCTTTTTGCGTTTAGAAAAGTAGGCGGACGGGATGTAGTGTCAAGACACTGTGGAAATTGAGGTTAATCAATGTGTATGACATTGCGTATTGAGTGACGAAGTCATCGCTGCTCCAACGCCTTGGCTATTTCTTATTTTTATTATTATCTTTTTTTATTATTTTTCTATTCTCTCGACAGGGTAGGCAGAGCGAACCATAAGAAACGTAGGAACCTAATACGGAGACGCTCTGATCCCAATTTTTTACCTTTTGAGGCAACGCAAGTTGAGTGGCGCCGCGCCTTTGCCTTATTGCCACAGTGAAGAAAATAGATTATTTTTCCAGAATCTACGTTTATAAGCAGACGCTGTACCTCTGCGCGACAACGGTCCTTACTGCTTAAGTATTTATTTTCTACATTTACTTGATGTCATCATGGTGTAACGAGACATAATGAGTGTAGTTTCGATTTCCACTTTAGGTACCGTAACTTATTTACAGGTTTATGTATTTCTTTATTATAATAATGCACTGTATTATAAATCGTTGTTCTATACAACGATATAGCCTAAAATAGGGGAGGAATGTGTCTTTATTTCTTTGTGCTGAACCAAAATTCAAATATAGCTTCACGTTTTATCCCGCATATGGCAGAGGGAACTGCAGGAACCATACGAACCTAGTGTTAAGACACTCCGTTACTTAGTCCCTGCTTACTCCGTCCCCACTTTCCGCCGTTTTCGAGGCATTGCGTGTTGAGTGGCGGAACTCAACGCCGCGCTTTGCCTTAGTTGCCAGAGTAAAGAAAATGGAAAATAGAAAAATCCATCTTCCCCGACTGGGAATCGAACCCAGTAACCGTCGCGTTACAGGCAGACGTTCAAAAATTGTATGAAAAAAAATTGTTGTTATTGAACGTAACTGTAAGAACCGTTTTAAATGATTTTATTAAAATATGATTCGATCAAAACAAACTTGTTAAGTTTTTACATAGATTTCCATTCAATAAATTGATTTTGTCTCTAAATATAACGCAAAAACGTGAATATAAATTTTAAACATAAGAAAACTTAGTCTAAATTTAAAAAAAAAAACAGATACATAAAAAATACTCAATTTGTATATATTGTAAAGTACAAAACTACCATTCTGTCGGTTGCTAGGTTGGCGCTTTATACTTATAAACCTTTATCTTAAATCATTCTACGTATTAACAAATATTACATTAAAATCGATTTCGTAGTATGATAGATCTAGGAGTATATCAACACAGAGGGACTTTAACGTTTTCTTTGAAGAGACACGTATATATTAATTTCATTAATTTTGTACGTAAAGGTTTTGTTTTGCACTATGCCACTAAATTACCGAAATTGTATTTCGCAGTAGAATTGTTTCTCCAAAGCCCACCTAAAGCATAATCTAGCTCCATTAATCCTCTGCATTTCGGCTCTTTTTATAAATAAGTAAATTTCACTTTCGGCACATTTTCTCAACTCCATCAGCCGAATGACGTAATTAAGACCTAAGTCTTTATACTTTTAGCTTTAGCGTTGTTCTTAGTTAGTACTTGTTTCAAAAATTATTTAACTTGGTTATTTCTTACCAAGAACGCTTCTCTGACGTTTGCTGTGGGTTTGCAAAATTTTTAATTGATATAAATTATTCGGTAAGTCAAGTATGGGTAGTTATGAGGTACCCCTCATACATATATACATATATGTACATATACATATATATACATATATGTACATATAATCTTATTTTCTTATATTTCTTCATGGAATCTAAAATTAATCATAATGTGAAGATGACTGGTGATATGTGGACGACGATGATGATTCAACCATCAATTTGATATGTTATCACTAACTGGATAGCATTCTGCTTGGGATAGCGATAGTTTATTCATAATAGTTTTTTAGATGGTTCAACTATCTCATCTACTGCCATTTGCCAATATTAACTGGATGAGAGAAATGGTTTGACTTGACACTGATTATCTAAAACTACTTAATTCACAAAATGTGTACAATGGGGTGTACAAAAAAATATTGCTTTAAGCTCATATCCTACCTTATACTTATAACATATAGGTACTTTCTATATGAGAATCAAGGTATGTAATTGAATATATATATCCTAGCTTAATATATCACGTGTTAACATAATATACTACTGCTACCGAAAATCCATCAATTAGGAACTTGTGCGTAAGATCGAAAGCAAAATTCAATTACGTCGTAAGGACGTCTAAAGGCAGTCGTTCACTGAAATCATGATGCTATTAAAACCAAAATCAGATTAAAAACTTAAATTGCTGTTTTAACGTCATTGATAAAGTACGTAAAAGGGATATAGGAGTCGTCAAAAGTATTTATAAATTTTGATTTTATATAAAGAGTTTTGTTGAAGATGTGCGAGGTTGTTTCTCTGTTATAATATAAGATATATTTTTTAAATTGAAATTAAAACCTTACTTGTTATTAGTAGGCATTTAAAAAAATGTCAATAATAAAAAGAATTTAGAGTAAAATAGCATTTATTAACTTCTTCTTCTTCTTGCTTTTTAATTACCTTTTTAATGGTTTGATGGATAATTAACAAACATATATTCATAATTAACCAAAACAAAATCGTCTCAGCAAATGAAATATCTAAGAAAATTACTATAAAAATTATGTAAAAAAATTAACTTAGGGGACGATTTCCAGTCGGATTCGAGTCGTGTACAAATTTTTATGTGGCTTTTTCAATTTTTCCATTATATATGTAGGTACCTAATAATATTTAATAACATCTAACCTGTAAGCGTCTTCATAATTAAATTATATTTATTATTTCTCGTAACAAAGAAAAGGCGTAAAATCAAATTTAATATAAATTTGTCTTTATTTCCTCTTATTACCAACATATAATTAACTTTGCTCCGTTTACGTGAACTGATGGCTAATTAATACCGACGTACCGGTAAGTGTTACGTTCTAAATGTGGCCTTAGGTTATATTAGTATTTGAATTAAAATCTAACTTAAAACAAGTAGTCGATTCAGTCCATATTGACTAATAATAAATAGTTGATTCAGTTAAATTGACTAAATATATAAATATTTTTTTTAGGGTTTTACTTTAAAACATATTCTACTGTTTATGTATTATTCTATGGTTCTGAATACAGTATATAAAAGTTTGAATTATTTCAGTAATGTTCAAAAGCCCTTTTCCAATAAGAGTTTTATTTAGCTTGTTAAGTATTATTCGTTTTACTTCAATTTTACTTCTCCTATTTAATGTACTAAGAAATTAGCTCATAGCACCTATATAGGGATTTCTAACATTGTTTTTACAATTTCTGATTTGATTGCGAAACAAATGTATTGTAAGAAGAACAACGAGAAGACAAATAAAAGTTTTGTAAGAAGATCTGGAGGACCGTCGTGGCGCAGAGGCGCAACGTCTGCCTGTAACGCGACGGTTACTGGGTTCGATCCCCAGTCGGAGAAGATGGATTTTTCTATTTCCATTTTCTTCGCTCTGGCATCTAAGGCAAAGCGCGGCGTTGAGTTCCGCCACTCAACACGCAATGCCTCGAAAACGGCGGAAAGTGGGGACGGAGAAAGCAGGGACTAAGCAACGGAGTGTCTTAACAGTACGTTCCCACGATCCCTGCAGTTCCCTCTGCCTACCCTGCCATGTGCGGGATAAAGCGTGAAGCTAAAAAAAAAAAAAAAAAAAAAAACAAGATCTGACTGTGTGAGCAATGGTTGGCAGAGACATGGACAAAGCGAATTGTGTTCTATCTCCTCAGGCGGAAAATGTTAAATAAAACTAACCACTTATGGTTTCTCACAGATATTTATACAGACTAAAATAATAGCTGATTCAGTGATAAATTTACAAGCAAGTTAAGTAGGCTTCAACTTCGACTCAAGGGTGGCAGATTTTTGTTAACCGGATTGTTTTTGTTAATTTAGACGAAATAAACAAGAATTTTATATTTAGGTGTCTAATATTATATGCATGCAACAAAATGTTGTAAAAGTTAACGAAGCCTCTATTTTTTATATCTCTTTATTTAATTTAGTACCAAATTATTTTATAATTTCAACTGACTCGTTTGACTGTATACAACGAAAATGTTTAAGTGATAATTTAAAATTACAATAAACTACCACTGTAATACACGAGCAATTACTGCGTTAGGAGGTGTAAATTAAATTTTCTAAGCTTTTATTCAATATTCAATAGTATAGGCTTTATTTACTATTACTTTACTTATATATTCTATTTGCTTTTAAAGAAAATTTGAAAACTAAATTGGTCTTCGTTAAAGTTCATAAACTATGGAGAAGTAAAGAAAGTGTCACAACGATGCATTTTATACTAATAATATATCTTATTAACTTACTAATATGTTTATTTCTATTAATGGATTATTAATTTACATTTTAGTTGCAAGTGCTTGCGACTCATAAGCTAAGTGCAATTTCATAAGAAAGTAAAAAAATTGTATACACGAAATCTGCCTGTAAACGCGACGGTTTGTGGGTTCGATCCCCTCTCGGGGAAGATGGATTTTTCTATTTCCATTTTCTTCGCTCTGGAAACTAGGCAAAAGCGCGGCGTTGAATTCCGCCACTCAACACGTAATGCCTCGAAAATGGCGGAAAGCGGAAATGGTGGGGACGTAGAAAGCAGGGACTAAACAACGGAGTGTCTTTACAACTAGGTTCATATGGTTCCTGCAGTTCCCTCTGCCTACCCTGCCATGTGCGGGATAAAGCGTGAAGCTTTAACGAAATAATATATGACAAAAACGTAAAGCGTCAATAGTTAACCGATGAAATCAAAATCAAATAAAAGAGGATAAACCCAGCATTTATTGCATTGAATTTGATCACTAAAAGATTTTCTATTTCTCTTTTTCTCTCTCACACTCTCTGTGTCTTGGTATTGAAAAACGATAACTAATTCTATATTACATATTACACTTGCAAAAGTTTGTTACGCTTTCACGCGTAAGCTATTGAACCGATCGTCTACGTTTTTTTTTAATACATATAATGTAGAATACAAATACAACGCTATTTAAAAGAACCTACATTAATGCAATAAATATATCTATATAAACAAATTTAAAAGAAAAACATCGACATAGGAACATATCTATATAGTAAAGATACTGACTATTTTCAATTTTATTATTTTATTTACTTTTTTAACAACAATCAATAATATCTGGCAACATTATTTTGATTGAGACCTTTAAAAAAACATTGCAAATGAACATAAAATAAAAAATTTTTGTTATAATTAATTCTAATTAATTCCGAATACACCCTTTAAAGCCTTTTAAAGTGTAACTAAACAATTTGAATAATATTTCCAGCTATTTTACTGTAGTCTAAACAACGTCTTAGATTGCTTTTGACCTGTGAATTTGATCTCGCTCTTATCAAAGATCGTTTGAGGTGTCACTCAGGTCATTGGTCCGTTGTTGATTATATTATTTGTGTATAATATCGAGTGTGAATTGTAAGTAGCAGATACTTAACCTGAGCTAGTATAACATTTTGTTCTAAGATCACGCAATTTTCTTTGAGTAAAGAGTGGAAAAAACAAAGTAATGTATAACGTTATTGTTATATAACATTGTTATATTATTATATAAATTTAATGTTATGATATCGAAAATAGTGATTTGACTATTTCTATATTTCTTCTTCGTCTTCTCTTTGTTTATAGCGTTCCGAGCGTGCCAGTTGAGCACAGTTCACTTCGTCAATGTCGCGATGACTGCAGAACACACAAAGGAGAATGTACGGTAAAAAGGAGATAGCATTATACAAAAGAGAAATGCATGTTTAAAAGAGATCCATTTTAAATCCTTTACCTATAATAAAATCAACAGATATCTACAATATATACACACAACACGTTAGGTTAGTAATAGATAATATTTTACAAGGCTGTTAGCTTATACTTTAATATTATTATATTTAATATATTTACACAAAAATTTTCATAAAGGACTAAACACAAACCTTAACAAACACTGAACACTAAAAGGACGAGGGACTTTGAGCGGGAGAACATCATATAAAGGACGAATTAATTTAAGACAAGAAAAAAGGATATGAAAAGGGGAACTGTGGAAGCCACATTCACACAATAAGTGGTCCCAGACCCTGATCTTAACCAGATGAACAGGCGTACATGTATGTCCAAGGCGTAGGCAGCAAATTGTGGACATAACTTTCCGTTCAGTAAATTTTTGAGAAGAAAACTAAGGACACTTTGGCATATCAGGTTGGAGAAATGCATAGTATTTACCTTTCTGGGATTTTGATCGATCCCAGTATTTAAACAAGGACTTACCCAAGTGAGTAACAGCAAGAGACGACAGATCCTGGGCCGAATTAGAAAAGTGGAGTGACCTCCAAGCCCTTTAGATGACACGAGTATAATTCTTTGCGAATCCTTAAAATATTTGAATATCTTAATTTACTATGAAACGGTTTACCCTTTAAGCAACTTAGAGAGTCAGTAAATATATCCGTCTGTTTTACGTTGTGGGAGAGTGTGAACATGATTGCCTCTAGCAAGGCAACAGCCTCACCTGTAAGCACTAGGAAGGATTCGGGAGGGCATTTAAATTATAAAATAATTTTGAATTTTGGTATCCAGCAAGGTGCACCATCACAGCCTTCCTCAGGAAGCTTTGATAAATAAGTGAAGATGATTTAACCAATTTTCATATACAGCCTCTTGGAATTTTGTGTTGGTACCTGGATTTCCCTTGGTCAAGCCAAGATCTGTTATGATGAATAGGATGGTGGACCAATGCTTTGTACGGTGTACAAAACAATGGATTAGATGTAAGGCGTAACAAGGGATGAGGTAATCTGGTGAATTTCAGGAAACTATGTAATAAGAATGGTAATGGTTTATCACTAAGGATGAAGTCAGCTAACTCAATTAACTTAGGCCACGAAGGATGGGAAGAAAGCTGTTACATTTTACCAACAAATCTATCTGCAATTTATTGTCTGCGGATAGGTAGAGGTGGGTTAACGCACTCCACTCGGAAAGCATTGGTGGAAGTAGACTTTATTGCCTTTAAGATAATACGTAGGCATTTGTACTGTATCCGATTAAGTTTTTCTGTGGCTGCTTTATTAAAGGGGTCCAGAACATATAAAGCATAATCAATATGACTACGGATAAGGGCACGATACAAAAGTTTTCGAGTATAAGGGTGTGCACCCCACCACACACCAGACATTGCTCTTAAAGCTTGCTGAGAAATTTAGCGTGTGCATTTCCATTCAGTCGCTTATCGAGTATCATGCCTAAAAATCTTACATTCTCCGCCACCTGAATGGGAATACCATCAAAAGCAATGCACCTGGCACTTAGAAATGGATAACCAGAGACCATGATCAGTCAACCACTGGTTAACCAGTACACTTAAGTGTAAAGCAGTGATTAGGTGCTAAGTTATGTCCTCTACAGAGTTTGAGCTGTAATAGAGGACGATGTCATCAGCATACTGAAGGATATTACAAAAACTACTAATAGATAATTCGAGGTCATATGTGTAGATGTTAAGCAACAGAAGACTTAGAGCTGAACCCTGAGGAAAGCCTTTCCAGACATGTCTGGGGAGCACAGTAAGAAGCGGATGTTTAACAGATACCGTTCGATCGGTTAGCAAATTACATATGAAACGAGACAACCTCGGCGGAATATTCAGCTTAAGGATTTCTGCCTGAGTACCGGAAGTAGGACATTATCATATGCCGATGCAATATCTAGGAAAAAGCTCTAAATACTCTGCTTTGGCAAAAGCGAATCGTCGAATATTTGTAGTTAGAATGCTGAGACTATCGGCAGTACTTAAGTACTGCCGATAGTCTCGGGGTTAACCCCGTTCTAAATCCAAACTGAGAGGGAGCTAAGATATTTCTGTTTATCACTATCCATTCCAAACGGTTTTGGGATAGGGATGATAATTTGGGATTTCCATGTACCAGGAATATTGCCAGATTAAAAAATATTATTTATTAAATCCAAAAAGTAAACCTTAGATTTATCGTTTAACTCGTTGATGAATTAATAAGGGACACCGTCCTCACCTGGGCTAGTGTCTTTTAAATCCGCTAAGATGCTTTTGAGTTCCTCCAAGCAAAAGGGGGGTATCCCTTCTGAGGATTCAATCGGCATAGCTGGGGATAAATGAAAAGTTGGAACAAAGGGAGGAGCCAATTTGTTAGCGAAATTGTTAAGCCATATGGATGGATTGTTGGAATTTGGACTAGGCATACTGTTGAGCGACCGGTGAAATCTCTTAACATTCGCCCACACAATATGGGAAGAGGTACGAGGATTAAGGGACTCGCAGAAGGTGACCCAACCAAGCTTTTTCTTTTTTCAAATTAATTTCCTAAATTCCCATCATTGCGTTTGTGTTCAATGTATTTCTCCATTGTCATACAGGCTGCGTATGACACCTCAGCAGATGTTCGCCGATCAACAGAATCAGAGCATTCCTGATCCCACAATGGATTCTAAGGCATTTGCTTCTGAATGGAGAGTTTTTTGGGAATGTGTATGTCAGGTACAGATAAGATGGCAGAGATAAACCGGTCATAACAAACAATGACATTCTCATGATTAACGGACTCAGAAAGATCATTCAACATGTAATTCATAAAGTCAGCATGCTCAGACCAATTAGCTTTTTTTAAATTAAATTTATGGAGCGGGTGAGGGCTATTAATAAAAGGGAGTCTATTATTTAAGGATACAAGAATTGGAAAGTGATCATTACCATGTGTGGAAGAAAGAACAGACCATGATAGCTCGGAAGCAAGTGAAAGAGAGGACAATGAAAGGTCAACAGAAGATCTTGGATGCTGATTAGGATTGACCCTACGAGTCGGGGAACCGTCATTGAGGATGCAAAGGTCGACATCATCAATTAAGTCCACCAACGAAGCAGAGAATCCGTCACAGTAATATCACCCCCACATAGTGTGATGAGTGTTAAAATCTCCCAGGATCAGCACTGGATTGGGAAGCGAAGTGATGATAGACTTAAGCTCAAGGAAACGGAAAAGGAAGGATGAGAAATATATACAGAAAGGAAGGAGATATTAAAGGCACTCACAGCAACAGCATTAATCTGTTGACTGTGAGATGGGAGAGGAATGCGAGAATAGTGCTCCACTACCTCCATACCCGTCACCGTCACATTTCCTTAGCAATATTTGCATAGAAGCGCTGGGCAGAAGGAAAACGGGAGGAAGCTTCTAAGTATGAGATGCATTCTTGTGACATAACAATTTTGATGGATTGCTGAGTCCTTATCAGTGAAAAAGTGCTTACAGTTATAGAACAAACAATTAGAGTTCTCTTTGGTAATGTCACACGTATCACCAGAACGAGACTGGGCACACCTGTAACACTTAGGCTGAGACCTACATTGAGATTTAATATGACCAAAACGGCAGCATTTCAGCCATTGAATAATAGGGAATATGTTTAACCAGAAGAGAGGAATGATAGGAAAAGACCAAAGATCAGGCAACTCTTGACCTCGGAAAGTAACTACAGCCGACTGGGTCGGGATCCATGTAGTCACTCATCAACACTCTTTCAATACATGTCCGTAGCCAGATGGAAAAACTAAAGATCTAAACTCATCTAATGAGAAGTTTACTGGTACCTCTCTTATAATATCCATGCGGGTAATGACAAATGTAGGTATAACCGCAAAATACTTACATAGACTTAAGATTGGATTGGTCAAAAAAGAATTCGCTGCAGCAGCGTTTGAGAATTAAACACTGATCTTATTACGACCAACATTCTTAATGCCATCATTCGTGATATCACTGATTTTATTTTTGTGTAGAAATTGACCAAACTTCATGGCTGTAATTGTAGTACCAGCAGGTGGATCAGGTATCTCTCTGGACACATAAACAATGAAAGGGCCTTTGTCGGAGTCAATGTAGGACTTAGGACTTTCAGAAAGGGATGGATGGATATATAGATTTTGGATGGAGGATGTCGCAGTAAATGGGTTTATGATCGTTTTTTTTTGGCAACAAAATTGTTATTTAGAAGTGAATCTTCACCTTGTCTTTTTCCAGCCACCGTTTGAACGTCAGTTCTACCACCTCCAGTATGTGGAGGGAGGAGGAGGATTCCCATCCATTATAAATGAAATAAAGTTCAGAATAGGAAAAAATAACATTACCTAATTTAAGCTATATAACGACACTTTATTAACAACACAAAAATTTACTACAACCAACCACCTTCTTAAAATGGAACCTTTTAAAAATTTAAAATAACTCCATTAGAGAATAATGGAGAAAATTAATACAAAAACAGGAAACACTCACTAACACGTGTGTCAACCAAAACAAAACGGTAGCAAAGTCATTTCTATATGTTATTATTTTTTGTAAAAGCAAAGAGGAAATGTCTAATCGTGATGTAAGAGATACAACTCAATTAATGCATTGAGGATGAAGATCGTGCGAAATGGTGTCAGATTGCAATCCATGGTAGCAAACGTCTAGAATTATTCTTTATATAAATCTACAGATTCTTCTCATATATATATATATATATATATATATATATATATATATATATATATATATATATATATATATATATATATATATATATATATATATATATATATATATATATATATATATATATATATATATATATATATATATATATACATACATATATACATATATATTTTTAGTTTTTAGCTTCACGCTTTATCCCGCACATGGCAGGGTAGGCAGAGGGAACTGCAGGAACCATAAGAACCTAGTGCTAAGACACTCCGTTACTTAGTCCCTGCTTACTCCGTCCCCACTTTCCGCCGTTTTCGAGGCATTGTGTGTTGAGTGGCGGAACTCAGCGCCGCGCTTTGCCTTAGATGCCAGAGCGAAGAAAATGGAAATAGAAAAATCCATCTTCTCCGACTGGGGATCAAACCCAGTAACCGTCGCGTTACAGGCAGACGTTGCGCCTCTGCGCCACGACGGTCCTCGATATATAATTAAATATTTTATTTATTAATATTATATATTTTATTTTATTTATTTATTTATAATGTTTTTTATTTACAATTTTCTTCATTTAAAGTAGTATACGTAATATTACACTAAGTTGCATGCATACACATACATACACATATTTACAAATATATAAACATTTATTTATACAAATAGGCAAATTAAATGTTTCTAATAAATAATATTCTTATAATTTATTTGATTTTATGTATTTATTGTAATTTTAGAGATCAAAAAGCTTTCTTCGCGAAATTTGTGTGAAATAAAAGTTTAACTAAAGTACACAATATTTGTAAAATAATTACGAGAAAAAAAAAGGTTTAACATTATAAAGACATACTTTTCTTTTAAAATTGGTGAAAGTAAATTAAAAAAAAAAATCTTTAGACCGGCCAACGCGGGAAAAAATGCCAAATCAATTCCACACCGGAGGTAAGTACTCTAATAATAAATATGAGTGCGCAGTGACCAAGTGAACAACAACTTCCTTTTTTTCAGTCCAAATGTAATTAATGAATTTAAATTTTTAGGGGACCAACTAGGACAAAATACTGCTGTACGGGCCTTTTAAAACAATTACTTACAGTAAATAACTATAGTTAAACAAACTGTTATAAGATTTAAGTAAAAAAAATAAATGAAAACCTAACATTATATTTAAATAAATACTTAGTTTAAATGACGTACAATTTATTTAATAAATTTATAATTTAATTTTGTCATATTGAATTGAATTATTATAAATATATATATATATATATATATATATATATATATATATATATATATATATATATATATATATATATATATATATATATATATATATATATATATATATATATATATATATATATATATATATATATATATATATATATATATATATATATATATATATATATATATATATATATATATATATATATATATATATATATATATATATATATATATATATATATATATATATATATATATATATATATATATATATATATATAGATATGTATGTCTCATTATACTTTCATTAGACAATTAACAAGTATTCAAATTCCACAAAACAATATTGCCTTCTTTCATAAAATCCTTCACAAAACAACACAATCGGTACATTACTGTTATATACAACTAAAATATAAGGACTTGAGCAAAAAGACCACTTCTTTTTTATGGTGAATATAATTAATAGGCTCTAATTGCATCGTTATTACCATAATTACAGAATTTTTATCTCAAAATGGATCGATTAACGTTAAGGGCGCTATAAAACTTGAGACGAAGCGTTGACCTCAAATGAAAATTAAGATTTTTTATGGGAGTGGACATTTTTTTTCCTTTGTAAAATAATTTCATGTGATTAGACACACCAACTTTGTCAAGTTTCACAATAGCGATTACAAAAAAGAGCGTAGCGAGGCGAGTAAAAAATAAATTGCATTATTTATTTTAAACTTTGTTCCATGTAATGTAAAATATTTAGGGTCCTTAAAATTTTAATTTAAGAAGATTTTCATAATATTTCTTAATGTTTTAAGATGATGTTAAAATATATGTATGTACTTTATTATAGTATGTATATGTATTAATATGAATAATTTATTTAAGAAGTTTGTCTTGCCGCACATGGCAGGGTAAGCAGAGGGAACTACAGGAACTATTGGAACCTAGTGTTAAGATACTTCGACGCTTAGTCCGCCCTTTTTTCAAGATATTGATTCCCGGAGCTCAACGCCGCGTTTTGCTTGGTTTCCAGAGCGAACAAAATGTAAATAGAAAAGTCCATTTTCCCCGAATGGGAATCGAACCCATAAACCATCGCGTTTACAGGTACACGCTACGCCTCTGCGCCACGACGGTCCTCAAGGCGTATTTCTTAAATACTAAGGTTCTTAAAACTTATAGGTCTCTCTCCAACGATTATTCTACATAAACTAAAATGGTTACGAAAGAAAGAAACATACTTAGAAGTATTAAATAATTGATATTAATAGTTATAAAAAGAATAAAAAAAATCAACCATACATCGGATATTAATGTCTTTTTAATTTTTAAAAACTAGAATAGAGACAGATTTATAATCATATAAAAAAATGCTTTAGGTTAGGTTCTCTCTTAACCTAGTGTTGAACTCAATTCGATTACGTCTCAAAAAAGGCCTAAAAAGGGAAGAGGAGTCCTAGGAGAAAAAGGGGGAAAGCCTGGGAGGAAACAGGGGGATTTATTAGCTTTCGTAACAACACTTCTTCGTGCCCTCCAACCAAAGTGAAATATTTATTATAATATAAATAGAATACTCAAAACTGTTCTATCTTTATAACAATATTGAAATAAATAAAAGAACAACTAAGAGACCCGTCCGTCGTCTTCAAACAAAAAATAAAAAAAGCGCCATTTTTAATTCATAATATTTTCCATAGTAAGAACTCTTAGGTTTCATGACAAGAAAAGCCACTTTTTACCATTATATTGAACAATTTTTAACGTTGTAGTTTTGTTCTATATATAATGTATATTATGACATTTTCTTACAGAATACAAATAAAGAAAGATATTATTGCTTTATCGTATTATTCTATGTTAAATTACTATATTTAAGTATATTTAGATAGGTTATGAAGCTAAAATAATATTTGGTAGAGTACGCTAGTCTCAGCAACTACTGATTCGAAAAGATTTTTTTTTTAAATTTTTCAGTCTTTTCAAAATTTGACAGTCCATTTTTGGTCTTAAAAGCGTCTTATATATATATATATATATATATATATATATATATATATATATATATATATATATATATATATATATATATATATATATATATATATATATATATATATATATATATATATATATATATATATATATATATATATATATATATATATATATATATATATATATATATATATATATATATATATATATTGGTATAGATAGTACAGAGAGCATGGAAATTTCGACGGTGCCGGATAGTTAACCACTGAAGCTTAGTGCGGTATTGTGAGACATGATCGAATTTTTTCAACCCGAATATATACCGAATACAAAGATTTTGCAACTGCTCCAGTTTATCCAAAAGTTCTTGAGTTAGATGTAAGTAGCAAGTATCTGCATAATCAAGAACGGGAAGCAAAAGAGTGTTTGCGAGAGCAATTTTAGTTTTAATAGGTAATAGGTTCTTCCATCGCTTAAAGTACCTATGGTTGCAAAAATTTTCCGGCTAACATTAGACACCTGTGGTACCCAGGTGAGTGAGCTGTCCAAAATGATGCCAAGGTTTTTCACATTCTCACTAAAATTAAGGTGAATGCCATCTATAGTTATTGGTGGCAACTGTAAATTATTTACTATAGATATTTGATGTTTGTTACCACAAATCATTAGCTGCGACTTAGAAAAATTTAAATGTAGCCCAAAAGACTTACTATATATATATATATATATATATATATATATATATATATATATATATATATATATATATATATATATATATATATATATATATATATATATATATATATATATATATATATATATATATATATATATATATATATATATATATATATATATATATATATATATATATATATATATATATATATATATATATATATATATATAAAATTTATTTCAATGGAACCATGTACCTGTATTGAGATATACATTTAATAATTTTGGCCATGAATATGGAAACTCAGGTATAACTTGGTAAAAAATTTGGTTATTCGCACTGAACTTAGAAACTATATGTGTCATTTTTAATTCACAATTATTTTTTCTTGCTATTTTACCATTGATACGAAAATACATGTCCCATATAATGATAAAAACACTGAATTCATTCGTACGATTATGGTACCCTGCCTACGTATAAAATATGAAATGAAAGAAAAAAGAACGGTAAGTATAAAATTTGTGGTGCATTCGAACTGAGAGACGATATTCATAAATTCGATTCCACTAATTTCATTGTTTTGATTATCATCTAAACATATGTATGGGTTTTTGGTTTTTCTTCCGTTCAAATTTATCTTTATAACTTTACTGTACTTATAAGATAAGCTAATTTAAATAAATAAATAATGCCTCGTCCATATAATATAGGAGATTTCCAAAAATTAAAAAATATTGTATCATATTTTATAACTGCCAATTCAACTCTGTAATTACAAATTTTAAGTTAAACAAAAATAATTAAGTAGGTCGCTACTCGCGTATCACTCGAACAAAGTTTAAAAGTTTTACTGTTACAAGCTTTGGGTCATTTGCTGTATTAAATATTTTTCATTATACATTTAATTATTGTACGTTTTTGTTATTACAGGTTACTTATTAATTGTACTTGAATGTACAAGATGACATTACATTTATAGAACAGACAAGCAAGAACCTAGTGTTAAAACACTCCATTTCTTACTTCCCATCCAAAGAAATATTGAAATATTTGAGGGCCGTTGTGGCGCAGAGGTGTAGCGTCCCCTGTTCGATTCCCAATCGGAGAAGATAAATTTTTCTATTTCCATTTTTTTCGCTCTCGAAACTAGGCAAAGCGTGGCGTTGAGTTCCGCCATTCAACACGCAATACCTAGGACGGAGAAAGCAGGGACTAAGCAACGGAGTGTCTTAACATAAGTACTTATGTTTCCTGCAGTTCTCTCAGCCCTATCATGTGCAGGATAAAGGGTGAAGTCATAATAAAAAAATAAAAAAAATACTGCATATTGAGTGGAAGAGGTCTATCCAGATCAAAATCGATATCTTAACATGAATATTTTTCCCCATGTAATTTGAACTCTTCGTGAAATAAAATAAACAATAATTAAAATAAGTACCTATATTAATATATAATGAAGACGAATAAATGTATACGAATACCTATATATATTTATAATGTACTGTAGATATGGGTGATAAAACTCGCATGCCCGCTTCTGGAAGGCGTCCAGACTCCATTCACAGAGCACTTAAATTAATCAATTGTTTAAATCCACAAGTGAATGTAGCTGTTGACCGCGCTATCTGTTAGTGACAATAGTATGAGAATGAGCGTGTACAGTCTATTTTTATTGTGGTATAGAAATATTTCGGAGGCGGGAACGAACTTACGAACCTCGGATAACTATTATTTATTCTTCTCCCTTATTGAAGTAATGTTTACTAGTTTCTATAATAAATAAAAAGACATATATATTCTGTTTACGGCATTTTTGTATTAGTTTAGTAAATTTATAGAGTTTGGGAACGGAGTGTCTTAACACTACTTGCCTACGGTTTCCGTTCTTGTGGTTTTCTCTGCCTACCCTGCTTTGTACGGGATAAAGCGTGACAGACATAAACTATTGGTTTTTTTTTCATAAAACTTTCAAAAAGTATTTGATTTACTTTCCTAGAAAGAAATATCTAAAATAGGCGAAATTGGAGACTTCAAACACTATGCTCTCCGTTAAATCTGCTAAATACAACAATGTTAGATACTTATCATCCCAATATATCACTTCAAACACCGCTTTCCCCTATACTGTGAAGCAAACGAAATCGTCGTCCAGATCTATTTATTGTATGAAGCACGTGCTACTTTATTTGACATAAAATGAATTCTAAATACCTCGTTAGTTAGCGTTGTAGCAAACAGACCACTGTATTTATACATTGATATATTAATGTCTTAAGGAATTGTCCATTTTAAGAGATACAGTACAGTGTTTATATTATTGTAGTTAATTTCATTAAGGAATATAGCGTCCTAATGAATTAACATGATATGCCGTCATTGTTTTTGTATGAGATCACGTTTTATGGGTAAGAATAGTTCTATTATTTTGCTAGGATAGGATAAGTGAGGGTTATCCGATGATCTGTATTAAGACTAGTCAATTAAATTTTAATACAGAGACAATAAGTACTAATAATAATAAGTAATGCTCCATTTTATTAAATAACAACTACGAGAATAATTTACACTTAAAACACTATTAATTTTAGAAAGGTCAATTTTTAAACTATAAATATAATATTATATTTATAACGAATGTTTACTACGCACTTTCTTTTTTGAACCTGCATCTATCGTATTTATGTACAGTCAAACGTGCCACTGCGCCACAACGGTCCATTTCGTTTCCTATTTTTCTTGAAAATATATCACAAATATCAATAGCGCACAATCTATCGATTCATTCGTGGGAATACTGATAAGGGTTCACATAAGAAGTAACCGTAGCGCCTAATCGGGTTAGATAAGCGATTGCATTAATCATGTTATATAAGCTTAGTACGCTTGTTAGCGAGGACTAAAGACATATATATGTATATATTTAGAATTTTGTGAGCATAATTACTATATCATAGTATAAAAAAGTCGCTTTCAATAATTGTCTGCCTCTATGTATGCTTAGATATTTAAAATTTCGCAACCGAATTTTGATTTTGATTTCTGAACTAATTTTTAATTAAAATGATTAGATTCTGAGAATGTGTAAGCCTAAAAATTCTTTAGTTTTAATATATATATATATATATATATATATATATATATATATATATATATATATATATATATATATATATATATATATATATATATATATATATATATATATATATATATATATATATATATATATATATATATATATATATATATATATATATATATATATATATTATAGTTACAAAATTATAAATTATTTAGACATTGATAAGAACATTGCTAGTGCAGTTTACTATAGTGCTTAGATGGCTGGTTTTTTATTAAATTCACGCTTTATCCCGCTCATAGAAGGGTAGGCAGAGGGAACCACAGGGACCGCGGGAACGTAGTGTTAAGAAGCCTCGTTCCTTGCATTCCGCCTATCGAGACATTATGTGTTGAGAGGTGGGTATGGATACAATACCGTGCTTGCCTATTTTCTGAGTTCCTTACGCCGGTTCTTCTTAGGTCTGCGGCATTAATTTTAGCAAACTGGTGGCAAACTAAATTATTTGACGTTCAATAAATGAAGCATGTAACTTCTTTTGAATAAAATTGCTTGAAAGTCAAACTTTGAACCAACAACCCGTCGCGCTTACAGCCAGACGTTGCGAAAAAAGACATTTATTTCCTTGAGGGGTGGGTTCAAATCCCGCTATAATCAAAAATGTTTATATGTGTTCTTTAATCATGACAAATAACGATTCTAGCTTCGAATAACATGAAGTAATATGAATTTGATTGGTTTATGGAGTATTAAATTCGATCTAAAAAGTTCAGGAGTGATGAAATAAAAATTGGCTACGGAAATTTTTGCGTCTATCCTAAAAATTGCGTATTTTAATAGGTCCTCCGAGTTTTATTAAACGGCGCACGTACGTCAACGTTTCAATACCTTCTCACATTTCTCGTATATTATAAACAATAAAAGCTCCAAATCTACCCACCAACCATATGAGTTGTTTTTCTCTTTCAATGTATAGAATATCACTTAAAATTTTTTTTAGCCTAAATTATCTATATACAAAAAATTAACAAAATTGGAATGAAAGTGGAGAGTAGTGAGCTTTAAGACTAGGTTTCTCTGCTTACTCTGACCTAGAGGGCGAAAGTTTTTTTCTTAGCTTCACGCTTTATCCCGCACATGGCAGGGTAGGCAGAGGGAACTGCAGGAACCATATGAACCTAGTGTTAAGACACTCCGTTGCTTAGTCCCTGCTTTCTCCGTTCCCGCTTTCCGCCTTTTTCGAGGCATTGCGTGTTGAGTGGCGGAACTCAACGCTGCGCTTTGCCTAGTTTGCCAGAGCGAAGAAAATGGAAATAGAAAAATCCATCTTCTCCGACTGGAGATCGAACCCAGAAACCGTCGTGTTACAGTTACGCCTTTGCGCCACGACGGTTATTTTTATTATTAAGTAATACTTTTATTAGTAGAAATAAACAAATTGGCGCATTATTTTGACGTGATACAATTATTAATAATAGTAACATTATTAAATCAAATTAAATTCTCTACCTTAATTAAATAAGTTACAGTTACTCAGACCAGTAAGTAGAGTAATTTAGTATGTATATAAGGTAAGTAACAGGTTCAAATCGAAAGACAAAATGCGTATTTCAACAAACTCAACTGTATTCACAAGGATCGTTTTATAAGTAAAAAAATTAATGACATATAGTATAAAAGAATTAAGTTTAATTTATCAAAAAAAGAACCACTCGTCATTCAATTCATGAATCACGACCTAATACAAAAAATGTTCAAAAGTTATTTTTTTACAAAGCGCCCAACGTTTTTTGTTGGCGAGTTTTTGACGTTTTTTTCAACTAGTGTGTATAATCGATTTTTTTATGAGAAATATATGTAAAAGATCAATGTTTTCGAACGCCAATATCTCGTTTTAGTAATTGAATTATTTTAGAATATTGATTGGTGTTATGTGTTAAATTTAATAGAATTTGCTCTATCGGAATAATATTTTCACATATTTTATAGTTTGCGAAATAAATCTATTATTTATTTATTTATTTATTAATATTCTATGTGAATTTAAAAATAAACCGTAACTGGTTAAAACCGAAATACTTTGATCAGATTCCCAAATATAAAGAACAAAACAATACAAACTATTTATTAATATATTTTTAAAATATATTTACCAAAAATAATTCTGAATGGCATTTGCTATTTTTTTTATTTACATCATCAATAGTAGTTATATCTATAAAATATATCTAGATAATATAAACCTCTAAGTCCTCTTTTTCCGCTTCATTCTGTATACAACTTAACAATGGATGTGTATGTCGAATCCAGTGTTACGACAAATGGGATCGATCCCATAAATAACTGAGCTTCTAAATAAAACTTAAAAAGTTTACATTATGCTAACTATACATAATATAATAATAATAATGAATATATTTATATTCTCGATATCTCAATATTCTCTCATAAGCTATAAAATAGTATATTCCCTGTATTTATAAATAATCTTAAATATTTTTCGTGAACAACTTTATAAATATTTTGTTTTCGTTTATTTTAGCACGGCAGCAAATAAATGAAAAGGAATGACAACTGACGCCTGAACTAGGATTTCTGCATTCCCTATATTGAAATACAAGCTTAATTTGAACATTGTTTGTACAATTATTGTACCTTCTCTCCGATATCCCATTCGCTCCATTAGTACCGGTCAAGCCTGAATCTATTCAAAAGATACTATTCATCTTCGCACAGCGGTCTACTTAATAGAAGTTTTGTGACCAAACAAGGCTATGTGTAGATTAGATAACGCAGATGGTATGGCCGATAAGAAATATATGTTTACCTTTTTCAAGTATTGATGTACTCTATCACTATATGTCGATTTTGAGTTATTCTATTAAGGGATTGTAGGTTCAAGTCTGATATAATAATGTGATTTAAATATTTTATTATGTTAAATTTTAGTGCATTTAGTAACGTAATTAATAATAAATCAAAAATTGTGACTGATTTCTATAACGTCATTCTTTAATATAACAATAGGTGGGAACCCTGAACCCAAATACCTGAAATATTAGAAAAAAACATACCATTCATACTGAACAATTCTGAAATTCCCAAGAATTGAAAACTTGTTTATCGAAGTATAGGAGCTGTAAAAGCAAAACCTTCGAAAAGCTCTTAAATAAAAACGTGAAGAAATTTTCTATTGTTTGTAAAAGGTCACTTGTTTTGTATAGTGTGTATTTACTTTGTTGAAAGTAAGAAAAATACCGCGGATTTGAACCTATGCATCTGATATATCGACCAATCGCTCTGACCACTAAGTCCTACGTCTCACCTTACAATTTCCAATTTCCCATGTTTAATAGGAACAATAGGGTAGTGTAACTGGTGTCAAGACACTATTTTCTCCGCTTTTTGTCTCAAATTAACATATTACATAATGAACGGCGGAACTCAACGCTGTGTTATATAATGTACCTTGTATAATAAGCTTTATATATCTTGAATCAGTATCTGAACTTTTAATAATCTTTGATATAAAGTCTCAGTTTTTTAGTGTATATCGAATTCAAAGGTTTTTTGTCGTGTCATTAGGAGTTGTTGCCGGCTTAATTATTGTATTGATATTATCTCCAGTACATTACCCGCTTTAATATTTAATAGAAGTGAATTCGCGCTTGGTTATTATATAATTTTTACTATGGGAAATTTATTAATTTTAAGGCTTTTGTTATAATCATTCTATAGAGCAGTGTATACACTTGGTTAAGAAAACTAATTGAAATAAGAGATGCTTCGTATAGGTGGATGTAGTGTAAGTTTAAATAGTAAGTTCCACATATAACAGAGTACATAGAAAAAATGTAATTTTAAAACTCCTTCTCATTTTCCACCCTATTCTCGAGCCAATACTAGTGTCAAGAAACTCTATTCCCTTCCGTCTTAAATTAAGATATTATATGAACAGCGGTACTCAACGCTGCATCCTGTACTCTTTACACACAAATGAAAATAATGTATTTTTCTAAGTAGAGTTGATATATAAGTACTGAACATTTTTTAATAATATGTACAGCAAATATACATAATTAAGTAAATCAGTTCACAAAAATTCAGTTATTTTAAGAAAATCCGAAGAAGCCTTATAACTTAATACAATAGGAAGCGAAATTAATTTCGATGTCTATTCCATTTGCACATTCCATAGATTGTTATCGAAATCAAGACTTTAGTAGATATATATTCAAATAAAAAAAAACAGTCACATATTTTACAACGTTGCGATATATTCTTCGCTAGGATAAGCAAAGTGAGCCTAGTGTCTAGAAATTCCACTCTCCACTTTCCGTATTGAGTAGAGTAGAAAACTAAAAATGAGTAATTACAACAAAACTCTCATCCGTTTAGATCGCTTCAACGTAATTAACATATAGTAAACATATTTATTAATTTTCCTAACGATCAAATATTACATAGCTAATTTGTTAGAAACAGACCGACGATAAAGCTATTAACTTAATACGGCGAGTGTATACATAAATCTTAATTCTTGCTACAATATATAACAATTACGCAGTAAACGTTTTAGCTCTTAAGGAAGATTCCTGCGACCTAGATACGATAAAAGTGGGTTTTATTAAGAATATTGTAACGAAACGAAATTAAGATGTGCAATTTTGTAAACGAAGCGGGTTTTAAAGAAGGCTTTGTTAGCGTAAGTGCGCTAACATAGGAGGTTCAATTCAAATTGTATATAATAGAAGTATATATTTAAGTATTTATTTTAAAAGTAAGAAACAACAAAATTATGTACTTGCGACTTTTATGTTAAAGACGTAAATGATGAGTCAACAACAATTGAAAAAGACTAATATTAATGAATGCTTTAAAATAATTCTAAGTAACTATTGGTTTGAAGACTAGACTATATAAATCTCTTTTATCGTTTCTACATGGCTCAATGAACCTGCGATCAGGACTACCGTGGGCATTAGGAATGTCTTATGACGTATATACTATATATAATATATATGTTTATTCTCAGCGGAATAGTCAGAGAGAACGTGTGTCATATATATATATATATATATATATATATATATATATATATATATATATATATATATATATATATATATATATATATATATATATATATATATATATATATATATATATATATATATATATATATATATATATATATATATATATATATATATATATACATATATATATATATATATATATATATATATATATATATATATATATATATATATATATATATATATATACATATATATATATATATATATATATATATATATATATATATATATATATACATATATATATATATATATATATATATATATATATATATATATATATATATATATATATATATATATATATATATATATATATATATATATATATATATATATATATATATATATATATATATATATATATATATATATATATATATATATATATATATATATATATATATATATATATATATATATATATATATATATATATATATATATATATATATATATATATATATATATTAGGTAGGTCTTTCGATTTAATTAAAAACAAAAAACAAAATTGAAAACAAAATTATTGATTATAAATAAAGTTACTGTTTAATATTAATTCCGATTTCAACTTTTATGCTTTATCCCACACTTGGCAAAGTAGGTACAGTGAACCGCAGGAACCATAGGAACCTAGTGTTAAGACAGTCCGTTCCCTGCTTTCCACCTTTTTTCGAGGCATAGCGTTTTGAGTGACCAAACATAACGCCGCACTTTGCCTAGCTCAGAACGATTAAAATGGAAAAAGAAAAATTCATCTGCCCCGAGTGAGAATCAAACCTACAAACCGTCGCATTTACATAGACGCTACGCCTCTGAGCCACGACGATCCTCAATAGTATTTTAATACAATTAAATAAAATAAATCAACCAAAAGATATATGGCCAAAGATACCATACGTTATTACTAAGTCATAGTATTTATTAACAATTGGTCGGTCTGTATAATGTCACCTTACGTTTCTTGCAACGATAAATCTGAACAATCTCAACACGTATACAATCGAGTATCCATAAATCTTGTTATCATTTCAACGTTTCACGTCAAAAAATTAGCGACTCACAGCTACAATGGTATAATGTTATAAATTCACTTTGCATTCGAATAAATATATTTTACAACGCTAAAATTACTTAAATTATTTAAAATTTCAACGAAAATACACCCTTCGGTTGGATTAAAATAAAGATTACATTAGCATTTTCTAATTTGTTCATAAAATGCTAAAAGCATGTTGGTATACACTGTATTGAGATGAATACTGTATATCAAAGGTATAAGGGCTAATATTGAAATGTGTGCATTTTTAAGCTGAATCTACATCATTAACAGGACACCACGTCTGTTCCACCTACACTCCACCCACCTATTTGCAATTCATACTTAACTAGTGCAGTTTACAATAAAATTATTCATTTTATGCCAATATGACATCTAAATTCTATGAAATAAGAAGGATTTTCAAGTATACAAATAATACGAGTACGTAAAAACAGTAGGTCCGTAATGATCGCTTGAGCTAAAGTAATAAATAGATTGAGTTGAAAAATAATATATTTTTTGGTAAGCACTTGTTATCTAAACGATGTAAATTAAATTTATTTGTACGATAAGAATACAGAGACCAGTATTATTTGATCTAAACCTAAAAGTGGCAGCATTGTGTGTCTCTTTCAAACAAATAATTGAATATATACAAATATTTATTAGATTTATATTTAAAAAAAAGAGAAAAAAATAAATTATAAAAACTAAAGTAAGCAATTAATTAATCAAAGAAATAAACGAAAGTTAACCGATTAAAGTATCTTGGTGCGGTAGGCATAGACGTAGAAACGTAGCTGACCACTGAACCGATTTTGATGTATCTTTAGAACATACTAGGGAGGGGAAGGAAAGAGGTTCCAATCCTCAGTTTCTTTTAAATTTTTATACGTTTTCTAGAATTACTTATTGAACGAATAACACTTTAAAGTATGAAAAAAAGATATTTTTTAAAAATAGTGTATTATAGATTTTTTAAACACAACAACAGGTTATTTCTCTATTTTCATTGACAATAAAACATTTTTTTAGCTTCACGCTTTATCCCGCATATTGTAGGGTAGGCAGAGAGCTGCAGGAACCATATGAACCTAGTGTCAAGACACTCCGATGCTTAGTCCCTGCTTTCTCGGTCCCCACTTCTCGCCTTTTTCGAGGCAATGCGTATTGAGTGGCGGAACTTAACGCCACGTTTTGCTTAGTTTCCAGAGCGAAGAAAATGGAAATAGAAAAATCCATCTTCCCCGTGGTGGCGTCGAACCCTTAAACTGTCGCGACAACAAAACATAGTTAAAAATAAAAAAATGTATGAAATCGTCCCGTACCAATATCATTGTATGTATACAAATAGGTATATGTACAAATTTACACCAATCTCAAGTTGAATGGATACCAGACTGTACGCCAAAAAATAAATCATAATAAAATATTCTAACTGAATCTCTGAATGAATGACTGACTGAATGACTCAAATAAAAATGAATCATAACAAAATATTCTACCTCCATCTACATATGTATATAACAATAATAATTTATTGCACCAATAAGAAAAAAAAATTAAATTTCAGTAAAACGTAACTCAAATATGAATATATATGCAATGGCGACATTATAGAAGTTGGGGAATTTCTTAAAAAATGCAAGTGTAACCGACCGTCGTTCCTCCGGTTTCCTCTGCCTATATAGGTATATGCGGGATAAAGCGTGAAGCTATAAAAAAATTACGTAGTATGCATAAAACTGGTGAGAGGACAAGGAATTTCTAATTCTTTACTAACAAAATTTCTCTCTCCTTTCATTTTATTGAATTCATCATATATAAGGTAATACAAATTTTCCACGTTGTATTATACATGAATCATTAGACAGTATTATGAAAATCCAGCCTGAGCTAACAACCCTCTTGTAGCTCGAGATATCAAATATCGAGGTGAATGACTTAATAGTTAATATGACATTCACGTGTTGATTTAAACATTACTTAAATAAACATTTATATAAACATTTAGAGGACCGTCGTGGCGCAGAGGCGTAAGCGTCTGCCTGTAAACGCGACGGTTTGTGGGTTCGATTCCTACTCGGGGAAGATGGATTTTTTCCGTTTTCTTCGCTCTAGAAACTAGGCAAAGTGCGGCGTTGAGTTCCGCCACTCAACACGCAATGCCTCGATAAAGGCGGAAAGTGGGGACCGAGAAAGCAGGGACTAAGCAACGGAGTGTTTTAACACTAGGTTCATATGGTTCCTGCAGTTTCCTCTGCCTACCCTGCAATATACGGGATAAAGCATGAAGCTAAAAAAAAAAATAGAGGAATAATCTAGTGACCAATTTCTTTATTCTCTATTTTTTGTTCTATAAAATTCTTAATTATTAACTTAATATGTCTGTATTAGTATTTTTATAGAAAAAAAATTGGAGAATATAGAAATAGATCACTAAATTGTTCGTCTAAATGTTTATATAAAGTTTAATTGATTAATGTTTAAATCAAACTTTTGAACGATTTTTTCATAACACTACACATTAAGCTGTGGTTCTTAACACCGCGCTTCGTTTCTTGAAACAACTTAAGCACCAGGCGTGATTAAGGAATTTTATGTTGATTTTGACTCACTTAGACCGAGAAATATATTATTATACTAAATATTGTTAGCATTGCGACATTACGTACAGTGTAATCCACTAATTGCATTTCGTAACAAAAGTATTAATTCTCTTTTGGGGCTTCTAAGGACGTTTTTAAGTAGCGTGTAAGTGTGTATTAGAAATTAGGCTTTAGTTACATTTGTTATCATATTTTTTGCTTATTATTGATATTTACTTATTTTTATAGAGAGTATATGTAATGAACCATTCTTCACAAGAGTTTTGACAGTAACCAATATGATCGTAGCTTCGATTCCCACTCAGGGAAAGAAATTATTTTCATTTAATTAACAAAAAGTATAAATTGCCACGTTAGGTTCCACCAAACACGCAATGTATCAAAACATTGCACATCTCCCTCCCATTTCTTGGTTTATGTAGTTATGCTGGATAGAGCGTAAAAGTAAAGAAATCCCACTTTTCTCAACGGCTATTCAATGTATATCGTATGTCCTCACTGTATTGAACAAACACAAGAAAGTATTAGGTTAGAAATAGAAAAAATATCCTAGACACTTAAATTTTTTTTAAATATGAAAAGATAAAAGATTAAAGATTGAGGACCGACGTGGCGCAGAGGCACAACGTCTGCCTGTAACGCGACAGTTTCTGGGTTCGATCCCCAGTCGGAGAAGATGGATTTTTCTATTTCCATTTTCTTCGCTCTGGTAAACAAGGCAAAGAGCGGCGTTGAGTTCCGCCACTAAACATGCAATGACTCGAATTAAGCTCAAATAATACATGAAAGTCCTGATATATTCTGGATATATCTGGTCCTGATTATATCTGGTATAACAGTAACCGACAAATGAATGCTACCACGGTTTGTTGGTGGAGACTGGAGTAATACATATCTATTAATTTGTACACGTTTTAAAATCAATCAAATGTTACCAGTTTATTTAGTAAACTAATAGAACTTTAACAGTTTTCATATTATTAGTCTGCTAACTATTTAACCAGGAAAGTATAGCCGTGTATTGTGACAGACATTTTTGTGACCGGTTATGGATTTGAACCACAAATTATTTAAGTAACATATGACTATATAACATAAGAAAAAGCGTGGCGTTAGGTATGTGTGAAATAAAAATAATAACAAACAATGTGGAGTTCCAGTCTTAGATATAAATTTAACATCAATAAAGTTTAAGAATTTTTTATATTCTTATTAAGGGCCGTCGTGGCGCAGAGGCGTAAGCGTCTCCCTGTAAACGTGACGGTTTGTGGGTTTGATTCCCGCTCGGGGGAGATGGATTTTTTCCAATTCCATTTTCTTAGCTCTGGAAACTAGGCAAAGCGCGGCGTTGAGTCACTCAACTCAACACGCAATGCCTTGAAAAAGGCGATAGGTGGGGACAGAGAAAGCAGGAACTAAGCAACGGAGTGTCTTAACACTAGGTTCCTTTGATTTCTGCAGTTCCCTCTGCCTACCCTGCAATATGTGGGATAAAGCGTGAAGCTATTAATACACATTAACAAAAAATGCGTAAGTTCCGTTGCATTTAAATTCAAACTTAATACTTTTAAAATTTATAACTAACAGGTAATTTTGTGTGTTTATTTTTTTTAATTTAGCACTTACTAAGCAAGAAAAGAAAACATGTTATTAGACTCATTTGCTAATTCTTTAGCACTTCTGTGATTTTTTAAAGTGTTAATCCACAATGAGGATAGAAAAAATACTTAAAGAAAACATAAAAATTTGAACGCAGCGGGACTCGAACCCGCACCCTCTTGCGAACCGTGCAAGCGCTCTCACCGCTGAGCCATGCGTTCAACTCTACTAAAATCATAGTTGTACAGGTTTCTATATTCTCCTATAGAAATTGTTATCGTTTTATGATATGATGTTTGCTTAATAAATGGAGCAACGCACTTTACCTGGTAGATATAATGGCAGTTGTTCTTGTAAGTAAGAGATTAAATTGCAGCTCTAAATATACTTTAGAAAGCTTCTTTAAAAGGCTGAACTTTTTTGAAAGTCATCAATGCGCAGTGCAAGTGACACAGTGACACTTATTCGATTTCCATTTGAAGAAAAGAATTATTTTACATTTCTTTAGGCTTGGCTTCTTCTAGCTACCCAGTTGTTTTCAGAGTACAATGTTAAGCTTTATATACAAAAGCTAAGCCAAAACGTTAGGTTATTAAAATGTTAGTTTTCCACCACTTTATTAAGGTCCTCGCTAGTATAGAGTTAAATATGCAGCATGCGTGTTTGATGTAAATATTGTGACCACGTGTGCACCGGCGCGGGCGTGGGGTAAGGCTGAGGTTGTATAGGAAGCTAAGGGAATTCATTTAAGTATTTTTTTTTTCCCATAATTTTTGTAGATATGTTTAAGGGCGTGGTGGTTTTATGCAAACTTCGGGAAGAGCTATTGTTTTGTATGATTTTTTAAATAAAAAACGTTTTGAACTTGAAATTTTAGATAGTAAACACTAATTCTTTTAAATGTGGACTATAAACCTATTTATTATAATTAGTAATAAAATTTAGATTTTTTAAAGAATACGTTTGGTAATTATGTAAATATCACTAATATAAGTTTTACTTTTTAGTAGATAATAAATATAAGTAAAGAAATAATAATAAAGATAAAAAACAGGGTCTCCTCGTGCATTTCAACTGGCCTTCACGTGTCATGTGTACTGGCGCCTTCATCCGCATCAAGGCCGACGACGCAATTCCCTGAGGCTGTAGTGTCCTTGGGTGAGAAAGTTAACTCTTTTTAAGTGTAAAAAACATTTTAAATTTATAAAATGTATTTAATTATTAATTTAAGAATATTTTTAACAACTTCACACCTTATCCCGCACATCGCAGGGTAGGCAGATGAAACGACAGGAACAACTTTCATCTTATTTCGAAGCATTGCGTGTTGAGTAGCGGAACTCAACGCCGCGCTTTTCCTATTTGCCAAAGTGAAGAAAATGGAAATGGAAAAATTCACCTTCCCCGAGTGGGAATCGGACCCACAAACGGTTGCGTTTACATGCAGACGCTACGCTTCTGCGCCACGGCAGTTCTCATTCTTTATTAATATTATTATATAACTTATGAAAGCAAAAATAAAGTAAAGTTAGCTTAGTAAGAACATAGCCTTTCAAAATAATAAAGAGGTCGCGTCACGCGCACACGGTTCCGTCTCATTACGTTGAACTGTTTCTGTTGGGAGCGCTGAAATACTCGTGTAAGCACGCCTTTACGTTTATATTAGAAGTAACTATTGTATATTATTAGATTACATAGAGATTGTTTAATAGATTAATTTAGATTATGAACACAAGTTGTCAATTCAAATCAGGGGAAACTACTTTGTAAGTATCAAATATATATGGCAAGCTTAAATCGGAATAGAACCTAGAACCTAAGTTCATAAGTCTTCTACTCTAAAGTAGAAGATTTATTTTTATTATATTTATTATTTAGTTTATTTATATTTTCCTAAGGATATTATTTTAGAATTACTTGTAGATATATTAAAATATCCAGTATATGAACTTTTCAAATTTTTAACCATGTATCACTTATAACATCATAATATCAAGATTGAAATTGTGTTTGGTTTAGGTGAAACACTATAATAATGGTCTAGTTCTCAATTTTAATGTTTATAAATTAAGATGGATAACAATAATAACTTTTTTTTTGTAGCTTCACACTTTATCCCGCACATGGCAGGGTAGGCAGAGGGAACCGCAGGGACCGTTGGAACCTAGTGTTAAGACACTCCGATGCTTAGTCCCTGTCCTGTCTGTTCTCTGTCCCCGCTTTTCGCCTTTTTCGAGGCATTGTGTGTTGAGTGGCGGAACTCAACGCCGCACTTTGCCTAGTTTACCAGAGCGAAGAGAAGCCGTCGCGTTACAGGCTGACGTTGCGCCTCTGTAATAACTTGTATATTTAAATATGTATAAAAATAACGAATTTCCATATAAAAACAAGCATAGATATTATTAGCAAAAATTTTCACATATCTCTCCTTAGCTGACCGAAATAAATATTTCCAACCTATAATTCTTTATAATTGATTTTGTAAATTTAATTATTTTTAAGATCTTTTCGTTAATTGTTGTTTTATTTAACTTTAAGTTCGCTTGCTATGTTTCGTTATAGATATGACGTTGGAAATTCATTTTAAGAATACCGGTAGTTCTTTGTATACCTATTACTTAATAAAATCTTCGTGGCGCAGAGGCGTAAGTATCTGCCTTCAAACGCGACAGTTTGAGGGTTCGATTCCCACTCGGAGAAGATGGATTTTTCGCTCTCGAAAACTAGGCAAAGCGTTGCGTTGAGTTCCGCCACTCAACACGCAATGCCCCGAGTAAGGTGGAAAGCGGGGACGGAGAAAGCAGGGACTAAGCAACGGAGTGTCTTAACACTAGGTTCATATGGTTCCTGCAGTTCCCTCTGCCTACCCTGCTATATGCCGGATAAAAACGTGAAGCTATAAAAATATACATATATTTTAAATAATTAAAAAAACGGGCTCTCCCCGACTAATCCTTTCAGCCACGTCATAAGTTAAATCTAAGAATCCAGAGTCAGAGAAAACGCTGAAAGAGTTAAAAATTAATTGAATAAGATAATTTAAACGGTTATTCACTTGTAATGTATGTAAATCTCGTTGTATAAAAAATCTATTTATTTGGTTTTTTTTTTATTTTTTATACCAATTATGATTTTTGGCAAGTTTTTTTAGAAACATATGTATATTTATATAGGTATATTTAAATAATTTCCCTCTCACAAACTACCCCTCATATGAAAAACTCTTGTCGTAAGTGTTGTGGACATTGAGGGTGATAAATTTATGTAAACGGTCATAAAATTGATCAGCCACTTTAGGGTTAGGGCACATTGACCTTTACAAGTGCCATTAATGTGTGTGCTTAGTTGTTATTTTCTATAATTTTCTATATTTTTGCTAGCTCCACGTAATACTTCCATCGATCTCCGTATTTTGGTACTTACTACATAGGTATTTTTAATAATAGAAAGATTTTGATCTTGATGATTTTGCGCGGCGTTGACTACCGCCTAAAAATATGAATGTTTTCAATATGGATTATTTAGGTTTCTTTAAGCTTTACGTTTCACCCTGCACTTAGAATTGATGGCAGTTAGAAGACAGCAGCAAAAGGCGTCAGAATGCATCCTTTTGTCGATATATTACGTATCATTAGACAATGGTCAAACTCAAAGCCGCTCTCTGTGGTATTACCTATACAAAATTAATAAACTAATATAAAAAAAATTATATATAGCTTTCAGTATCCATTTGTCATGTATTATATTGTGAACTAGACCGAAAGAATAAGTGACAAATCACTCTATTTTACTTCTTTTTTATTATTTTTATGTAAATATATGGGAAGAAAACAGCTATATAAGAATAACATGTCTCCCATACTAATCTCTATTGTCCTGCAAGTATGTCATGTATGCGATACATTGTTCAGCGTGAATTAATATAACCGTGGAATGCGGAATGTTGACTATACACGTGTTATAAATGTATTTTGTTTGAAACAATTTGTGTGTGTACTCGTATGTGTATATTGCTGGGTTTGCATGATATGTGCTTAAAGTAACACTTTAAAAGTGAGAGAAATGGCATTTTAAATGATTATTATATAATATAAATATAAATGTATATGTTATTATGTATATACATATATATTATTAGCTTATTAATATATTTTTAACATAATAATTTTTAATTTTTATTACCAAATGAAAAATAACGTTCTATTCTTTCAAATATTACATATTATGTCATCTTTATTTAATTAAAGATAATTAGTATTTTACTCATCCTAGTTTCGGTAGTAGGAGATTTATAAACAAAAGTTATGATTTAGAAAATTATTTTAACTCTAACTTATAAAAGTCTTAAGCAATTTTACGCTTAAGGCATTAAAAATATAAGAAATCTTATTTTATCAATCTTGATTCCATAAAAATATGTTAAATTCGATACGTTTATTTTTTAATTGTAGTAGTAATTGTACCTCACAATTGATAAAGTTAGTTCAAATGACTTGACATACAAGTTATTGCAGAGAGATTGGATTGAGGTATATATTCTACTAATATTAAATATAAAGTTAAAAGTTTGTTTTTTCAAAAGTCTAACCTCAGGAACTACCTGTTTAAATAGAAAAAATTCTACACTGAGGCGAACTCGTAGGTAAAGGTACGTATGTACAACGTTATTTTCTTCTACACTCGCTTTAGTACCTTACAACTGTGAAAAAAATAATTGCTACTTAAGATTAGATAAGAAGACCAGATTCGTGTTATCTCCTTTTGTAGTAATAAACACACTAAAGAAACTGTTGGTAAAAGGAACCTAGTGTTAAGATACTGCGCTTCGGAATTCAACGCCGAGCTTTCGCCTTGTTGACAAAGCAAATAAAAATAATTCACTACCCAAGTGACGATTGAACCCACAAACTACAAGTAGACGCTGCGCTTTTATGCCACGACGTTGTTTAATAACAATATTGTATATATATTTATATATAACAGCCATAATGTCCTGGAATGCCACACATGATGCCATCGCTCACCACGAATTAGCGTAACCGCACTGAGAACGCTAGGTATGCATGTTATATACGAATTATGAAGGAATTTTGTAGATTTGTACAAGGTATTTATTTTAGCTGTAAATCCCCGTTAAATGTCGGTTTATATGAATATTTTAAGGTCGTATTAAAGGGGTTGCCTTTTGGTGTTGTGTGTGATGTGATAATTGGTTCATATTATAATATTGTTGATCTGTTTTTCTTTATACTATTGTCGCGGATTCCATTCCCGCTTGAACGTAAATAAATAATTTCTACAGTTTCAATAATGACAAAATGAAATTATCGAGTTATTATTTGAAGTATATATTGTATATATTTTCGGTATGTTGTGTTTTTTGTATAAACAAAGAGGGAATGTAAGTATTTCGTAAATGGAAATTTATTAAAACAAGTGAATGGAGTTCCTTAATTTATTCCATAACTGGGAAATATGTTAAGTAGTGATAAAAATGATATGATGGTGGGCAAGGTAAATGAGGTATGCAAGGCTCGCAGAGCTTGGCGCTATGTATGTAAGTATGTACTATATAAAAAAATACACGATTTTCCTAGTTTAAGACTGCATTCATTAGTTTAGCGTTATTATACTGTAATAAAAAGAACTTTTATGTTCTATATTTCCTATATTTTATCATTTAGTATAATCTCTTTGTAAGCATGTTATTATTAAAATGATTTTCACATTACCACTCTGATAAATAAGGCACTAGAGAGTCCCATCACTCAATACTATGACAATAGAATAGTGAGAAATAGTGTCTTAACACTAGGTTTCTTCTGGCTTCCGTTAAAAGTAAAATCTATGGTCAGATCATCTTTTACTTTAATAAAATCAATATAAAAATCATTATATCACGTTAATGATAAAAATATATAAAAGTAGATACATATATACTACAACCCTTTTACCTGTATACGTGTATACAAAGAATATATGAAGAATTTCATCGAAAATTACATCAACCTGTATACATCAGCGATTTCGAATAAGAATTTCGTATCGTAGCTTATGTGACCAAAGTATTCGAGATATTTTTGTTTATCGTGTATTTTATATGTTACGTTAACTTCATTGGTTTTGTAAACAATTTATTGATTGAATATCTGTGTGTAAAGTATTAATTTGCTAGTGACACGCGCGCGGCTTCACTCGCTCATTTAAACGAAACTCGTTTACTCGTTTTGTTTAGTCTATAAAATCATGTTGTATTTAGTTAAGTTAAAAATTTAAATTTTTACATAATCGAGAATATTCTCGATTATGTCAAAATTTTGTCTATTATTAAAGCACACTGTATTATCAAACTATATGTTTCTTGCAATAAAACATATGTACATATATAAAAATTAAAATGATAATTTTATACGCAATATTTTGTAATATGTTATTGAGCATACCATGTGTAAGGTTAGGTTATTAGAATACTTTTTTACCAAAATTCACTTCATTACA
This sequence comes from Dione vanillae, assembly GCA_037178615.1. Taxonomy (NCBI): domain Eukaryota; kingdom Metazoa; phylum Arthropoda; class Insecta; order Lepidoptera; family Nymphalidae; genus Dione; species Dione vanillae. The sequence goes on from JAZFAU010000261.1 coordinate 3,117,802, forward strand.
GTAAGTAATTATTTCTCTATTGGTCTCTCCTTTCCTCTCTTGCTTACTTACTCTTTGCTCCTCTTCTCTCTTGTCATCTCTTATCTACCTTTCTATGTGATTTTTCATTACAATCCTATTTCCGTTCCTCATGTACCACTCTCATTTTCTCATATTCTCTGTCCTTCTAAGATGTTTACTCATCATCTCCCCCATTGTCTCCTGTTTTCTTCTCTTATATCCTCCTCTCTTTTAGTTTGTTCTTACCTCTCCTGTTCACTGGTCTTCTCCCATTTGCTCTTCTAAATTCTTTGCTTTTTTGTCCTCTGCTCTCCTATATTATTTTCTACTTATCTTCTGTAATCTTTACTCATATTCTCTCCTCTTCTATTTTCTCGTAACATTTCCCCTTCTTTCATTTCTTCTCATGTCATTTCTTCTTTTCACATCTTTACTCTTGTCACATCGTCGTTTCACTGCTCATGTACTCTCGTCTATATCTAAATTTTCTCCTTGTCTGTTCTCTACTTTCATCTATTTTTCTTTTCTGTTCTCTACTCTTTCTCTTCTACCTTGAACTGTCTTCATCTCATCTACATTCTATACAACCACTCAAGATTCTATTCCATCATCTCATCTCTACTCTTTGTTTATTCTGTTCTGGTCTGTTCTGTTGTGTTCCGTTCGGTTCCGTTCCATTCCGTTTTAATCTGTTCTGTTTCACATGTCCAATCAGGCTTTCGCTTAGGCCTTCGTAGCATATATGGATAAGTAAAAGCTGGTGGTTAAGTCTATGAAGAAGACAAGCCGCGGCAATGAGTTCCATCCTGTTATGCTGCCTGCTATTTGTAATGTTTTTCGTCAAGTATCTTCTATTGCTCTTTTGTGTATGTATATAATTCGACTCATCAAGAAGAGACCTAGAAATGTTAAATTTTTAGAAATATTATAAATAGTATAACTTACGTTTCTTATTTTTTTTATGGGAAGGACAAGGCAAACGAGCGGTCGGGTCACCTGATGGTAAGTGATCACCGACGCCCACGGCCCTGTGTAACAGCAGAGGTGTTACAAGAGCGTTACCGGCCTTTAAGGTAGACGTAGACGCGCTTTTTACCCATGTCGTATCGATCTGGAAACACTGCCGCAGGTAGGCTATTCCACACTAGTGTGGTACGTGGAAAAAAGTTCTTACGGAAACGCACAGTAGTGGAATTCCACGTGTTCAGATGGTGGGGATGTAACTTTAATTTCTTTCGTACTGTACGGTTGGAGAATTCAGCGGCAGGCACCAGATCGAACACTCTCTATGGTATAAGCGGTGGAGAACGCACAGCGAGGAAACGTCTCTACGCAGCGCCAAAGTGTCTAGCCTTTCACAGATATTTGGGTCCTCAACGATACGAACGGCTCTACGCTGTATGCGATCAAATGGTTTATTATTTAGTTGGTTGTCAAAAGTTACATCATTTATAAACGATGATTTTCAGTTTAAATCTCGAATATTGTAGGTTGAGAAAAAAAAATGATGACATTATGTTAAAACACTCCGTTCTTCGTTAAATTTCATATCTGTTTATATTATATACTTTTCTATTTGATACCTCAAGAGAAAGAAAAAAATAAATTACATAAAAAAAAAATCTTAAAAAGGAAAAAAGTAAAGATTAATGTGGCATTAATTATTTCTCAAACTCCTCAATATGATGTTTAAAGTATATGTAAGTACACTCACTTACTATTTTAAAAGAAGTTAGAAATTCTATTCTGAAGTAAGAAAGAATAAACATGCATTGCATTTACAATTTAAGTTTAAACCGTTTTTATGTCTTGGCTACTTTGAATTTATTTAAGTTCAATTTATTAAGAGCTTTCTTAGAAGATGACCTACTTTATTATAAAAATGAAAATCATAACAAAGGAGTCGCTTCGGGGCATTTTGTTTTACAGCAATGTCGTCATATTTCAGTCATTTTAAATAGTATTCAGTGATAAATTCTTTAAGTTTTTGTATAAGGTACTTTGATTATTTTATTCATGAACATGCTTTCTGTCTTCTGGAATGAAGCGTTCATTTCGTGTATACACGTAGTTTAAATTTTGTAGTATCTCAAATATAGGTACATGTCATGGGCTTACACTTGGCATGGTGTTTGATTTTACCGATAAAAGATTCATTTGTCGGGAAGATAAGAGTTCCACGACTAAAAAAACATCAAAATAGCTATTAGAATCAGTGATGAAGACGCGATAAGGAAACATATTAGGGATTACTTTAAGTACACTTGCGTCAATACACTCAAAGTACATAGAACTCGAATTTTACCAGAATGAAAACTATAAGAATAACAAAGAAAATGACAAAAAATGCAACCGAATAGCCAAAGTAAAAAAAAGCAATAAATTTTAATATTTCTTTTTTATATTTATATTTTTAAATTGAAAAGTTTAGTTAAATTTAATCGCAAGGACAACTGGGTGGAACTTTTTTGTGTTTATAGTCCATTTGTCAAGAAAGCTATAGGCTATATTACGTTAATAGTTTTGGTGTAATATACATTACGACTTGAGATACTTCGGCTATTTAGAATGTATGACACGTTCTAAATGCCTGTACGAAGACGGAATGCCTCGACCGCAGGTGTAATGTCATATATTACTACAACTATTTATTATTTTCATTTGACCACACAAGTGGAACGGCAGGTTTATTCCTATTCTAGTTTGGAATAAATCTACAGTAGATTCGTACCTCAAAAAGATAAAAATACTGAAATTAGAGAGTTTTACAGCTAATTTTGTTTCTGTAAAACTAAATTTCAACTGAACTTATACAATTTAACGTTAACACAAACGAAAGCCATCAGATAAACCTTAATAAATAAGTAAAGCCTAAAATATAAATTGTAGGGTATCATCAAGATACATTGCTGGGCGCCAGATGCTATGTAGTTTATGGAAGCACTTTATTGTTATCACTTTAAAGGAGGGCCGTGACAATCCGAATCATTGCCACATAAGACGTGTTTATTTCTGCCATTTTGAACAGATGACACGAAGTAAGTATATAAATATAGGTGATTTAGATAACGAAAGTAATGAAGCGAGTGTACAGTTCTTTAAGTTGTCAGTGAGCGGCCTTATTATGAGGAGTTAGTTTGTATACAATTTTTTATGTGAATATTTTTAGTTTTTACATTTGGTTTGAATTTATTTTAGTAGACTAAATGTTGTGTGATACATTGCATCTACATAAATTAACCGTATGATACAATTATATGTATGTAGGTAATTAGTACTTAAAGTAATATTTAAGTGTATAATTTCAATAGCAGGACGGGACTTTGGTGGAGCAGGCTGGTGGGGCAACCTTTGTATTATATGCTCGGTACAATATTAATAAGCCTACTTGAGAAAGACTACTGAAAGGTGTTCAACATTTAGAATTTTAATATAGTTAATCCTAAATACTAAATCTTATATAATATATAAGATTTAGTATTTACTTTTTTTCATATATTGAACTTTCCATATATGCGACGATTGACATTCATTTTTTTTCTTTTTTTTTGCTTCACGCGTTATCCCACACATGGCAGGGTAGGCAGAGGAAGTTGCAGGAATCATACGAACATAGAGTTAAGACACTCCGTTGCTTAGTCCCTGCTTTCTCCGTCTCCGCTTTGCGACATTTTCGAGGCATTGCGTGTTGCGTAGCGGAACTTAACGCCACGCTTTTGCCTAATTGCCAGAGCGAAGAAAATAGAAATAAAATTATAAAATCCATCTTCCCCAAGTGGGAATCGAACCCAGAGACCGTCGCGATACAGCCAAAGCCGTCTCTGCACCACGACGGTTGTCAATTGATACTCATTTTTCTCCTAAAACCTTTTCCACTTCAACTGAGTCTTACACTTACCAAGAAACGGAGATATGTTAAGAAGGAAGTTACATATGTATTATACAATAGTTATATATTCAGTGTCACTGAGGGTTAATCCTCGAAGCTTCAGACAGACTTCCTGCATAGCGTCTGCGGTCTCTCACAAATGACACTTTGGAATGATGAATCAGCGAACTCGTATAACCTTTTAGTTTCTACGTGTCTAGGTCTAGACAATATGGAAACATAAATAGATTTTGTTATATTTATAATATATTGTAAAAAATATTATTTTTTCAATTTTTACAGTTATTTTCGGGACTTTCTACATTGAAATTTTTATGTAGTTTACTAATATATTTTGAAGGAATCCTAAGTTCTTGCGATGTTCTAATGATTTATTCCCTAATTTTTGATCTCTCTATTTAAAGTAAACTACTTAAAGTAAAATAATAACGTTCATGTGCGAGTAGTGCTCACGTACAGGGGGTTCTGTACTTATTTCATTATTGTAGATAGACAGGATTGTAGGTAGGATGAAGAAAATAGTAGTTAAAAACATGCCAAAGTTAAATTTGCGAATGAATTGGAAATATAAGCTGGTTATATGGTTTTCTTCTGCCTTAGTCTCATAAATGATCAAATTTGAATGATCACTTATTATATATACTGTAGTTTCTTATTATCTGTCAAATTTCAATGTGAAAAGTGAATGAAATATAATTAATAATAATCGACAAACTTTGATTTGCGGTCGTGTGCATACATTTGGTATCAAATCAACTTTAGTATAAGTTTGTAACGGTTTCTTTTTGAAATATGCTTATGAATGTCTAATTGTCGGATTTTCCCTAATTTGGCTATCGGGGAGTACCCTGTACGTTTTGATAACACAACGATGTTCTTGGTGTCTATTATAACCCGAGCCTTACAATCGATTACTTTTTATCATTTGAAACCCTCCTGGAGTGCTATAAGTTTTCTTGTGATAGTATTATTATGGGTGACTTTAATACCTGTATTTTAAAAAATAATCATCGTTCATCGTTAGTGAAAGGTGCTAACATGCATTTACTCCCACTTTCTGCCACTCACAATTTATCCTAATTGTGTTTCCTCCTTACGCTTGTGTCTTCTATTGAACATGTTGACAAACATGGCCAATGTCCTGCTTTACCTTTCTCTTATCACGATTTAATTACAAAATTAAGCCCCCTAAAGCTAAATCAAGAATCCTTCTGTAACGTAATTTTGGTGGTATAGATTTCAATTGCCTGCGTGAGGACTGCCTTAGTAAAAATTATTGATGACATTCGCAGAGGCATAGACACACAACAAGTCACAGTTTTACTGTTGCTTGATTTTAGTAATGCTTTCGGCTCCGTTGATTTTGATGTCATGCTGGCTACTTTGCGGTCACTTAACATATCTCCTGATGCAATTGACTGGTTTCGTGAGTATCTGTATGAGCGCCGGCAACGGATTCGAGTATAAGACTTGTATTCTGATTGGTTTCAGGTCGTTCCTGGCGTTCCACAGGGTGGCACACTGTTCCCTTTGCTATTCTAAATACAATTTCTGATGCTATTTCTTCTCCCTACCATTTATATGCGGACGATCTTCAAATCTACAACCAAATCAAAGTATCTGATTTACCTAGTGTTATCAAAAACATTAACAAAAGCCTGGACAGTATATTCTTGTCATTTGGTCTACGTTTCAACTCAAAAAAACTCAACTAATTTTAATTGGTAGTGGAAAACTCATTTCGAAAATAGACCTATCTGTTTTACACACACCTTACATAATACCTTACTGTAAAACTATTAAATACCTTGGGATCACCCTAGATAATAACATGTCGTGGGATTCACAGGTAAGTGAGGTAAGTAGAAAAATCTTTGCTTCATTAGGATCTCTAAAGCGTCTACGTAATTTTCTTCCTACTTCAACCAAGATTATGATAGCGAATACTCTCCTTCTACCGATTCTTGACTATGCTGATGCATGCTATCTTGGCTAGAGAGGAGCATTTAAATAAACTTGAGCATCTCCAAAATTTATGTATTCGATTCATATTTGGTTTACGCAAATTTGATCACATTTCAGATTTTCGTAAAAAACTCAAGTGGCTCCCAATCCGTCTTCGCAGGGATTCTCACATACTTCATCTTCTCTACTGCATTCTGTTTAATCCTAATTCTCCTCCTTATCTCAAAGAACGTTTTGAGTTTTTGGGCGGGTCACATTCTCGGTCTCTTCGGTCTGATTATAATCTCACATTAAAAATACCTACCCATTCCTGTTCCTTTTACAGTAGCTCATTTACTGTAACTGCGTGTCGCTTGTGGAACTCCCTTCCCTATAATATCAAAAATATTCAAAATCTTGTAAACTTTAAGAGTTGCTTAAAGAATCATTATTAGGGTTCCGTACAAAAATAAAAAGAAGGAACCCTTACCCAAACCCACTCGTGTTCCTGTCCGTCCATCTGTCACAGCCAATTTTCTCTGAATATACTAGACCGAATCAGGTGAAATTTGGCAGGTTAGTGTAATGCCCTGAACCGAACACAGATGTGTAACGTAAAAAATATTTTTTTGAAATAAGGGTAATTTTCGGGGGATAAAACAGGTAATTAAAAAAAAAATTGCGAACCTTACTGAGTCATATATGAAATGAAAGGGCTTGTTATCAGGATCTCGAATATATATTTTTTTAATTTTTTAAAATAAATAGATATTCATTTCAATGATATTCATGAAAAAAGCCGAAAATTGAACATTCCCCCCCCCCCCCCCCCCCTAATCTCCAAAACTACTGGGCCGAAAATTTTGAAAAAATTACTGAATATAGTTTAATGGCTTGTAGATTACAGGAAAACCTATAAGGATTTCATAAATTGAAAATAAAATGGTAAATTCGATAAAAAATGTTTTTAGGGAAAAAACGTTTTCAGGGGAAATATTTCACTATATTTTATTTATTTATTTATTTTTTGGTTTTTATTTTATGTATATACCTATGTATGTGTGTACGCATGTAAGTATGTATGTATATTTGTATGTATATGTATGTATGTATATAATATGTTTGTATGTATATATGTATGATTGTTTATATGGATATACCTATGTATGTTTGACTATATCTACTTACGTCTCATTTCTTTATATTACGATTATTTATATCTATTTATTTATTAATTCTTAACTTTTACACCCTAAGCCTTTTTATTGTTTCCAAATTTGCTGTTCCTTTCCCTTCGGTTGCACTGGCAGAGATTGCTTCTTGATTAATAAGGCCGCCTTATATATATATATATATATATATATATATATATATATATATATATATATATATATATATATATATATATATATATATATATATATATATATATATATATATATATATATATATATATATATATATATATATATATATATATATATATATATATATATATATATATATATATATATATATATATATATATATATATATATATTATATATATATATATATATATATATATATATATATATATATATATATATATATATATATATATATATATATATATATATATATATATATATATATATATATATATATATATATATATATATATATTTTATAACTTTAAAATTAACTAATTTTATAATTCTATTAGGCTAAAGAGGCCTTTGACCATTGAAATGTCAAACGGGCAAGGCGGATCCTTAAGACCTCTCAGTTAAAAAAAATGATAAGCTTTCTTGTACAGACAATATTTAACCTAAAGTTTGCTAATATTTCTCTTGAAAGTAAAATTTGGAAAATTATAATTAACTTTTACAAAGTTTGAATATCATTTTATAAAACAGATGCGTTTAAGAAAAATATTTAAAGTAATTGTAAGTTATATTTAAAATAGTTTTCTTCTATAAGTATTGAAAACAAGAAGGAACCTTGTTTTTATGATTTTTTAAATAACTCTATAAAATACTTAATTAATCCTTAGTGTGGATTAACATTACAAAAATCATAAAAATAGCATTCTTTCTCGCCAACCGGTTCAGAACTGTCTTTTAAACTCTGTCTCTCTAATTTTTGGGCAAAAATTTAAAATTCTCCCTAAAGAGAAGTTAACAACGCAATAAGTTGTATTACGTATGTAAAAGTCTCGGTATCGCATGGCTTAGTCAGAGCACTTCGACGGTTTTTAAGAGAATTGGGTTCAGATCCCACTGCGTTCCAGTTTTGTTATGGTTTCTATAGCAAAAAGGAACTCTTTCTATAAATCATTCCAAAATAGCACATAAACACGAATCAGTATTTAAGACGTGGCTAACATTCAGACGCTCATCTAATAGTCTGATGTCCAATCAACCATTTTTACACCCATTTTGCTATGCATTACATTGGAGACCGTTAATTTCGAATTTTATGTACTAATCGTAAAAAGGGATTAGATTTTTATAGTGAGCAATGAAAAAATCATTGCCCTAGGAATGCTGTCGTTAAAACTGCGGTAAATACATTTATTTATGTAAATATCGGGTGAATCTCAAATAATACAATTTAATGTTTAGCTAAAATGACTGTTATTCGATCTTGCCTTACTGCGTAACTATAATGAAAATTTTAGTACGTACTGCTATATACGATGATTACAATAATATAAGTTTTTATAGTTTAGGATTTAAGTAAATTATGGCACTCTAAAATTTTTTATTTATGACTCCTTAGTCGTTTTGTTAACGTTTGTCTACTGATGCAAGTCGTATTTTTCTTTTATAATTGTATATTTTTTAATTATTTGTCTTACGTATTATTTATCAAATCAAAAAAGCATTCAAATTTGAACTGGTAGCCATTCCTTTATTATCTTCATTAATAAGAAATCTGCCACAGATACTGAAAGTGAAAAAAATTGATAAGGGTATCTTTTTAAAAATATAAAAAATCTTTTAACCGTCACTACCAGGAGATAAATTTAATGTAGCAAATAAAAATGATGTAGCATCCTCCTATTGAATTTATTATATACGGGAAAGTGTGTACTTTAACCAAATATTCTAGGGACTAGGATTTGGACTAGATTTATTTTAATTTCACTATAACAGATTAAGATACTATAACAGATTAATTATTAACAGATTAAGCGTGGCGTTAAGTTCCACCATTCAATACGAATCTAAACTATGCGTACTGAATGGCGGAACTTAACGCCGCGCTTAATCCACACGAGCTGAGAAATATAAATTACTTATTCCCCAAAGTAAAGATCGATATCATCAATACAAAAAAATTACATGAATTTCCACTTTCACACTATCGCTACCAATTAACTTGACTTCAATAATCCATTTTAAAATTATAAACTTGTCACGTAGTACGTCATCCAGTAATGAAATTACGTTCATGTATTATTCATACAGCTCGCCTACTTATCTAAAACTTTCCATACGGAGTACGGACAGTCCGAACTTTATTGAATAACTGATGGCCCAGCGAAGTTGGCCGTTTACCTTGTCGCTCTTTGCATAAACAATATATATTTACGGATTTTCAAATGCCTTTCAAGTGAATAGAATGAGTTTATATTTTTAATTAGCAATCTAGGAGTTTATAATTAGTTTCGTTGGATATCTCTCCGTTAATTAGATGTGCATTAGTCGTTGTATATATTAGAGTATGTCTGTACGTTCTCTTAGGGTGTCTTAGGGTGTCTAGAGACGAATATCTTAAGAAATTGAAAAAAAAGTGAAGAACGAAAATGTTAGTACAAGGATCTATCTACTGACTGATGAGTTATAAGTGAGCGAGAATTTCGTACACTCGCTTATTTCTCATATTTACTAATTCTCATACGTATTTACATTTTATAGTATAAACAGGCTCACACAACCGCGTATAATACAATGAGTATAATAGAAACAAAAGCCAATCGTGACAAACGACATTTAAGATTTTTAGGTTGTCTAATTGTTGCGGATACTAACCTGTGAAATAGCTTACTGCGAAACACCTTTTTAATAACATAATGATAAGGAATGATTTTTCGGCATAGTAAGGCTTATACTGACATTTGTCATTTTACTGACAGTCCAATTGAGGATTAAAATTGCTTGTAATGACTAAATTGAAAAATAATATTATAATGAGAAGAAACAACTTAGCTTTCCATGGATTCACTGGGCGGGTGCCGGGCCCATCGTGTTGTAGGAAGAGGAGATCGGAGCAGCGCTTGGGACTTGCGACCCAAGTGTAGGTTTAAAGGGCCCCTTTAAAATGCATTAACGCTCACCTCCACTGTCCGAGCTCCTACCATTACCTAACCAAATTTTGAATGATTCTACCAAAGCCGCCTTCGAAGTGCGTTCTAGAAATGAATTTGTGATAGTTCTAGACAGGCCGAGATCTTTTAATAAACTGTAGAGAGATTTCGCTGTTATACCTCTCACTCCTACTTCAACCGCATTTAAGCTCGCTCTAAACCTATTCCTGGTCAGTTCGTTTGTAAGATCGAAATACTTATTGAGTTTAAGGTGGTGACTCTTAGGGATGTTTGTTTCCTACGGAACTGTAAGTTCTACCAGTACTACGCGTTTTAGGCTTCGAGACTAAAGAAAAATATCCGGTCTGGCTGACGAAACATAAATATCCTCAGGGATTCTATACTGTTTCTCATACGTGTCCATCACAAGTGTCCAATCAGGAGCTGGATCTAATATGGAGAAAGGCTTTTGTGTAGGTTTTTTATAAGAACCTTCTTTCACAAACTCTATTGAGCGTTTGCTGGTTGTTATATTTCTCTGCGCTCTTGCTGCTGAAAGACTAACTGTTTCACGTATGATTTCTAGTACTTTGTCATGGCGCCGCGAGTAATGGCCACTATCCAAGAGTACCCTACACTCCACCAGCATATGTTTAGCTGTCTCCACTGCCTCTTTACAGATGTAGCAAGATTTATCGGTAGCTTTACCCCATCTTACTAAATTACTTTGATCTGGAAGAGTCATTTGGAACGCATTTAGGTAGAATTTTAATAGTGCTGGAGACCAGTCGTGAATTAGGGTGCGCCATTTTAAAGCTAAAGGGATACAGAATGTATACGTTTTATAAACACGTAAAACATTTAATTTACTATGGCAGCTGAGACCTGATTTATGGTGATATTAAAATCAAATTCTTCTTGAAGAATGGTCGATACATTCATGTCGTTACATTAATGGGGCGTTGATAAGCTTAGTTAATCACTAAGGTATATACTTACTTTACTGTGGTGTTCAGAACGTTGCCAATGTCACGTTGTATAGAAAACAACCGAAGAGTATTGTATAGTAAGAAAATGCTGTAACAAAGTAAAACAAATTACTGCTAAAATATCCATAATTATTAAAAACTAGAATAAGTCCAAGATGCGAGGCCCACACCACTCCTTTTTGTACTGATTTCGCCCTCTGTTGCATCAAGACTCAGTGTGTCGCCTTATAGAATTCCACTCATCATTGCAAAATGTATGGTTGGTCTGTTAATACTTGAAACCCTTTGAAAGCATCCCTTTTGTTCTAAAAGTTGACGAACAACAACGTGATATATTATTAAAGACTATTAAGATTATATGATTAGTAGTTAATATCTTCAGTATAGTAGCTGAGTGACCTTGCTCGGTCAATATTGGGTACGTTCCTTGATTACAAAACAATATGAATAAAATATTGCGCATGAAATATTTAAATTACTTTCATTTTTTATTATATAAAGATAAGATAAGACTACCAGGACTACCAGGCTGATTGTGATGGTAGATATGGTACATACTAAACAGGTATATGTCGCATAATAAGCCAAATATACGCATTACTAGTAGTTAATTACACAGGTGTCTTACCTGTCACATCATAAGCAAATAAAAAAGCAATTTTGCTCAATATTTGTAATATTAAACAAAAGTATTGCTACAGATACTTTTTAGCAATAATTTTATTTTAAATATTGATTTAGTTTTAGAATAGACAAATTTCTTAGGAAATCTCCTGCTTGTGAGTAGGGAGAGAGCTTAGTTCAAACTCACTCTAATTTCCACTTTGTTACCTCTCACAGACTTGTTGTGACGCCAAAAACCAAGCAAATGACAACTATGCCTAAACGTCTAAATTCTTATTTATACCTTTGATAGAACTGTATTTTTGAAGAAATTTTAATTTTTTCCACTAATATTTTAAAAAGATTACAGAGAACGTAGAGTTAGTACACTCTGTTCTAGCATACGTCCATTTAATTTTCTATTCGACTTTCTAAATAAAACTATTAAATTTATACAGAACATATAAAATAAACCGACCAGCGGTTAATTACACAGTGGGCTTATTGTGACGTCATAAACAAATCAGACGGCAATTCTACGTAATAACATCCGCGGACGGCTTCATACACACTCTGATGATATATTACTAAATTACGGCCTATTTACTTAATTTGTTGGTTTGCGATTTAGATGAATTAGGTTTAAAATAAATTTTGCTAGAGTAACATTATATATAAGAGGACTGTCGTGGCGCAGAGCAATAGCGTCTGCCTGTAAACGCGACGGTTTATGGATTTGATTTCCACTCGAGGACGATGGACTTTTCTATTTCCATTTTCTTCGCTCTGGCAACTAGGCAAATTACGGTGTTGAGTTCCGCCACTCACCGCTTAATGCTTTAAAAGAGGGAAAGCAGGGACGAAGCAACGGAGTGTCTTAACTATAGGTTCCTATGGTCAGTTCCCTCTGCCTACCCTGCCACGTGCGGGATAAAGCGTGAAGCTGTAAAGAAAAAAAATCATTATATATTTCAGTACCAGGAGTATGGTATAACACAGTGATTACACAGTGGTAAAGCTCTAGCATATAACGGTGAAGGCGGATTGAACATAGTGTGAAAACACTCTGTTTACCTTTCCACTTAAAATCGAGACATTGCGTGTTATAGGAATCGAACAAATTCAGACGCGCTTATAATGCGTTACGTCAGATTAAAATCGAGTAAAAGTGATGATATTAGTTATATATATATATATATATATATATATATATATATATATATATATATATATATATATATATATATATATATATATATATATATATATATATATATATATATATATATATATATATATATATATATATATATATATATATATATTGCTCAGTTAAGGTTTAAACAAAATTATTAAAATAACGTGTTGTATTTTTTGTAAAATGTATAACATAATATATTATATATAATACAATAACAATAAATATTTAAATTGTTCTTATATTACCAATTCTACAATTTCGACAGTTCTCTAGAGCGGCTCGTTGGTCTAGGGGTATGATTCTCGCTTTGGGTGCGAGAGGTCCCGGGTTCAAATCCCGGACGAGCCCAATTTATCTTTTTATTTTTTTATATTTTTTTAAAAAATATTGACATATGTAATATTTTATCTATGACAGTGTACATATATTTTAATGGACTCCTTTCTTACTTTTATTTAAGCTAACAGCCTTTCGTTCCAAATGAATCGCTCAAGTATCTTCGTCGAAAAGTAATCAGTTAATTATATTACTTTATGTTGTGTTTTATTTATACAGCGTATATAAAACAAATGTTTTTGCATATTGATGATATTATGATAACCAACTACATCTCAGTGCCATTATTTATTATATTTAAAGAAATCGTTTAAAAATCGCTTACTCTTTAAATGATTTAAATAAAAATATATATCGTCCAAGAGATGCAAATTGGTTCAAATGCTGTTGCGTTCAAATTTGTATATATTTTCGTTAAGTGTTAACCATTGTACCAAATGACCCAAACGTACAATGCTGAATTTTATAATGCTGACATTTTTAGGTTGACAATAAGTGCGTATAAAAAAAGAATTAAAGCCATTACCGAAAAAGTAAATAAATAATAATAATAATTAAAAGTAACAATAAAATTGTTACTTTTAACTATTATTATTATTTGTATACGTATTTATATCTGTTATGTATATATTTAATATTGTTATCATTATAATTATTATTATTTTTTAAATTATTCATTACAATATCTCCTATAGTTATTATATTTATTAAGATTGTATTGTAATATCTCTTTTATTTCTATTGTTATAGTAAGTAGTGGATAACGGTGTGATTTGTACATAGATTAAGTTTATTACATTGTATAAGGTATATTTTCACATATGTACAAATATTGGTTGTCCTAAATAAATAAAATAAAAATAAAATAAAAAGTTTTTTTGTATTCTCAGTGTGGATTGACACTTTAAAAAATATAAAAACATGATATACATGTTGTTTGGTCTAATGTCACTTATCGTTTAAAGCATTTACTATATTATAGTAATTATAAAGAAATTGTCAATCTAAAGATGCCATAACTATGTTGCTAAATTTGGCTGATCTGAAGTTCTTTAGAGTCTTAGATTCAAATTCAGATTCAGCTTCCAGTTACACAATAATCTAAACATATTTTTCAAAGAATACATAAATATAAATTACTTTTTTTCATCTTAAGTCAGGTTATAACAAAAAAAATCCGAAATTAAACTGAAGAAGTAAATAACAGCATCAATCATCAATTCTTCACTATATATAAACAATAAAAGTTTTGTTCACTATATATAAACAATAAAAATTTAAGCGTCGTCGTGCTGTAACCGAGTGTCTGATTGTAAAGGTGAGGTGTTGTGAAATCGAACTCCCACAAACGAAGAATGAATAGTTTTAATTTCTTCAATCTGGAGACAACACAGTGTGCGGCATTGACTTCCACTTAACACACAATGTCTCAAATGGTGTGAAGCGAAGAATGTAGTGTCCCAGCACTACAATCTATCTCCCTACACTGGAATATACGGGAAATTTGAATAGAAAACGCCTAAACACGATTTACCACAATTAGAAAAGAGAAAACGGAGAAATTATATCTCCACTTAACCCCACAGAACTCATTGACTTCCATAATATACATTTTATAACAATTATTTTTACATTTTGCGCAGCACATTCCCCCATTAGCTTTGTCAGCGGAACGAGGCTCTGTAACCCCTACCCTTGAAGTCCTTATATGGATACTCGAGCCCCCTTAGCTGGGTAGGGGGAGATTAAAATTCCTAAAAATATGTAGTCAGCGTTAGGAGCCTGCAAAACACATTATCCCTAATTTGGCAGAAACTTCAAAATAGAAGTTCTTTATTACGTTGTTATCAATTTGGTTTATGTTCATATGATATTATGAAGATGTTCTGTTGAAGATTAAATATAGTTGAAATTTAAATGTACTATGAATTTTCTTCATAGTAAATTTAAATAAAAAATATTACTTTCTTTTATTTTAAAAAGTGTAAAAGTCTTTGATATTAAGTCAGTCAGTCAGTCACTTGCATTGTAATTTACTTTATTAAATTTAAGATTTCTATATTATGACATGAGACCTTTATCCTCATGACCAAGAAATAACTAAGGAATGTGTCATGTATCATGTATCATTCTAGATGCCACATTCCTAGATATAAGTATGCAATATCAAATATATTTTTTCATGTCTACAAGCTTTATCCCGCCTTGGCAGGGTAAGCAGCGGGAACTGCAGGAACGATAGGAAGTGTTAAGACACTCCGTTGCTTAGTTTCCTACTTTCTCCGTCCCCGCTTCCGCCTTTTTCGAGTATCTTTTATCCTACTTTTTGAGGATTAGAAATGCTAGAATAGATATTCCTGGCCATAACTTGTAGTTTCTTTACAGTATTTACTGTGTGGGAGTAACAACATTCAAGTCGATATGGAAAGTTGTGAGAGTTACATTACTAGTTTTAGTACTTGTTAGGTTTAATATACAGGACAAGATGTGAAACGACTGTATAGTTCAAGTTTTAACTAATAATTAAATATTTGAAACCTTTCTAAGGCGGAAAGCGGGGACGGAGAAAGCAGGGACTAAGCAACGGAGTGTCTTAACACTAGGTCCCACGATTTCTGCAATTCCCTCTGCTTACCCTGCCATGTGCGGATAAAAGCGTGAAGCAAAAGAAAATCCTTTCTTAAGTGATGATTATGATATCAATTTTAAGTGAGAAAATATTTTAATATTGCATACTTTGAAAGGCAATTTTTTTAGGTTCAATTTTACTTTTAACATTTTAAAGATCTCGAAGAGGTGGATTGGAGTAAAATATAGCCGATATTGGAACTTGAACAGTTCAATTGATAAGTGTTTCCAACAAATTCTACGCGTTAAATTGGATTTGCTTGAAAAATATTTGGGCGTTCTGTTTGACTGTCTCTGAAATTTTGTCTTTTAACAAAAAAGATTTCTAGCTTACCATATATAGCAAGTGTTATTAAAACGAAGTGGAAACCCCCCAGTATGTATATATTATTTAATTACCAATTTGTTTGCTAAATAAACATAGAAAATCTTCTTTTGCTTGCTTTAATTGGAACGAGATCAGAAAGCAACAATATTATAATATAGTGAATGAGGATAACGGAATTATTTGTGTCAAGCTTTTGAATAAACTTGTTAGTTTAGTAAGATTACTTCCTTATCTCACAAATATAGTGGATATATTTAACATATTATATGTATATATGTAGCTATGTTACACATAAATAAAATTATTATATAATAAATATAGTATTTTATTCGTTTCATAGTATTTGTAATATTTTTAAAAACCCTAAGATGTTAACTTATTTAGAATTTACTTTTAAAAAATCATAAAATGTATATCTATGTACGAAACGACTTCATATTTATATCGTATTACGAAATTATAGAACATACTGTATATATATATAGCATGAGAAAATGTTAGTGATCTTAAGACTGCCACATCTGCTACACATTTAAGCAATGTATGACATCAATAAGGCAGTCAGGGCATTTGCCCTTTACTTCCACAAAGATGAAGGAAACAAATACTTCTTGTTTCATTCTCTCCCACGTATCGCAGCATCCCGATCTCTTTCTAAGGTTGCCCAGAATTTTTCCGAACCGTTAGGTGATACCCTCACGAAAATGAGTAGAACATGCTTAGCGTCGAATGAAATCATTTGTTTTCATCTACATAATAGAACGCTTTTTTGTAATAGCCGGTAGTTTTTCAGAATGTTTCGTAAGATATTAAGCTGCTTTGTGTTTTGCATTGCATAGTATTTATATAGGAATATATTACTTATATATATTATTTAATATGTAATGTATATATTACATATAATATATATGTACATTATAATTCATCGATTTATCAGCTGTATATATAACCTCACAAGACGTAGTACTTTTTTTTTTTCTTCATGCTTTATCCAGCACATGGCAGGGTGGGCAGAGGGAACTGCAGGAACCTAGTGTTAAGATACTCCGTTGCATTGATCTTTTTTTCGCCTTTTCCGAGGCATTACGGAGTGGCGGAACTTGACGCCGCGTTTTGCCTAGTGGTCAGAGCGAAGAAAATGAAAATAGAAATTTATATTATTAGAAATAAAACATGATATTACTAAATAGAATTTATATATTTTATCATAAATATTCTTATAGCTATAGGTATTCATAAACGACAGCCGTCTACCGAGCTATGGCGGTGTGCTCGCGTCATCTACCCTCTATAAGGCGGCAAAATTATAAATAACAGTCGACACTTTTCATTCAATGTACCTACTCATTTATTTTTTGCTATTATTTTCGTTTATTTAGTTACTGAAGTGATAAGTTTTATTTAATATGTTCGTGATTAACTTTTTGAGAACTATAATGTGTTTAATCAATGTTTGTTACTATTTATATGCTAATACTATGCAGTTTAAAGTGTCACCTATACTCAGTGCTAACCGCGGGAAGACTTATTCGCCACTATGAAGACTACAAGTAGCACAAGTGAATTGTTCTTACTTTATTTGACTGATGATCAACGGGGCGACTATTCATGTTAGTAGTTGCTACTTCAAATTCTCTCATTTAGTAAATCTTATTCTACTGTCGTTTCAAATTTTAGAAACATTTAATTGAATAGGAAGTTAGTAGGATTATTATATATGCATTAAAGTTACAGTTAATACGACTAGAATAATTTGGTTACAATAGTTTTATTTCATATATATATATGTGAAATTCATGAAAATTAAGTAAACGAAAAATTTATTACAAAAAATGGGAAACAAATAGAAATGAACTATATTTTTTGTTATGTTAAGAGAGAAAGATGAAGCTTTACTTTAAATTGTTATTATTAACCAATTAAAAAAATTTAAAATATGATATAAAAGGATTTTTTACATTGAATCCTATCAAATTCATAAATAAAATAGTATATTTTTAACAGAATTAAAACACTAAAGGCCACTAAAAGTGTGAATGAGGAGCACCGTATTAGTCAAGCCAGACAAGTTGTGGTTGGTCGAGCGACAGGTATTGATGACGTCATCGCTCACGACCAATCCCAACTCCGCTTAACTGATTTCAGTTCGGGTTCGGAATTCAAATTTGCTCATGAAACTAATGTAGAGTGTTTGAAATACTATTTTAGTATTAATTTTGTGTATATTTGTTAAGTTTAGTGGTTTTGTGGTAATAGTTAAATCACTTATTTGTAAGAAATATAAAAGCTCAAAAGCTTTGACGTTTGACTTTGACGTTTGCCTCTATATAGGACAGTATAGTAGAGCTAGTTGAGCTGATGTTTTTAATTTTTGAGATATCTTGCTTTGTCTAAACAAAAATTAAGTCGTAAAGGAAAAGCACAAAAATTCATATAAAAGTAGCGGAAATTAATGAAATATAAGTATATTTATAATTAGGTTTTTTAGCATCTTAAAGACAAATTGAACCAAAATAAGTGTATTTTAAAGTTAGTAGGCGTTGCATCTTTGTTTTTCCTCATAGAGCAACAATTTGTCAGATATTATTTAGCAAAATTACTTATATTTAACCTTGTTACTTATTATTATTGTGCGACATTCCCATTTTTAATAAGATGTTAATATTTGTACGATATCGAAAAAAAATTACAATGCCACTAATTTCTTCAACATATAACGGCATATGACGGAAAACCTGCCATATGACCTGCTATATTTTAAATTTGCTTTTTTTAAATAATTTTAAATTATTTAACCTATACATGCTTCTTAAAACTGTAAGCAATCTACAGTCGACGAAGACTTGCCATGAAAGTTCATATTTTTAAGATAGCAATGTATTCTGTGAAATGTATAATTTCAAAACAAAAAGCCTATTAACGGGCATACAAATCGTATTAAGCGTTACGTATTGTAATAAAATAAGTCATATTATCTTATTAAACGGGATCGTACTAACCCTAAGGGTTCTACTTATATAATGCTCCTGAGTGGAATTTGGACTCACAACTATCATGCTGACGGTCTCACGCGTGGTTCAATAGTATCGTTATTGTACTACACAGCTTCCTTCCAGCTTTATAAAAAAAAAGTTCTCCGGAAGAATTTTCTCTTTATGTGAAGCTAACAGAAATTAATTCTCTTCACTGTTATTAAAAATTTTACTATACAAAAAATATTTCAAACATTTGAAATGAATTATAATATTAAAAAAAAATCATTCGATGATAGGAGAAAAGGATAGCGGGTAACCGCATAATACTTGCCATTTCAATCAATACTGCCTTCTGCATCCGATTCTTGATATAGCTACGCGATAACCTCTTTATATGTTGATGCAGGCTTCTCACTATTAGATTATTAGCAGAAGCTGCCATTGGTACAATGACATAAAGCTTTACCACATGGAAGTAATCATAGGCCAAGTATTTAAATAACTTTTATTTTTCGCTTTCTTAAATTATATTTACTTGATTATATTAAAATTTCATTATGATTTAAGTTGATAGTTGGTCTTTT
This sequence comes from Dione vanillae, assembly GCA_037178615.1. NCBI lineage: Eukaryota > Metazoa > Arthropoda > Insecta > Lepidoptera > Nymphalidae > Dione > Dione vanillae. Next base: position 3,137,573 of record JAZFAU010000261.1, read on the forward strand.
TTATTTATAAAAAAATATTTTTAAAATTTAAGTAACAAGTAACCAATGAACCTCCTTATATTGCACATGATATCATGACAGTCACAACCGTTAATTTAAATGGATTACTAATTAAGTAATTAAAGTAAAACCAATAAGTAAAATAAATAATTAAAAATCATAAAAATACTTGTTAAAAATAGCATCTCACCAAACGATTATTCTTTGTAATTATATTTGTGGATAATTTGTAAAATTGGTAAAAATATTTTTTAGAGATGCTAATAACGCAGAGCGCATGCACGGTTTGCAAACGACGCACGTTCAAATCCCGCTGCGTTCAAATTCTATATGTTTTTATAAGCATTGTAAAATTTATTTTTTATTCATATACTTGTTGACTTGGTGAACTTATTACTGCCTGACAACAATGGGTTTGAACGATTTTATACAACATTAAACTAAAAATTCCTTGACGAATAACGAATTTGGCGGAGTTCATGTAAAATGCGAGAGAATGGCGAACATTGCCTATTTTTATAAGATGCATTTTCCACTGATCAGCAATAAAGAGATATGTCAGAACCCTCGTTAGGCATTAACTATTCGACTTAACCGATATTTTAATATATTTAATATTAATCAAAGTATAGGTAGGTACTTGTTTATTAAGTATTACCTATAAGTATATATTAACTAGAATACTAGATTACTACAATAGTATATTGAAACCAATTCCACTAGTGATCGACACTTGAGCGTTCTGTGGAAGTAATACATCAGTATTAGCGGTGATTGGCGGAGTGATGACGTCATCAATATGTAACTGCCACCCGTATAACCGCTATGAATATCAGAGCTGTGTAAATTTAGTTTTGAATTTTGTATTGACGAATGAATGAAAAATTTGTAATCGTATACAATGTTGTAGGTTATTGTAGATAAAGATATATTTTTATATATCTACAGATATAATGAGGTTAAATAAAATCTACACTATCTACATTAGACTCCCACAGTTCCTGCGGTTCACTCTACCTATATAGCGTGAAGCTAATTAAAAATATTGTTTACCTTTTTAAGTAATATATGGACAAGATATTAAGTAATATTATAACCTTTTACATAATATGTTATTACGAATGTTTCTTTACTTTCCGCTAGTCTATTGGGCATCATATTCATAGTTGCTAAAATTACTCGGGATGCCACTTGAAGTCACAGCTATTACTTTATACACTGGATAGGTTTCATTATGAGATATATCAATATAAACATCGCTGCTATAGCAGAGTGAACCGTCACTACTTAATCTGGAAAGCATTTGTACATACAAATCTTAATATTCTTCCCTTATAACTTAGTATTTAGACACTCTGTCACTCAATTTCCGCCTACTTTTAGAGACTTTACAAAATACATATGTAACTTGACTTATTTGATTTATTTTGTTCTTGATTTTTTTATTACAGAAAGGAAATGATAATTAACTCTACGAAATGAGAATCAAACTAACATTTTTCGCGCTATGTCGCCGTGCCACGACGGCCTCGACTCTATTAAATATCCGCCATTGCCTCAAATTGCAACTTAAAATAAACGGGAAGTAAACCTACAATGACCGTCGCTAATATAAAGCTCACCTAAACTATAACAGAGTTGAAATTTAAATTATTCAATACACAATTTTGTTATAACGTAGTGTTTTTTTACCAAAATCACATAGAGGTAATCTATTTTAGTACGAACGTGCGCATAAATGATGAATATTAACTTTATATTTTGCCGTTTTAACACTGTTTTATTATTCGTTTACGTGTTCCGCTTCAAAATGTATACACACTATTAGATTTCTATTTGTATTTAATAATGCTTAAAACGTTTTCAATGTATCGGATTAACTCGTTGTTTTTTTTAAATAATTACACGAAATCCTATTATTAAGACTTTATTTGTAATACTAATATTTTTGCAAATTTTGCCATATTATAATAATATATCTGAGGGCGTCGCTCTTATTATATAGTGCGGCTTTGAGTTTCGCCAAAATTATAAAAAAACGGGGAACAGAGTGTTTTAACACTGTGTTCAATATATGCTTTGTATTTTTTATTTTGTGTAACATTTATTATAAAAATCGTCACAAAGTGTTTTAAGAGCGTATTACTATTACATTTAGTATCATTCTTTTTTTGTTTGTTTACCGACTTACAGTGTGATACAAACAAGAGATTAGACACTATGATTTTCATTTTTTATTAATAACACGATGGTATAAAAATATTTTTAATAATCAATAATATTTAAATTAATGATTTTTAAAAGTACTTAGTAACATTTTAAAATTTGGATTTAAATTTTTCCTCAATTCTGTTAGCCTGTATATTTGATAGAAATTGGTGATGATGCTGCATTCAAACAACAGTTAATAAAATAGAGATGGAGGGAGAGACAGATACTAGTCACCCCCAAAATTTTATACAATAGATTTTCACGTCAAAGTTACTCAGCCTGCCAGTAAATGTTTACCACTAATAATATAAACAAAGCAGTGATAAATATATGTTAAATGTAACAATTTAGTCAATAACAATCAAGAATGCACTTCTGTTTATTTTAAGCACTTCAAAATAGGACTGAGACTGGAAACAATTTCTTATACTTATATACCTGGCTACTCATAATCACTGGTAAAAACCACCTTACGTTATTAATATACAAGATTTTTATTAAACGACTTTATAAAACGACATTACATTTTAAATCAGTAACGTTTTCGAATTTACTTTCATATTTGTATGTATGTATGTACCTATATATGGCACAAATTTTGTTTTCGTAGATAATTTTATATATAACACTTTTTTCGTATTAATCCCAAATTTAGCCGCCTAGTGTTACTCCACGCAAGTATTCAGATATTCCAGAGATCAATTTAAACAAAGTAAAATCAATTAGTATCGCGCTATATGGATGAAAAAAGAACAAAGATTTATTTAAAAATACTAACAGACACTTTTACGATCACTCGATGTAAATTATACATTCATAATAATAAAACAAATGTCAAAGTAACTATGTATGTCAGTCTTAAAGGATTGAACGAATAACATGTGTTTTTTTTTCGATTTCTTTTTCCTTTTTTTTTAGATTCATGCTTTATCCCGCATATTTGAGGGTAGGCAGAGGGAACTGCAGGAACTATATGAACCTAGAGTTAAGCCACTCCGTTGCTTAGGAGAAATCCATTTTCTCCGAGTGGGAATCGAAGCCTCAAACCGTCGCGTTTACACGCAAATGCTTACGCCTCTGCTCCACGATGGTCCTCAATACGGTCCTCCCTTTTTTTAAATTTTGATATTAAAAAAAGTCATAAATATTTCTTATTACTATCTTTTTATACATGTCACAGATGACATAGATCAAATATTAAAAAAAATAAATGAGTAAAATTTTTGACCGCTGTTTGGTCATTGCTTTTATTATAAATTTATTATTCTAAAAGTAAAAATTTACATGGTGAGATATAAAAAAAATTATAGCATTATTAGATATAGCATATATATATTTCAGTGTGTTTTAATATAAAGACTAAACCTATTCTTAATGACATTTGTTAAATTTTAGTGTATTAGTGCCATAGATCTTGATTCTCACTCGATTCTCATTACATTTCCTGTTAGTAACAAGACAAAACGTTTCTATTGTAATGCTTGGTTCCAAAAAATATGCCACGAAGAAGGTGGAAGAAGGAACGAAGTGTCTTAACATTAGATTCCGACTGTTCCTGCGTTTCCCTCTGCCTACTCTTCTATGAGCAGGATAAAGCGTACAGTAAAAAAAAATTAAATTTAGTTGCCAGTAATTGACGTTAAATGCTCGTACTGTGCGTGTAGTAGCAATCTCGAATGGTAGTCCCACTGGCGTCTCTCCAGACACTATTCATCTATATTAATGTTTTCGAACGAGGGTGCAAAAAGTTTAGGCGTAATATTTAAAATGCAGATAAATTGAATTGCATTAGTAATTGCTTGCATTTTGTTTTCTTTTTTATTTTTCTCATCGCCCCTTTTATTAGGGATGTAATTATACGTCACTTAATCTCTATTTTGGTTTATTTAGAGTATTTTTATTGAATGTTAAATGTTACTATGTTTTGAAGAAAACTGTATATATTTTATTATAAAAATATAGTTTTGATCTCAATGCCGCATTGTTTCCTACCAAACATATTATTTACACAGAAACGAATTGACATCAATCGGAAGGTTAGAGGTTTCCACTGTGCCACAATGGCCTCATATGTTGGCCTTACATTATAGATGTAATAACGTCATTACGAGACGATGTAACGGATAGTATGTAACCTCTAGGTGGTCAAGTACTGAAAAAAAGTATTCTTGCGTTCGGGTAAATATACTAAATATAACAAAAAAGAAAATGTGAAAAACTGCAATGTCAATTTAATTTTAATTATTATTTAATGCAATATTATTTAGAGCAATTTTCATTCAAAATATATATTTTTTTGAAAACGAATGTTTTTATGAACTTTGTAAGATACGCACCTTATACGTGCTGTACATATTTTAATCTACAAATACAAATATACTTTATTGCACAACAGCATAAACATAACATAATAATTATAAAAATAAAAAGGAACAGAAGTACAATCAGACGGCCTTATCGCTTAAAGCGATCTCTTCCAGGCAACCTTTGGATGTTGGAGTTGTAAAAACAAACGGGTGGTGCATTAAATACAACATATATTTAAATATATAACCATACAAAAATAAAAATAAATAAATAGAATATAAATATACATACATACATACATACATACATATGCATATTCATAAAAACATATATATATATATATATATATATATATATATATATATATATATATATATATATATATATATATATATATATATATATATATATATATATATATATATATATATATATATATATATATATATATATATATATATATATATATATATATATATATATATATATATATATATATATATATATATATATATATATATATATATATATATATATATATATATATATATATATATATATATATATAAATTCAATACCAATACACTTATACATAACAATCTACTTGAAAAAAAATACAAATATATTTATTACTAGTAAAAATATTACAATTGTTTCAAGTAATATAATACTAAATATATATCCCCATAAATCTGACCCTAGTTTACATACTACCCACCCTTCCCCACTAATGGGGTTGCCAAATTACCTATCTATTTAATTTCCCGAATGGGTAAACGAATTAGGCTGGCAACTTTGTAACGAATTTAACTTTTTGAACTGTTGATTCATATGATGGTTCTATCGTTTTATTACTAGTGCCTGGCTTTGGCGTTGTGCGATTTAATATGATTCGATTGATTCTATACATTATATTCATATTCGATCAATTCAAAGTATTGTCTCGGAACTTTGATAAAATTTAATGTAAATATTTTTGTGATTCAAAATAAAAAAATTAAATTCTTTTATTATATTTCAGAAATTTTGTACCTTCTAGTTTATAAAAAAAAAGATAAATTTACTTTTCCAGTTAGTAACAAAAAGACAACCAGGATCACCTAATAATCTATATATAAAAAAAATCAAGAACATGCTTAAGACAGCTCAATTTTATTTACGTATACATCGTGACGCTTTTTAATTGATTGAATGTAATTGATAAAGTTTTTCAAATATTTGGCGCATTGACCGTAAAAAGGACCTAAATATAAAAATGGATGGGCCCAAACAGGATATACTTAAATATTTTGGCAATTTCTTGAAGTTGTTTAATGAGTGAGAAGAAACAACTTGAGAGATAAGACTCCTCTGTTTTCTTGTTATCACCCAGCTTTGTGACACTACCTGAAGATAGAGTGTAAATTTTAAAAAAAATCGTTCTGTCAAACAAGGATTGGTATCTAAAGCCATCATATTAGTCAATCAGTATAGCCAAGTATGTCCTAATGGTATGGTTTATCAAAGATTTATATTTTATTTTACATATGTCATTGTAGAAATATGGCTGACTGACATTAATATAAATGAAGATTTGGAATAAAAATTAATTTTTAATTGCAGTAGTAATTATATTACTGCTTCATAATATAAAAATACTAAAAGTTTTGGAATTGGCTAAAACACATAGCGAGAAGAACCGTTGATAGTTGGGGCTAAAGGTTTTCGAGTGAGAGTTGCTTAACTTTAGTAAAAATATATTTACGTGACATTGGCGAAGTGATTTGTGCTCAACTGGCACGCTCGAAGCGCCATTAATTACAAGAAAAAAAATATTTTACTATTAAAACTCAATTTATAATTAAATAGTTTTAAAAAATTAAAGTATTATAATAATAATTATTGTTATATACTATCTAGTAATGTATTTTCTATCAAAATATGAGAAATTTTACCAAATGCTAAATTTTGAATTTCTAAAATTCTAATGCTCGCCTTTTGCATCTAGCTTATTGGGCGGCAATGATTCAACGTTATTCTCCCTACATTGTAGTTTATTGTAAACAATTCAATTTACTCGATGACATGTCACAAAATTATTCACATTGAAATGAATTGCGCTTAAATAAATAGAATTAAATGTTAAAAAAATTAAAAGTCTTAATCCAATTTATTTTAATACGTTGTTGTGACACATATGACGTACATTTTGTTTTTTAATTTAAATTATAAGATCAAAGCTTTAAAAATGAATTAATAATTAAGAATTGTTTTTAAAAGTTGGTTATAAGGATGTATATTTTCAGTCAAGTGTGAATAAAACTCGCGTACTCAGTATCGATTCCAAGATATTCAATTTGATTAATAGAGATCAGCGGAAAATTTACTTTCATAGATTGACATATATGGGAAATGAACTACAGGCATAAGTATCTAATTTTTTTTGTAACTAACTTTACTATATATAAGTCGTTCTTACAATTTAAAAAAAATATAAATTTCTAGGTAAAAGGTAGAATTTAAGTTGTCAAACTTTTTTATTTGCGGGAGAATCATTTATTTCCTTTACCTATTAATATCATGTCCCATGTTAAATAAATATGTGATATTTTTACTAAATACTAAATATATACATGTATATATATATATATATATATATATATATATATATATATATATATATATATATATATATATATATATATATATATATATATATATATATATATATATATATATATATATATATATATATATATATATATATATATATATATATATATATATATATATATATATATATATATATATATATATATATATATATATATATATATATATATATATATATATATATATATATATATATATATATATATATATATATATATATATATATATATATATATATATATATATATATATATATATATATATATATATATATATATATATATATATATATATATATATATATATATATATATATATATATATATATATATATATATATATATATATATACATTATGTAAATATGTGATATTTTTACTAAATGCAACAGAACAAAACATAGCAAGCATGAATGCTATCTTTTGATTGTGTTTACTTAGAAGTTTTATTATTTTCTGTTTCAAGAAGACCTAGATTTTTAATATCCACTTCAGTTTGATATCTTTGCGTGATCTTTGAAAAAAGAGACTTAACAGACATTTACTTGAAGGACACCACAATGATTCATAAATAGGTTCTGTGTTTTAAGGTACGTAGATACAAAATTCTAAAACACGCTTTACGCTTACACTGCTTTCCCTACTTTTCGAATAATTTTCGGAACTTTTTGGTATTTGAGTGTCAAAAACTAAGTATTACCGCCATTTGTCTTCTAGATCGTCGTACAATCAAAGGAAATAATCTATTTCCAATAGTGGAAATCGAACCCACAATCCTTACGTTTACAGCTGTTGTTATGTTACGATGACTTTAAATGATGATGATGATTTTTGAGACCACTTTCTATTACATGATTTAAGTTACTCATGTAAGATTTACGTATAAATACTGTTTATATACAAATGATACACTCAGGTTTATAAATCTAGTCTATGCAATAAAATATTATTTTAATTTTCCGTATAAAATAAATTAAAAATGTTATATTAAACATGTTTTGAGAGGTCAATTTCTTCTAATATTTTATTAAGGTTTCATTAGAACTTAAATTACAAATTTTACGGAGTATAAGAGAGTATGAGAGATCGTATGAGGTTGATATTCTTTTAATTGGTTGAACCTGACATCATCGTCTAAATTTTTTTGTCTTAAGACCTTTGTAGTTATACCGCTCAAGTCAGGTTTCGGATGGGTTATGTGAGACGCATAGAGAGACACATATAGGCCCTATAGTGCTCTTTCTCTGTGAACCCTGCTAATTGTAGCCTGATAAAATTAATATTTTTATTTTAATAAATTCGCCGTAAAGGTATAAGTATAGATGTTTGTGAAAAAAAGTAAAAAAATATTTAGTATTAGCTATATAGATAAAATAGAATATTTAATCAAACAGGACGATTTTGTGTTCTAAGATTAAAATTGAAGTAAATCCAATTTTTATAAGGTAGCTATCATTGTAATAAACCATTTATAAATGTTTAATTGAAAAGAACAACTGTTGAGTTTCGTGCCCGGTTTTCTCTGCAAAATTGCCTTCCAAAGCGATAGTGTGTTCATTAGACGAGTTAAATACCGTCGTGGCGCAGAGGCGTAAGCGTCTGCCTGTAAACGCGACGGTTTCTGGGTTCGATTCACAGTCGACGATGATGGATTTTTCTATTTCCATTTTCTTCGCTTCATTTTCTTGGCAACTAGGTAAAGCGCGGCGTTGAGTTCCGCCACTCAACACGCAATGCCTCGAAAAAGTCGGAAAGCGAGGACGGAAAAAAGCAGGAGCTAAGCAACGGAGTGTTAAAACACTAGGTTCGCATGGTTCTTGCAGTTCCCTCTGCCTACCCTTCCATGTACGAGATAAAGCGTGAAGCTAAAAAAAAACAAAAAAAATACCTTGAAAAGTCAAAGTTATTCTACTTTACTTCAAGTTATGTAGTTATTTAGTAGAAACTAGAGAAAATGTGAGGAACAAACTAGTAAAAATTGCAAAAACTAGGGAAATATTTTTTCTAGTGTTCCTGCTTAACCCTAAAATTTCGAAGGAAACACCAAACAATTATATAAATCATTTGTAACCACATTAATATTACGTATGCCATAATTTATTATAATTTCTTTATTCTGAGCAAAAGGTTTAAGAATCCTAGCAAAAGGTTCCTCGCTTCGAGCGTTATAATAAAGGAAAAAGTAGAACAAGATAATACATATGTAAAAATTGATGAAGGGTTAAATAGGGTTGAAGTTGGGATGTTGAAGGCATAGCTTTTTATGTTAGACCTTAAATAGGGTAGGTTACGTATGAACTGTTATTTGTATAAATATTTTTACTTATATGTATTTTATTAAATTAAAATAAGGAGGTTATTCGCTTCGCTTCATATAAATACATTTGCTCACAGTTGATTGCTTCGCTTTTTCGCTTTTTTAATGAAGAAAATGATTGGAAATTGAAGTGTATATATGTGATATATGTTCTGTTTATTGATATATTTCAGTTTCCAGCCTCATTGCCTCTTATACTTTTGTGGTACTGGATCTAAACCCTATTCGTCATTCAATATTTTATTAAATAAGTAATGTTTTTTTGTATATATATATATATATATATATATATATATATATATATATATATATATATATATATATATATATATATATATATATATATATATATATATATATATATATATATATATATATATATATATATTTGTTTTCGCTAGCAAGTACATGAAGTTTATTAAACTATTCAGATTTAACAACACAGATCTGTAGTTCAATTCTGTTTTCCACTTTTTAACTAAATAATGAGGTTTTTATATTGAGCTGAGGGACACAAATAAAATTAAATTATATTTCTTTAGTTTTTATAATTTTTATAATTATTAAATAAAAATATAAATACATGTAAATGAGTTGCTCATAATGAAATTATATTTTAATAGTTTACTTGTATTATTACGATTGTATTAACTGATTTATTATGTGTTTGCCATTTAAAATGCACTAACAAGACCTAGCACATTGTTTGGTTTTGTGTTGTGTTGTAAAACATCGACTTTTTATTTTTAAAGAGATGCCGTGGCAATATTTTCGCTATTGTAAATGAATTATGTTTTTTCCCCGATTCAGTAGAACAATTTGTGAGGAAAGCAGAGAGCAGAGTGTCTTTACTCTAGGTTTTAATTATATTAAAAAATATATAATTGTTAAACATACAATTCGACCTAACCTTCCTCCCGTTTACGATGATATTAAATAAGGTACAAACGATAAATTCACACGAACAAAACTCAAATTATTACCAGAATCCCTCAAATTCCTATGTTGTAAGCCGCTTAATTCAAATAATTGTTAACGTAATCTGTCCCTTTATTTTACGGCGCAATCCCACCCTTTAATTAAGGAAATTGAGATAAAAATGACCAAAAAGTCCCCTTTGGCTATGAAAAATTACCTTACAACATTATTTAGGTAAAGGTAGGTAAAGACAGAATTTCATTGAAATTCCATTTAGTTTTAAAATGCTGAAATTTTTATCTTTTCAAGAAATAACACTCTTTCGTTTATTACAATTGTTTAATTTGAAATAATTTTCTTTGATGATTATTTATATTATTTGTATGTCCTATACAATATTTGGCTTATATTGCCATATTATGTTTATGTATGTATATTTTTATACTACAATAATAATTTGCAAATCTACATTCTCCCACATGACGAAGTTGACTAGGAGGGAATGAAGTTAGTGTTAAACCGTCGTGACGTGTAAACTCATTGTCTGCCTATAAATGCGAAGGTTTGCAGGTTCGATTCGCATTCTAGGAGTATAGATAGTATTATTTAAATTTTCTTCGCTCTGACAGCTAGGCAAGCGTGGCCTTGAGTTCCGCTACTCAATATGCAATGCCTCGTAAGAAAGCGGTAGTCAAAGTATCTTTAAACTTGTTTCCACGGTTCCTGTGGTTCTTTTAGACCTACTGATATGTGTGTCAAAGTGTCAATCTATTAGCTTAACCGAAAATATTAATATTGATAAATTTAGAATATCGAAGATGAAAGGCTTGCAGGCAGCGACCCCTGCCAGCCCTACTTAGGGCTTCAACATTCCATCAGCCACGAGCACCATACGGGAGCACAATGCTAAGGCGTCCTCCCGACGCGGCGAGGCGACGCGCACCAGTGCGTCCCCGCTGGTGTGAAAAGTGGAGATGAATGCGGCGTTGGGGACCGCCACCCAACACGCCATGTCCGGAACGGCGGGAAGTGGAGAACGGTGCTACAAATAGCTGCGTGGAATGTGAGAGGAGGGATGGACCAGAAGATGAATGAAATATTAGATGTGATGGATGAGCGAGATTTGGATGTCATTTGTATGACTGAGACCAAGCAAAAGGGTAATGATGCAACCGATTTGCCGGGCAGCCGCGTCGCTCTCTGGGCCGGCGTTCCAGAGAGCGAACGCGGATGTCAAGGTGTAGGTGTGTTATTGTCCTCTCGATTGGTTAGTCCAGTGGTAGAGTACGAGGCGATCAACCTTAGACTGCTTTGGGCTTGCTTCAAGCTGGGGATTACAAGAATATTCTTGTTAGTGGCATATGCGCCGGTATCCTCAGCTTCATTGAGCGAGCGAGCTTGAGGGGTTTTGGGAGTATGTCAGGGATGTTCTAGGCAGTGTTAGAGGAAATGAAAAATTAATATTATGTGGAGACATGAATGGATGGGTCGGAACCGCGAGAAGTGGTTACGAAGGTCATATTGACCTAACACACCTTCGTGACGGAAGAGTGAATGAGGCTGGAAAGCTCATTTTGGAACTTTGCAAGGAAAGGAATTTGTTTGTGGTAAACACGTTGTTTGATCACAAACAAATTCACATGTATACGTGGGAGTGCATGGGAGATAAAAGTATGATTGACTTATTCCTAGTAGATCAGCGGATTCGAAAACAAGTGATGGACACACGTGTGTTTAGGGATGCCGACTTGGAAACGGACCACTATCTAGTAATTGCTAGATTTAGGGGTTTGTTCGTAGGATGGCGTAACCGCACGAGGTGTTCATACTTGGAATCGAATGATCGCATAAGAAGCTGGAAGCTTCAAGATCTACCGATCAGAGAGGAATATATAGAAAGGGTTTTCGAAAAGCTAGACAGTTGTGAAATAGGAAATGAAAGTGGTGAAGTATGCTGGCAGAACCTTAGGAACTGCATGGTGGAAGCTGCGACAGAGGTATGTGGTACAAGGAAAAGAGGCATTAGTAAAAAGCGTGGCGAATGGTGGGATGATCAAGTGAAATATGCTGCAGAAAGAAAGAAGAAGGCATGGCAGGATTATAACGCCTCGGGTACGAATAAAAGTATGAGAGAGATTAAAAAGAAAGAGTATAAGCTGCAAAAGCACCAAACGAAAGCAATGATAAAGATTAAGCGTGAATAACCGAGAGTAAAAGTTCGGGATAACACGAAGCTTTTCTCTTCGTCAACCTTTAGAATGAAAGGGGTGCTTCCGAAGGACGGTGAGATATTCATAAACATATCACACGTTTTGCAGCGATGGGCGGAATTCTATAAGGAGATATATGAATGTGATGACGCTTCTGCCACAAGTAACAGCGACAAGCTGAGTCTTGATGTAGCAGATGGCGAAATCCGGATAAAAGAAGTTGAGTGTGCAATAATAAGCTTGAAATGTGGTAAATCAGCGGGAGCGGTTGGAGTTTCTGCCGAGATGATCAAATATGGTGGACCTCGCATCTCGGACTTGTTCTGGTTTCTGTGCAATTTGTGCTGGAAATCGGGGGAGGTCCCAGATGATTGGCAAAGTGCAGTCATCCTGCCTTTGTATAAAGGCAAAGGTTCACAGATAGACTGTGCAAGCTATAGGGCTATCAGTTTGATTAGCTTAGGTGGTAAAGTATATGCAAAAATTTTAGCGAGAAGAATGCAAGAAAGATCCGAAAGGCTACTGTGAGAGGCCCAAAGAGGCTTTAGACTTGGAAGAGGATGCATGGATCAGATCTGTTCCATCCGTATGATCACAGAGAAGTTTTTGGCTGTAAACCAAAAGGTTTTCTGTGCTTTTGTGGACTTGGAGAAGACTTTTTTAACAGGGTTGTAAGAAAGAAGTTGTGGGAGATACTATCCCGGTACAATGTGAGCGGACCCTTGCTGCAGGCCGAGCCGACATGTCGCCTTGGTTTGGCATCCAATCGGGTGTCAAACAGGGTTGTGCCATGTCGGCTTGGTTGTTCAATTTGTATTTGGATAGCTGTCTCCAAGGACTGAAAGAAAGTGACATGGGTGTAAAAATTGGCAACTTGAAGGTAAATTGCTTGTTGTACGCAGATGATGCAGTGCTTATTGCATCATCAGAAAGCGAGTTGCAGGCATTGGTCACCATTCTGAAAGACGGGTGTGAAACTAATGGTCTAAGCCTGAATGCAAGTAAGACAAAGGTTCTGGTATTTGAAAGAGACGAGTAAAGGACAGAATGCAAGATTTTTGTGAATGGAAAATTATTAGAACAAGTAAACGAAGAAGTATACTTGGGAAGTATGTTAAGTAGAGATGGTAGATACGAAATGGATGTGGAAAGACGTGTTGCTGCCGGTAACAGAAAGAACGGTGCCTTAGCTGCGTTGTTGAGACGGCAGTCATCGGCAGTCAGTCGACGTCAGCGTCGCTGCACGTTTGGCTGTACACAACGCAGTTCTGGTTCCGACGCTGTTATATGGCAGTGAGATGTGGGTATTACAGAAGAAGAATAAAAGAAAGATGAATGCTGTGGAGATGCGATCTCTTCGAAGGATATGCGGAGTCAGCTTAGCTGACCGAATCCGCAACGAAGAGGTACACAGGATGGTAGGTACCAGCGAGGATGTCACAGTAAAAATAAAAAAGAACGTGCTCAGGTGGTTTGGGCACGTCGAAAGAATGAGTGACGAAAGAATGGTAAAACAGATATACGATGGAAAAATGAGTGGTAAGAGAGGTAAGGAGAGACCTCGGTTGACTTTCGAAAACACAGTATCAAAGATATTGGGGGAAGGTCACGTAAAAAGCATGAGGACTCCCCGGAGAGCATCCCCGAAGAGGTTAATGACAGTGGACGAGGCGAAAGAGATATGCAGGGACCGCAGCGTTTGGCGCTCCGTTCTCTCTGACTACTCCGCTAGGGATAGAGCGTGAAGTTAAGTAAGTAAGTAAGTAAGTAGAATAAATTATGATGTTCACAATGTTAATACGAGAAATAAGTATAAACTTATTATGCCCACCACTAGGCTCCATAAAATAGGTAACTCCTTCCCATGTAATTGTGTCCTTTTCTACAATAAACTGCCGAAAAAAGTATTTGATCTCTCGTCAAATAAATTTAAAATCTTTATAAAACGACAATTAATTAGTAAATTTTATTCTAGTGTAAAGGATTACAATAATGATAAAACGGCATGGAATTCATGAATTGCTCATAAGTTAGGATGGCGTTTGTGAAGTGATCACAATAAGTTTTGGGAAACCTGGTTGAGTTTGTTGTGGGCTCTTCTCACCAGGCTATACTTGGAACCATCGTAACTTTAGTTTTAAGCCGTGGAGTGTGTAGATTTCAGAGGTGCTCAATTCAATATTTATTATCGAATTGGGATCCTCTGACACTCCTCCGGTCGCTCTATCTGACGTACACGTGTGATTATCTTATTGATTCTAAGTAAAAAGGTAAACATAAATAAATAAATAATATAATACATGTATATATAAATACACCTTTCATTATAGAGATTTTTAAGTGCGTTTATGAGATTGTTTTATATAAAAAAATATTTCACTTTTAAAGTTATATAAAATACGAACAGCTTACGTTTTCAAATTCTAAGACAAGCCTCTGTAAGTAGACCAGTGTGTCAAGTCAGTTGCATAATGTTCTATATAATATTTTGGTCCATCTTTCGAATTTTTATGTACATTAATTGTTTTTTAAACATATTTTAATATAGTAAGATACTGTGATTTTATGATTTTCTGTACGTGAATTTAGTTCTTGGGCTTAACGTAAATATTTTAACACTATATAGTGTATATATACAGGGTAAGTAGATATTGTCAGAACTCTTTACTCTTCATTTAATTTAAACCATTAATACTGAAATTTCTTATAAATAATAATTATTTATTTAATATTATTATTACATTATTATTCATTTATATTTTAATAATGTAATAAAATTTATTATATTATACTTATTTTTTTTAGCTTCACGCTTAATCCCGCATATTGCAGGGTAGGCATAGGGAACTGCAGGAACCATATGAACCTAGTGTTGATGCACTCCGTTGCTTAGTCCCTGTTTTATCCGTCCCCGTTTTCCACCTTCATGGTATTGCGTGTTGAGTGGCGAAACTAAACGACGCGCTTTGCTTAGTTTCCAGAGCGAAGAAAATGAAAATAGAAAAATCCATCTTCCTCGAGAGGGAATCGAACCTTCAAACACTTGCGTACTACAGGTAGATGCCACACTTAAATTATCAATAAGATATTTTGTCATATAGTCTTTGTCACTCGTACAAAGATACTAGCAATAAATATAGGCTATGATAAAAACAACATTATAATATATAACTACAATTAAAATATTAACTGTAATTAAACGTTCTCATATGAGAGCTTGCTTGCTTTATTATATTCTTAATCTATAATGATGAATTAGAGTTATTATAACTCCGTGATCATAGAAACGTTCAAAGGTGACCTGTGGCCCTCTACGGCACAGATAAATTGCATCAATACTTACAATTTAATATAGACTTTAATGAATAGATGGTAGTAATAATGTATTAGACATTATTATTGTCGACTTTTGACATTGATACCGCTATCTATACAGTAAGCAATGTTCAACCAACATTGTCTTTAGAGGATTATATGTTTAAGAAGATCACGATTGTCTTTGATTTTTAGATACATATGTGAAAGCTTGTGGGAAAGAACTATTGAACTGATTTAGTGTATAAGCTATAATTTACGATAAACGTTTCCATCTTCCTTGTAAATCATTTATAGTACTTTTCATACTTGTCACTTATTAATACCTAAAGCCCTCTAGTTTATAACTATTTTTACCTCAAGCAGGTTGTAACAAAACATTATTGTTGTTGTAACTTATTGGCATTATTCAAACAGTGTTAAGTGAAAAAATAAAATGCTGTACATTTATATTTTTTAATTTTCACGCTTATCACGCACATAGCAGGTTACGCAAATTGAACCGCAGGAACCTAGTGTTAACACACTCCGTTCTCCGCTTTCCGCCTTTTTTTCCAGGAATTGCGTGTTGAGGGAGAATTTTTATATTTGTACATCGTTTATTTTTTCAACTGTATAAGCTTATAGTACAAAACATGCAATTAATCTAAAAATAAACGGAAATGGTTCTCCACCATATTCTTATGGTCACTACAGCGACTAACCTCTGTAAAAAATCAATATCTAAAACATTTAAAGCCTTACACGTAAATCTCACTACCTCTCACAGGTCCACATACATATAGGTTATATATAGCTTATTTTTATATACATTAATACATAACCGGGATAATGAAATAGCGGTCGAATCCCGGAAAATGAACTCGAGCCGAAAATATTTCGTTATAAAAGGTAAGTGAAAAAGGTTAAAGGTGGTATATGTCATGTACATAACATGGTGTAATTATTAATTTTATTATAAAATAAATATTGAGTGAAGACTATCGTGGCGCAGAGGCGCACCATCTGCCTCTAAGCACGGCAAGTGGATTCAATTCCCCTCGAGGATAATTGTATTATTGCATTTCCATTTTCTTCGCCTGGAAGCTAGGTAGTCGTAGCGTTGAGTTTCTCTACTCACAAACTCAACTACAATTCTCAACTACAAATATAAATTTGTAGTGCTTTCACTCTTTGTTAAACTTTAAAATTATAATTTTTTAGGTTTTATCCTTTTATGCACTATAGTTCTCAATTTTTTGACAATTTTAATATATCTAGGTTAATATAATACAAATAATAAGAGTCAGCAAATTTAAAGTTTAACTCATTTACTTTAAGATTTATTTTGTAGGCAAATTTTTTATCTCTTAGTCATCAGGAATTATTTCAAACGCAGCGGGATTTGAACACGCGCCCTCTTGCGAATCGTACTAGCGCTCTTAACACTGAGCCATGCGTTTTTGCGTTTGTGCTTTATACAATTCTTTTTGATGTTAAGATCTCTGTAGGGCAATTTTTACAAACTTCCGCTAACTAAGAAATAAAAAATAAGCAATATTTTTTAGGTTAATTATGCGATGATATTCATACAAACTACAATTATATATATATATATATATATATATATATATATATATATATATATATATATATATATATATATATATATATATATATATATATATATATATATATATATATATATATATATATATATATATATATATATATATATATATATATATATATTATGTGCATATACTGTATATTATAAAAATATGATCTACGTATATAATCATATACATGAATAATAAAATTTCTTAAATATATAAAATGTACTAAAAATAAATTCCCTGGCGCACTAGCTGTAAAAACGTCCTAATGAGCCTGACCTATTTCTTGGTCATTGAACGATTATCGGCATAATTATAATAACCCACTGAGAAATTTACTTTCTCGATTATTAACTATATGCTGTACTCGCAACCTCCATATTGCTATTATTTAAAAATAAATATAAAATACTATTAATGTAGTTCTATGTACATAAATATAGAATATGGCCTATGCATAAAGGTTATCTTTAGAGCTGACGGTGCCTTAATACCTGATGCCTTGATGAGATGCCTTAAAAGGAAAAAATTAATTTCGGAAAAACAATTTAAACTAAAGGATCACTTTGTTGATAAAATGCATGTACGTTTCTGTTTAATTTTATGTACTACTGTAAAAAAATTATCACGTAATAGTAGTAATAAACCCAATAAGGTAGGTTAATCTGGACAAAAATTTTACTTGGATTGAAAAGTTATAAATATATCCCAAATGAAAACTACTATCAACTTATACTGTAGTTCAAATCATACAAAGTCACTGAATACAACCGCAAATTTAACTTTGCAAGGACTAGTTGTTTTTATAAGAATTAGTTAGTATGGGGCGAACGAGGTATGCAGCGATTGGCGCTTCGTTCTCTCTGACTACCCCGCTAGGGATAAAGCGTGAAGTTATGTATGTATGTATGTATGTAGTTATACTTGTTCAACCTAGACTTATGGTATTTAATAAGAACTAAAACCTTACTGTACCTGACTTTATATAAATGAAAATATGTCAACATGCATAATTTATATGTTTAACACAGAAACTGTTACAAACTTATATTTGTTGTTCATTTCAAACAAAATGAGTGGGCACAACCGCAAATTTAAGTCTGTCAATTTTATAATTAATACTTAAATAGATACTTACACTTGACCGATATATTTTTTTTAAATCATTTCAAAATATATGTATGCTTACAAATATATTATACTATAACAAATATAATATACTATTGTTAGGTTAGGTTAGATAAGATCAGAAGTGGTTAAAGTTAATTTTAAAAGGAAAATGTCGAATCACAATTAGATCACATGTTTCGAGTACACTCGGACATATATTCCACGTAATTACATTAAATGACATAGATCACTCAATAAGTATACTTCGTTCAACTCCCCCGACTGACATAAATTCAACGCTTTTATAGTTTTTATCGTCTAAAACTACCCCCTCTTATAAAATTATTTGGAATAATGACTACATGAGGTAGGAGTAAGCTAACACTATATATATGTATACTATATATGTATGCTTACATATATGCTTGTTTTAAATTTAAGCACTTTGTAATTCTTTTTCTCATTACTCTTTCTCTTCTATGTAATAACTCCTTAGACTATAAAAATGACTTAACGCTTCATTAAAGTACAAGCTTTCATTAGTATAAAGTTTTATTATAAAAGATGACATATTATTTAGTACCAAATCATTTAAAAAATGTAATTTACATAATTATTGTTTGTATACTTTTAAAACTATTATTTTCATTACCTAAATAACTTATAATGATTATCTTACTTTTAATTCATAATATAATATATACGTACAATAATTTTGTAGCTTCACGATGCATTCCGCATATAGCCGGGTAGGCTTAACAAATTTAGTGTTAAGACACTCCGTTTCCCTCTTTTGCCTCTAGAGACATTATGTGTTGAGTGGCAGAATTTAAAGCCGCGCTTTGTCTTGTCACCAGAGGTAACAAAATGGAAATGAATTCACACAGAGATTAAAGGACCGTCGTGGCGCAGAACTGCAGCGTCTGACTGTAAACGCGACGGTTTGTGAGTTCACTTCTAACTTGGTGCAGATAGACTTTTTATTTCTATTTTCTTCGCTCTGGCTACAGAGCAAATGTGGCATTATTCCGCAACTCAACACGCTCAATAAGGTGGAAAGCGGAGAACGGAGTGTCTTAACACTAAGTTTCTATGGTTCCTGTGGTTCCCTCTGTCTATCCTGCTATAAGCAAGATAAAGCCTGAAAAAGTAATAATAATTCGTTCACCCAATCGGAATATGAACCCACAGCTTCCGCATTTTAATTCCTACTCTGCAAACCGCCACGATGACCTCTTAAAAAGCACATAGATAATATTTTTCACTGAGTGCACATCATCTATTTCTATACATATTTCATAAGAGCATTAATAGAAGTGAGGTCACGGCCTGCCTTACGGCAATATCATGTAGGTCACTAGCTTTACTACGCCATAAAGAAGCGATTAATTTGATTTATCACGTCAAATATAGATCTACCTGCGTCTGGTTTTGAAATGAACTCTTTTTTACTGCCTGATATATATATTTTAATTAAATACATGTTTTTTTTATTAATTAAATTCTTTAATAGCACTTGTTTTGTATTAACGAATCTGATATATTCATTTTATTTCAAATACTTTTTTTTAACAATGGCACAATGTTACAGGGCCCGATTGTAAGCGTGACAGTAATTGTTGGTTCAATATCTGGTTGGGGAAATATATAACTTTAACATTACATCACTATGGCAACAAGACAGAGACGCGTTCCTTCCCGCATCCTAACACGCAATAAGCACAATCTGCTGCTATGCGGGATAAAAAGTGAATCTAATAAAAAAATAATAGTTGCAAATCCAACGCGTTCAGTCTCATCTATTTCAAACTCCAATTAAACTTTATAAAAATTAATGGCCAATTTAACACAATATAACAATTTGTAACAGAAATTAATATTAAAATTTTTAAGCCATATTAAGACAAACTCATTTAGCTGTTAACAACTTTTCCATTTGAACAAAACAGTATTCAGAGCAAAAAACGCTAACATTTCCTATCACAGTGTCCATCATACATAAAAGCAGGCCGCCGTTGACACTCAACGGGGACACCCTCAGTTCCAAGCACTCTGATAACGGAGACAAAGAAAGATGGGTGAGGCGCTTTAGAAAATGTCCTGTGCAGTTTTTATGTATATTAACTAGGTTTTCTATATATTTTTTTGGTTTAATACTGTGTTTTGCATATAGCAGGGTAGGCAGAGACAACTCCAGGGTAAAGACACTATGTTAAATGGCTTCGCATTAAAATAAAGGCTTTGGACTCATATCGCTTCGTTCGATGTGTATAAATAAAAATAAATGCATGAAAGGTAAGGATATGATATTTGTAATAAAACATTTAAAATACACTGAAATTTTATATATTAACATTATAAAGAGGAAGAGGCGTAACGTCTGCCTGTAACGCGACGGTTTCTGGATTCGATCCCCAGTCGGAGAAGATGGATTTTTCTATTACCATTTTCTTCGCTCTGGCAAACTAGGCAAAGCGCGGCGTTGAGTTCCGCCACTCAACACGCAATGCCTCGAAAAAGGCGGAAAGCGGGGACGGAGAAAGCAGGGACTAAGCAACGGAGTGTCTTAACACTAGGTTCCCACAGACCCTGCAGTTCCCTCTGCCTATATATGCATTAATATATTTTATAATTGGCATTTTATATTGCACTACATATTTAAGTTTAAGTATGAACATCGAGTTCCGCTACTCAACCCGCAACATTTCGAATTCAGACAAAGATGGAAAGTGTGGAATAGAGTGTTTAAGCACTAGGCTCTCCATGATGTTATGTGAGTTGCAGGCTGCTAAAGAAAAAATATAGATATATATTTTCTTACCTTCACGCATCCTATAAATGATAAAGCGATTTTGTATACTTTGTAGTACGCCAGAATTGGTTAATTGAAGTCCAGAAAGTCAAATATTTATACATACATATGTCAGCGACTTAAGTTAGAGACTGGTCCTAACATACCTATTTCGCCTCGTCCACTGTCTATAACTCTCCGGGGAGTCTTCATGCTTTTTACAGGACTCCCAGTATCTTCGATACTGTGTTTTCGAAAGTATAACAATACAATTATAGTATAATTATTTAATATGAAATCTCCATTCTAGGACCGTATATTTAGTTATTTTAAATAATAATGTGGTCCCCAACTGAAAAAATAAAACGTAATCACGTAAATATTTCACAAAGCACCTCCATTAGTAAAACGAACTAAAGTCCCGAACGAGTTGATTTAAAAGTTTAAACTAATTAACCGTTAAGTTGAAAGAGTGTGTTTGTCTCCAGCAAAGCTCGAAAGCTAAACGTCAAATAAACATACGGACAAATGAGCGGCCGACTGGCTGACTGTTAGGATTACATTGTTAAACGAATTTGTTATTTGTAACGAGTTAATTACTACATAACGATTAATTAGTGTTAGTTAAAATATGGTATGAACTATAAATAAGTTATAACTTATTTAGCTTCACGCTTTTTCACATGGCAGGGTAGGCAGAGGGAACAGCAGGTACCATAGGAACCTAGTGTTAAGATACTCTGCCTTGCCTTTTTCGAGTCATTGCGTGTCGAGTGGCGCAACTCAAAGCCGCGCTTTGCCTAGTTGTCCCAAGAGGGAATCGAACCCACAATTTGTGAAAAATGTAAGACGAATAAACACTGCGTAAATACAAAATTTTATTTGGGCTGGATACTATATATAATATATTAAAATAATCTAAATATCTCTACATCTATACATATAATTAAAATAGGAGTGTTTTTTTTTGTGATTTCAAAACAAATAAGTAAAAAAGAAACTTTTTGTCACATAATTCTCGTGGGATCAAGATTTATGGAGGAAAGACGTTAGTTACCGATACCAAAAACGTATAATACAGAAATTGCTAGCAAGTTCAATGTTCTATAGTCAAAGGGACTGGAAAAGAAAAAATAAAAAAAGGTTTAAATGCAACAATAGACAACTGCTAACAATATTAAATTTTAATTTTCAGTACCGCCGTGGCGTAGCACAGCGTCTGCTTTTAACCGCGACGGATTGTGGGTTCGATTCCCATTCACGGAGAATGGATTAGTTCCTTTTCGTTTCCTTCGCTATGGCATCCAGACAAACGAAAGCTTTAATAGAAGTCGAAAAAACAGGAAACGGAGTGTCTTAACACTAGGCTTCCGCGGTTCTTGAGGTTCCCTTTGCGTACACTGCTATACGTGAAAAGCGTGAATCTAGAAGAAAATATAATATTTACGCTTTCAAGTAGTGTCTTAACACTAAGTTTTTTTAATTTTTCCCGCTATGTACAAGCAGATATAAAAAAGCAGATACAAGAAAAAAATCAAGAAACTCTTTTTTAGGCTTAATTCTTATACAAAACAATAGAAACTTGTCGATATAATTTGTTCAAATGCAACGTCTAATACAGCCACAGAATACTGAACCAAAACTTTATACCGGTGTTAGCGGCCAGTGGCAATAATAATTTTTATTAGTGTACTAAAATGAAATATTTTAAAAGCGTTTTCGTGGGCTCATGATAGTTTATGATATCTTTTATGGTTTATACACACGATAACGATTTATATTGCAGTTATTGGTCAGATTTGGTGCAAAATGATAGGTATTACGTGTTTATAATTTTGATTTTCAGTATATTTTTGAACTAAAATATGTTTTATATATAGAATAGAATATGAGCGTTGTGGTGGAAGTGGTATAGTGCAGCTAATGTGTGTTAATGCGAAGGTTGTGGTTTCAAATACCACTTAGGGAGTGAATTATTTTAATTATCTCTCTTTGGTAAGATAAGCATTGCCAATATTCAAAGTTCTTGAATCCTGGTGGAAGGCGGAACGTGGTTATTTTAGCAATAAATAGCTATGTTTCATTTTAAGCCCGATAAAGCGTACTCTAACTCCGCTATGGGGTAGTTGCGACGTGAGTGTCCCATGACAGTGGATGCAAATTGCACTCGAAGAAACCTGTATAAAATAAAACAATTTCTTTTTTTTATAAGGGGAACGGAGTATCTTAACACGATTTCCTCGGTTCCTGCGGTTTCCACTTCTTACTCTGGGATAAGAAGGAAACAGCACAAAAACATATACATAAGGCGTTAAGTTTTATCAATTAATACAAATTAACTTCCGATTTTGCGGAGCATGAAACCAAAATACGAAGGAAATACATTAAAACTGATTGCTATACTATACTAAAATAAATAAATTTGAAATTTATGCGCGACAAAAACCATTTCAAGTATAAAACATGAAATGGTTAAATTTCATTATCACTCCATAAAATAAACAATAATGACATTTCCATCGCTGATATATTGATCACGGACATCTCAGATAGATTATATAACGAATATATATTGTATGATACACATTGTTTGAAGTATCGTTTTCGATTTTTGTTTGACATGCCCAGGAGGGTTGCTAAGGCTGTTTACGTAGAGAGATTCCAAAGAACATTATATTAAGACACTCTGTTTCCTCCTCTCCGTTACTATTTGAAATAAATTATAAAAAAATGTTAATATCACGAAAAGGCAAAAATTTCTCTATCTAATACTCATTATCTTGAGTTTTTGCTAAAGCAGAGAACGGTAACTTTATTTCTTCTATTTAACTTGCTACGAGAGGGATCGTAAACGAGGGGGCGTAACTTAACTTCACGCTAATATTACATATATAATTGTGCCTGCGATGTTAGATGGTTCAAATGTTTGTCAAGATATTACAAAGTATATGAAGTGCAGTTTTTAGATACTATTTTTCATTATGTAATAGAAAAATTCCAAAATAATTATAAAATATGTTAATGAATACGTAAGTCAAAATTCGGAAGTTCCATTTAACTTATCAATCGTTGATAGATTGATTTATCAGTTTATTTACACTTCAACTGGAGGCTGGTTCTCAGAAGGGTTGAAAGTTTGACGCCTCTCAAGATTGATTGTTGAGATGTTTACTAATTTTGATGCCGAAAATAAAAACTTTGCCGATTGTTTTGACTGAAGATTGAAGACTTCGTAAAGTAAATCTTAAGCGTGCTGTCATTTTGCCTGATGGTATTGGCTTAAGTACATTTTATTACAATATGTTTCTTTTGAACTTATATATGAGTTTTATTTTTATATAAATTGTTATTTTGTCCTAAATGACTATAAAATGTATTAAATATAAAATCTGTAGAAAATAACAAGCGTTCAATAATTTTTTTCTTAAATATTAATATTATAAATTATAACAGATCTAGATACAATAATTCAGTAATTGTAAGAGGTAAGTAGCGTCTGCCTGTAAAGGCGACCATTTCTGAGGTCAGTTTGCATTTGGGGAGAAAAGATGTTTTCATTTCCATTTTCTACGCTCTGGCAACTAGGCAAGTTCCGTCACCCAACACGCAATACCTTGAAAGCAGGTTCCCACACCAAGTTCCACGGTTCCTGCGGTTCCCTCTGTCTACCCTGCTATGTTTGTTATAAAGCGTGAACGTAAAAAGAACAATATGTTAATACAGTAGCTTGAAAGTGTACCAAAAAGCTTTATTTTCATACACTTAAAACCAAACACTGTGAATGACGTCGGGAAAAATCTAGTGTTAAAGGCAAAGGCGCATTTAGAGCAATTACAGGTTGTCGAACGCATGACGTCACCCGACAGCGCGTCATTGGGTAAACTAAATAAACGAGCCTTTGTAGTCCTGAAAATAGAATATGACGCATGGAAAGTACCTACGGGATTTTTCTACAAAATTTTTGAAAAAACGGCCATAGATTCTAAAAATTTGCATTATTTATTTATGATATATAGATATATTTGTTTGATTTAAGTTTTTTTAGGAGCGTCATTGCCACTAATAATAATTGTTAAATTTTTGGCAAATTAAAAAAAATATTGGAAAAGTCCCGCTGAGTTTCTTCGACCGGTTCTTCTCGGGTCTAGGCATTAACTTTATTAACTAAAGTTAATGCCTTTAATTTAATTAAATAAATAATTTGCCATTAGAAAAATGAAACCTGTATCATCTTATTTTGAATAAAATCATTTGATTTTGAATTTGATATAACAGACATATAAAGAAACGAACTTTCAATCTTACTCATTAGCAGTTTTACCAACAGTCTAACTTGTCTTGAACTCTTTCGTACAGCATAAAAAAGTCTCCTTTGACACTTTAAACAAATTGACACATTTTACCGATGACTTCTCCATCTCACCTGTCATTCAATGCTCTTAAACTGAGAATCAACGAGTTTAAAAATTTTGGCACCACTCTAAAAGCTTTTGCCTCTAGTCATACTTATTATACGTTGAAATATGAAAAATTTTGGCAAATATGAATATAATTTTAGTCACTATTAACTACCTCATGATATCTATATCTATTGATTGTGTAGACAAAGGAATTTGTTCGTAGTTGGTCATTATTTTTGTCTTGTCCCAGTTGATTTGAAGACCGACGATATCGCTATGTTGACTAAGGGAATCTATCATGTATTTCAGTTTGTGTGGGTCTTCTGACGGCAATACTATGTCGTCTGCAAATCTAAGATGTGAGAGATATTTTCCGTAGATGTTTATTCCCTATTCACTCCAATTCAGATTTCTAAAGATGGATTCCAGAACTGCGATGAAAAGCTTTGGAGAGAGCGGATTTCTTGCTTTACCCCCTTCTGTACTTGAAAAGTTGGTCCTCTTTTTTCTAAGCGTAATATATGAGCTTTTATTCTACTTGAATATTTTTATAGGCGGCCAATTCTTTACAAAACCGATTTGTTAAACAAGATCGGTATATGTAACACCCAGTGGCTCCGATTGCAAATGTAAATAGTACAAAGATTGAATCATATGATATTAACATTTCAATACTTTTTACCTGTTCCGTTCTGAGATAATGGAGTTTCGAACATGTCAATTATAAAATATACACAGTATTTGACATTCGAAAATTATTTCAAAGCTACATATATACTTATAATATTCAAAATATCTTCTAAATATTGTAATTTTATTTTGCCTTATGGCATCACACATACATAATTGATATTTGTGACGCAAAATGCTTGTTGTTACAATTTTCAATAGTAGTAATACACGTTATAAATAGTATATAGGAGGATTAAAAAATGTTTAAACGTGTCAACCTAAAAATGTATAAGCAAGAAAATAACGTAAAGAATTGCTTAAATTTCTAAGATGTTTGCTTCATAAATAATAAAATCCACAGTAAAAATATATCATTCTACCTTAGAAATAAAGTGGACTGTGCGAAAACAAAAAATAACAATATTTTATAATTAATCACCTTACTTGAATGTTACGGTTTCATATTTCAAAATCCTCGAAGACAAGCTATTTTTCTAAGTTTTCTGTCATATTGTTTTTTGTTTGTAAAAGTGTGGAATAAAAATATTTATTTCGTTTTCGAATGCTTTCTTATTTACAGTAAAGTAATATATAAATATATATATATATATATATATATATATATATATATATATATATATATATATATATATATATATATATATATATATATATATATATATATATATATATATATATATATATATATATATATATATATATATATATATATATATATATATATATATATATATATGTATATATATGTATATACACATATATATATATATATATATATATATATATATATATATATATATATATATATATATATATATATATATATATATATATATATATATATATATATATATATATATATATATATATATATATATATATATATGTATATATATATATATATATATATATATATATATATATATATATATATATATATATATATATATATATATATATATATATATATATATATATATATATATATATATATACATACATATACCTACAAAATTAGTACATATATTAACATTTTTCTAGAAGTTCTTATGGCGCAGTGGCATTGCTTTGAACGCGATGGTTGCAGGTTGAATGGTTCCACTAGGGGAGAGTTGTTTCATTTCCTCGCTCACACTCGTATGTGTCAAAAATTGGGCAGATATTAAAGAAAGGTGTTTTGACATTCTGTTCAACCTTGCTATACGTATGTATGTGAAATAGCTTCAAAATTTATTTTCTATTATTATTCTCTAAAATTTAGATGAAATATATATATATATATATATATATATATATATATATATATATATATATATATATATATATATATATATATATATATATATATATATATATATACATATATATATATATATATATATATATATATATATATATATATATATATATATATATATATATATATATATATATATATATATATATATATATATATATATATATGTATATATATATATATATATATATATATATATATATAAATATATATATATTTATATATATATATATATATATATATATATATATATATATATATATATATATATAAATATATATATATTATATATATATATATATATATATATATATATATATATATATATATATATATATATATATATATATATATATATATATATATATATATATATATATATATATATATATATATATATATATATATATATATATATATATATATATATATATATATATATATATATATATATATATATATATATATATATATATATATATATATATATATATATTATATATAAGCCCACGTTCACCCCACGCAGTACTCAAAGACGATATTCAAATAAATTTTCGAATAGGATTTCGTAACATAAAACTCGGTGTGGAGTTAACAGGGAAAAACAATATCACAAAACTAGGAGTTCTCCTTGCTTTAGCAAGAAAAATCGTAAAGTTGAATGATTAAATAAAAAAAACTAATAAGTTGTACGAAAAATATATTACGTTTTCGGGTAAATCTCTAATTTACAAAGGAACGATTTGAAACATTATATATTCAAGGTCTAGCAACGTCTAGGTGTTGGGTCACTGGGGCGCTAGTCGCTAACATAAATAGTAATAAATCCAACACTTGACTTTGACAAATGAATGTGAAATTTGTAACATTCGTATCTTATACTGCATAGTATGAGCTTTCGGAGTATTTATAATTAAAATATTGTTTTTTCAATTTTCTGCCTAAAGGTTTAAAGCAATATTTATTTAAAATAAGAAGATGTAAGCTTAATCATTTTAATTTCAGTTAATTTACAACTGATTCATCAAAATCGATGCCTCAGATCTGACAAGAATCGACAAAAAACCAGTTGCTTTTTATTTTAAAATATAATATATTTAAATAATTTATGTTTAATAATACATAAATTGTACCCGTGTATATTTATTAGTTGTACCCAAATCATTATTTTTATATGAAACCTTTAAATTATAATTCTTCAAATAATATTAAATCTTCGTAGGTATATTTATTATCTGTAACTAAATCTATTTTTATATATGCAGTTTTTAAATCAATAAAAGATTATCCTTTTTTATTTACCCGCTACAGCTTACACCTTGATAATGACCATTTGATAACGATCCAATGAAAAAAGGCGTGTTTATCTCACTTCTGAATTTAAAAACGGTCCGTCTAATTACACTTAATCCTCGTTATATGTGAAAAGCTGGAAATAATTGAAAGTAGGGAGAAATAAAAATTATACAGAATGCTTTGTAGTCTGTACTTGTAATGAGAGATTCATAATTAGATATAAAAATTAAATGATATAATTGTAATAAAATTAAAATTAAGTGAGTATTTTTTCCACATTCCATATGCCATTTAAAACGCAGTATCTCATATTTGGGCGGAAAGATCACTCTGCTTGCTACGTATAGAGTAAACTGAAAAGGCACAATTCATCATTCAACATATCTTAGATCCTATATATTACTTATATACTTACTTATATAATCTCCACCATCTATACACGTGGAACTCTTCTACTGTGCGGTTCCGTAGGAACTTTCTTCCACGCACCACACTACTGTGGAATAGCCTACCTGCGGCAGTTTTTCCAGATCGATACGGCATGGGTACCTTCAAAAAGCGCGTCTACCTCCACCTGAAAGGCAACGCTCTTGTAACATCTCTGCTGTTACAGGGCCGTGGGCGTCGGTGATCACTTACCATCAGGTGATCCGACCGCTCGTTTGCCTTGTCCTTCCCATGAAAAAAAAACTTATATATATTAAAATCTAATATATAACTAAATGACATGAAGTTTATCTAGAAAAATGCACACGACCTTTGGATCGGTCTAGTTAGGGTTTAGTAGTAATAAAGCCGGGATTATATTTCAGACGGTCGGAAGGAAGGAACTCTTTAGGACATGTCTATTAACGTTTTTTCTTGAACATTTTACGGTTTGGCCCTCAAGGGGATTACATTATTGCTTCAAAATAAATGATTGATGCAGATTTGCGCATTATTGCGTAAAATCTTTATATATATATATATATATATATATATATATATATATATATATATATATATATATATATATATATATATATATATATATATATATATATATATATATATATATATATATATATATATATATATATATATATATATATATATATATATATATATATATATATATATATATAATATATATATATATATATATATATAAATTTGTAGCTGAAACCAACATAATTTGTTAATTTGAAAGACTTATCGTGTCAACAATTCTATCATTCTTATATATATAACAAATATATAAATATAACTACTAATTTTACATAAAAGCCTTAATCTATATAATATATCAGAAACTAGACCAGAAAACTAACAATATGTATTATTTAAATCGTAACCATTTCCCAGTGGCAATCATAAACAGGCAGAAATATCGTTAAAGTAATTCACTACCCTGACATGCTATCAATCCGTGGCTCAGGGGTTCCAAACTCGTAGCAAAGCAGGTCGCTCAAGGGCACGTGCGACCGACAGTTTTACAACCCCACCTAAAGAATTGCGCATTTATTATTTTTATTTGCCACGCACCATTGTTGGATTTTTTCAGCTTGATATCTTGTGTTTGGTCCAGACTGGAACGACCGTGAATTGTTTTCACATTGCTGGCGTTTCTTCGTTATTTTATTTCACTTGTAAGCTTTTCATGTCAATAATTGTAGAGAAAGCAGTTTATTTATATTTTGGTGAAGCTTTTGTTGCAACACTTTTATAAATTGCTTTTTGAAGAAGTGTTAATACACTATCATTAGATAATTGTATAATCTAACCATACATAAAGATTATATGTTTAATTTATAGCATAAAAGAATATATATTTAATTATGTAGATAGTTATACACTTTTCGTGAAGAATGAAAAAAAAATTGGGCTACATATATATATCTTCTATATATGACCTAAAATCCTGAATATCGCCCAAATACTGTAACTATCTTCCTACCAAAATGCAAAGTTATGAATCTTGCTTTATATCAATTTTTATAAGGTTTTGATTAATTTTTTTAGAATGTCCTAGAAATATTAATATCAAAATGGGATAGAAAATTATTACCAGGATATAGACTGTAAGACTAATTATAAGTATGCCATTCTTTTCATTCATTCGTTCATTCATCTATACCCTAGGATCCTTGACTCTGGAACTTCGTAAGAGAAAAAAATATATCTTTAATTTTTTTTTGAGGTGCAACACCTTGCTTTGTCTTATTGGCAAATAAAACAAATGGTCTGAGAAATCCAATAACATCAAGTGAGAATTGAACTCATATCCATCAGTCATATTCTGTACCATTGTGACGGCCACTTTAAAATTCCAATCATTATAATATAAAATAATATAATTTTTTTACCGAAGATTGTGATACAATAAGTTATATATTATAAGTTATCGGATTTTGTATAATTTAAAAAAAAATTACATACACATATTTAGCTGTTATTATCATTAAAATATTTGTTTATAGTTTGGCTTAAAAAATAAGTATAAATTCACCGTTCAAGTCAACGTCCCCTTTATAATGAGATGAAAAATTAGCTCAATTCGTGGGGTCGGCGCCATGTTTTAAATTTACGGAATTTTCCCTCGTCGTGGAAATTATTTTCCAACTTTATACCTACCTACTATATTAAACTTTACTTTACTTTAGGAAACTTAGGTGTAACACGAAAATAGGTAACATGTAAACATAACAAAATAAAATAAACAATTTATTGATTTATAATGTAAATAAATAAATAAATTTACGCTTTGTTTCGTTCCCCGCTTTCCAAGACATCTTTTCAAGGCATTGCGTGTTAAGTTACGGAATTCAACGTCGTGCTTTACCTAGTTACCAGAGCGAAGTGGAAATCGAATTAAAATCAACAAAATCCATGCTCCCCAAATGGGAATTGAACCCATAAACCATCTCTTTTACATGCAGACGCTGCGCCCAATTTTTGTGACATATGTGACACATGAAGTCTTGAGTAGAGGAACTCAACGCCTTGCTTTGTCATTTAAACATGCCAGTACCAACTATATAATAAATTAAATTATCACGACCGTCACGTATAGTCAGAATATAGAAAACCTTATCGACTAATTTTAAATGAAACCTATTATACGCGTTATAATGAATTTTCTATCCTTATATCATATTATAATATATCTATTTTTTAATTTTAACGTATATACACTTAAGTATAAGACAACAGTTTAATCCTATGTTTAAAATTTTCTACAACATATTATTGATTTCTTAGCCACAACTACCAATATTAGCTTATATACCTTTGAAGTACCTCAGTAAATATTGACTGGCTACTGGCGTCTTGCTACACTGTTTGTATTATTACTAGGGGATCTATTAAAACCTAAGTCTAGGCTAACTATATTCCTAGTTTAAATTCTGTATTTACGTTTTGTTAGATCTGTTTTACCTACTCTTTAGTATATTAGGAACAAAGTATTTACTTGGTACTAAAATATATTTTTTATAATATGATATTTAAGTAAACTTTTATTTGTTTAATGTTATAAGAGCTCAACGTGCCTCCGTGGAAATATATCTGATTACGATACTGGTTCGAGTTTCGAATTTTCTCCGGGGAAAAAATTGATTTCAGTTCATACCACACACAATATCAAAAATTCTGTTGCAGCGTAGAACAAGGTGTTAGTATAGTGTGTAGTGTAGTGTATTTTTAATACCTATATAATATAACATATGAAGCATTACATCACGTAACAAAATATTAAAAAAAAACCCTAGCAATTGTGTGAAATACAAATGATATTTCCACAATATTCTGCTAAACCGCCCACAAATATACTATGATATATAGAAGCGAATTCAAGCTGGGTACGGAACCAATGCGCTGGCCTGTGAATGATTTATTCTGCCCGTTTTATTCTTCATATCGCATTCCCTCTGTGAGAAAAACGCGAAATCGTTTGCTGGTTTCTGCACACTAACTTGCGTTTTGCGAAAACCTTTTTATAAGGTATATTTAAATAATATTTCCATAGTATGTTAAATTACAGTATATTGATAATATTTAATATATAATTTAATAAATATTGTAAAAGTTGTAGTTCTAGTGTAGAGAGAAAAAACTGACGCAAATAATATGTTATTAATGATAGGTTTCTAATTGCTATGCTAGTTTCTTTTAAAATACTATGTCATCTGATCTCGTTCAAATACGGTTGTTTTAACAAATTCTTTTAGGATTATACCAGGTGTAACTCTATTTCCTTCTATTTTATGTAACACTGTGCAGATCTTGCTATCAATTGTTTCGATAAAAAGTCACTCATAAATTGGGCACTAATCAACACATACTTAGTTTTTTTCCAATGTTATTATATAATTAAAACCCAGAACTAGTTGGTAAGGTGTAAAACTTTACGTAATAAGAAAAAAATATCATGAAGCCACTTTACCTATTCGTCTAATTTCACAACAATGTGTGATGTCCCTCAACCTTACAAGGCACGAACGTGGGAAATACAGGATTGTGGATACGGTGATATTAATTATTTGCGCTACCAAATAGAACACCGATTTTATTTATTCTATTATCATGTTACAAACAGACGAAAATGTAAAGGGAACTTTTATGTTTTTACGACGAGCGTACATTCGATATTTTATACTTTAAACCAAATGAGCTTCTATTTTACGCTATGGTGAATTGAATTTTATATGGAATAACCATATTGTATGGCTATTAATTATTATATTGTTTTGTTTGTTGTCTGTGTTCGTAAGGAAGGGATATTTAATCTGTATTTATTACAATTGAAACAAATTGTGTGGCTGGTAATTAAAAAATACATGCATACTAATAGCAAATCTGTTTAAAATAAAAAGTGACTGCAAATCATTAATGGAGATTGAAAAAACTGAATAGAACCAATGATTTCATAGAGCCGTATAAAAAACTACGAATTACATAATATATTTTGTTGTCTTTAGAACAGAAATCTTCACTGATTGATATATCATGGACCATCTTTGAATACACTATTGTTAGAGATATCTTATAAAAATTATAAACATGGAATAAAGCGTTAACACGTTAGCGTCAACGACAAAGAAAAAAAAACAATTCTTCGACAGACAGCGCTGAGTTTTCCCGCCAACTCCGCTGTCAACTGTCATCGAGCGCACATTGCGATTCAATTCACGTAATATCGTGTATAATATGATAATATTTTATTTACATTTAAACTGAACAAGCGACGTATGCGTTAAACGAATTGGTTTTATGATAATCTACGTATTTTGGTAAAGACATATTAATATTTATAAATTAATTATTTGTTGTACTGTTTCTCTTAATATTGTTTTTTTGTTTATTCAACATTTGCGACATATAGAGATACTAGAGTAATATGTTAACGTATATTAAAAGTCGTAAAATTTATCGTGCTATCAAAAATAGATTTTTTTTGTGTTGAAATTGAAATTTTTATACTTTTTTTTTAAATACGGGTATCCAAAAAAGGTATATAAACGCCAGGACGAGAGATTTTAGTGAAGAAACTCTGTTTTTTCTTATTATTATTTTACTACGTTAGATTTGTAAAGGCAATTGTTTATATTGTATATAAATTTAAAAGTGTTAAGCCACCCAAAGAATAGAAAAATACTTAAAGAAAACGTATAAAATAGCTGCGTTTAATTTTTTTTTGTTTTTTTTTTTAATTCTAATTGTTCTTTGTTCCTAGGGGAGAGACTAGGGATCGAACCTACAATCATCGTATTTTCATTTCCTCTGCACCACTTTGGCTTCAATAAGAGCCAAAATTTAAAATAATTCCTAGCTCTAGCGAACTCCTTTGTGGACCCCACAAATAGCAGGACATCCGTGAACATAAGAAGCATTTCTAAAATGTCGATTACTAAACTACAAAACTGTTTTCATTAAGCAAAAACATCTTATCATATTTCACAGATGACAGTAGCACTGTAATTATATATCAAAGTTTCATTCCACGAAATTTACATTCGCGCCATCATTCGTATCCTTAAGCTCTAACAAATAGAGTTCAGTATTGCGTACAGAATACTGAGATTCTAACGATTGCAATGATAAGAACTGGTTTAGCTGACCAGTTTATTTAGATCCTTTAGGTATGAACAAAGTTTATCCAACGTGGAGCTTTGTTTTAGACAAAGGAAACGGCGAGGGGTCTTTATAGCTGGTTTGCGATGGCCACCCGCGACGACCTCACAGCATGTAAAGTAACAAAAGTCGAAAGCGATATTCGCAATGAAAATAATCAGATTCTTTTTAAGAGTTACCTAAGTTGTAAGATAATGTGATAATGTGTGTAAAGATTTATGATCTAAAAAAATCAAATAGTATTTAAAAAAAACTGAATAAATTTAAATTTATCAAAACTTCAGTGTTTTTTTAGTACGTATTGTGTTACACACAATTATTATATCAGAAGTATTTGCAATATATGTTGAATATTTAAATATTTTTTTCATTGAGATCTTAAATGACAGACTCTGTCTGTAAACACGACGGTTTGTGAGTTTCATTTCCACTCGTGGAGAATGATATTACAATGACTAAACTTTGTAGGGTAAAATAATGCAGAAAATCATTGTATATATTACAGTGTAATACTTACTTGACAGTCAACCCTGCATATTTCATTCGTTATCTGGAGATATCTGGGATATAAATTGAGAACCGTCGTGGCGCAGAGGCGCAACGTCTGCCTGTAACGCGACGGTTACTGGGTTCGATCCCCAGTCGGAGAAGATGGATTTTTCTATTTCCATTTTCTTCGCTCTGGCATCTAAGGCAAAGCGCGGCGTTGAGTTCCGCCACTCAACACGCAATGCCTCGAAAACGGCGGAAAGTGGGGACGGAGTAAGCAGGGACTAAGTAACGGAGTGTCTTAACACTAGGTTCTTATGGTTCCTGCAGCGAAGCCTAGCGAAGAAAATGGAAATAGAAAAATTCATCTTCTCCGACTGGGGATCGAACCCAGAAACCGTCGCGTTACAGGCAGACGTTGCGCCTCTGCGCCACGACGGTCGATTCTTCGATTCGATCTGTGAACGATTTTTAATATATTATAAATATAATTTTTATATATATATATATATATATATATATATATATATATATATATATATATATATATATATATATATATATATATATATATATATATATATATATATATATATATATATATATATATATATATATATATATATATATATATATATATATATATATATATATATATATATATATATATATATATATATATATAAATATATTTTTTTATATATAATATTTTAAAAATCGTTCACAGAAATCTAGAAGCTCAAAACAAAACGACAATTTCACAATAAGTAGAAGAAAATTCGTCTAAGCTTCTTAGAAGCACTCAAGAACATTACATTACTTTATTTGCTTGAAAATCTAATGAATAGCACATTCCTAGTACTAAATATCTTAGTAAAACATCAAATAAACTAAAACGGTGCAGAATTAATCGAAAACGCTATCAAAATGCAAGCGTAATGGTGTCAAACTATTAGGCTCTGTCACGCCATCTAGCGACCACCGCCAGTCACGACATACGTGGCGAAATACATTAAGGAAAAGACAATTAATTTAACTTTCAGAAAATGATTTCTTTTGGTGATTATTTTTATGTTACTCAATCATTTTAATAATTGTTACATTGTAATTCCAGTATTTTTACACACAGATCATCGTAACTAGTGAAAAAATGTAAGTAAAATGATCATTCTTCTTCTTCTTCTCTTAATTTATGGCGTTTCGAGCGTGCCAGTTGAGCACAATTCACTTCGCCAATGTTACGTTGAATGGAGAACGCACAAAGGAGAATGTACGGTAAAAAAGAAAAAATATTACACAATAGAGGGATGTATGATTATAAGATAAAATGATCATACATCTTAGGACTTGGGCTTTTCCTATATAAACAAAAAACCATAATAAACCTGCTTAGTTGAAGAAAAAGAAATACCAGGGAGAAATAAAATGTGTAAAACATAAAAATATATCTAATTGATATATTACCCTTTATTCTTCGCATAAAAGAATTCAGAGAGAATTAAGAGCGAAATAATACTAGTAAATATTCAGCTTATTTTGATTCCATTAACAAATCGTATAAGGATAAGCTTAAATTGACATTTATTTACAATTTTACTTTTTTTTTTGTACAAAACCTTACCCTTCGAAATAAATAAACTAATTAGATTTTTTTGAATTGTTTCATAATAAATATTTTCATGGTTTTTAAAGCGTTATTACAGCGTATTAAAAGAATAGAAAAACACTTACAGAAAACATACAAAGAAATCAGGGAAGATGGATTTTTTTATTTCCATTTTCTTCGCTCTGGCAACTAGGCAAAGCGCGGTGTTGAGTTCCGCCACTCAACACGCAATGCCTCAAAGAAGGCGGAAAGCGGGGACGGGATATATATATATATATATATATATATATATATATATATATATATATATATATATATATATATATATATATATATATATATATATATATATATATATATATATATATATATATATATATATATATATATATATATATATATATATATATATATATATATATATATATATATATATATATATATATATATATATATATATATATCAGGGTCAAAATTCTTCCGCTTTTAAGTCAAAGTGCTGCAGGCTTTACATGTGAGATAAAGTAAAAATCAGTTGAAAATATTCACATATTATACATAAAAAATTTAAAAAATGAAAATATATCTTCCATATTAGCTATATCTTAAATTATCAAATGAAATATAGATAGGACCTTCGTGGCGCAGAGGCACAACGTCTGCCTGTAACGTGACGATTTCTGGGTTCGATTTCCGCTCGGGGAAATTGGAGTTTTCTATTTCCATTTTCTTTGCTCTGGCAACAAGGCAAAGCACGGAGTTGAGTTCCGCTACACAACACGCAATATCTCGAAAAAGGCGGAAAGCGGGTGTTGGTAAATGAGAACGCAACCTTAATAATTGTTAAATATTTTATCTGTGCTACTTCGCGCCCTTTTTATTGCTTGTAACTGTTAACTGAGTCAAAAGACAATATACGTTGCATTTTTTATAGTTATCGTTTTATATTATTTATTTCCACCTGAATATCAACATGGTAGCAGAGCGTGGTTAATTGCTATTTGTGGAAATAACAGAATAAGAAAACGCAGTGAAACTAAGAAAAACCGACCGGCGCATTTTGTCTGTCATACGTTTTGTGGTTACCGGGGCGGCGTACTCAGTAAGAAATTATAAATACACATAGAAGATGTCGAATTCAGGTTACAATCCGTTTCACATTGATAGATTAGTTGGAAGAGATAATTATGCTAGTTGGAAGTTCGCTGTCCAAGCATATTTCGAACTCGACGATTTATGGAGCTGTGTCATCGGTACTAATATAGATAAAAATAAGGAAACCAAGGCAAAATCTAAGCTGATTTTATTATTGGATCCTATCATTTATGTACATGTTCAGAATGCAACTACTTGTAAAGAAGTCTGGGAATGTTTAGAACAGGCGTTTGATGATAGTGGTTTGTACAGAAGAGTAGCCTTGTTGAGAGACCTGATAACAACTACATTGGAATCTTCTCGAAGCGTAGATGACTATGTGAATAAAATAATGTCGACCGCCCACAAGCTCAGGAATATTAAGTTTGACATTGATGATGAATGGCTCGGCACTCTGATGTTAGCCGGCCTCCCTGAAGCTTATAAGCCTATGATCATGGGCTTGGAGAGCTCTGGCCTTAAAATAAGTGCTGATTGTATTAAAGCCAAACTCCTGCAGGAAGTACAATGCTCTGAAAATTCAGCATTCTTCACAAGGAAGAAGATTATTCAACGGAATCAATATGATGTAACAAAGGCCCACAAAGGACCCCGATGTTATAATTGTAACAAACACGGACATTTAGCTAAAAATTGTCGTGCTCCAAGAAAGAAAACTCAAGAAAATACAGATAGCAGTAAAAGTTTTATTGCAGCTTTTTCTGCAACAACTCGAGCAATGAATCCAGATGAATGGTATATAGACTCAGGTGCCTCGATGCACATGACAAATAATTGTGACTGGATGTATGATGTGACAAGTCCACCAATACCTACCATAACTGTTGCTAGTAAAACACCATTACCTGTGGAAAGTATGGGAAAAGTGAATTTATTGCTAAATGGTAATAAAGAAAGTAAAATTCAGGCGCATGGGACACTTGAATTTTTCAGATCTTAATAAGCTGCCAGAGTGTGTTGAGGGAGTACAGTCATTCTCACACAACGTAAAAGGACCTATTACTTGTACTACCTGTCTCTCGGGGAAGCAGTCCAGATTGCCATTTAACAACATTGGTTCAAAATCAAATATTCAACTGCAGCTGGTCCACACTGATTTATGTGGACCAATGGAGCAACAATCTTTGGGAGGTATGAAATATTTTATCACTTTCATAGATGATTATACCAGAAGAGTCCATGTCTATTTTCTGAAAAATAAATTGAATGTTGTAGAAGTTTTCAAAGATTATAAAAACAAAGTTGAGAATGAACATGATAGGAAAATAAAAGTAATTCGTTCTGACAATGGAAGAGAATATTGCAATAGAGAATTTGAAAACTTCTTAAACAAACATGGGATTGAGCATCAAACGAGTGCCCCATACTCACCCCAGCAGAATGGCCTTGCTGAACGCATGAATAGGACCCTGGTGGAAAGAGCAAAATGTATGTTGTTTGATGCTCAGCTCTCAAAACAGTTCTGGGCTGAGGCTCTTGCAACGGCAGCATATATAATTAACAGATCACCTACAAAGTCACTTAATGGTAAAACTCCTATGGAAATGTGGACTGGCAGGAAACCCAACTTGTCTAATTTAAAGGTATTTGGTTGTAAAGTAATGACACAAGTTCCAAAAGAAAAACGCCTAAAATGGGACTATAAATCCAGAAAGTTATTGTTTGTTGGTTACTGTGAATCTACCAAAGGATACCGAATACTTGATCCAGAGACTAATAAAATCATAAAAAGTAGAGATGTAGTATTTTTAGAAAATATGGAAAAATATGATAATAACATATACTTACCTTGTACATCCAACAGCAGCAATTCAATGACACAGCCACTAGAAGAAACCTGTAAAGAAGAATTAGAGGACAGCACAGATCATATTACTGGCAAGTCAAGTGAAGACTACCAGTCTGGCGAGAGTGATGATTCTTTGTACATACCAGAACATTCAATTGATCTTGACTCACCAACAAGAAACATAAATTTACGCCCACGTAGACCTATTCAGTATACTGAATCAGATGATCATGATGTAAGTTACTTCTGTCCAATACTAAATTTAAATGATCCACAAACAGCAGAGGAAGCGTTATCATCATCTCACGCTGAACAATGGAAAAAGGCTATGCAAGAAGAATATGACTCACTGATCAAGAACAAAACTTGGTCACTAGTTGATGCACCATTGGGGAAAAGAATTTTACCATGTAAATGGGTCTATAAAACTAAAACAGATGAAAAAGGTGAGATCATTCGTTTTAAAGCAAGATTAGTTATCAAAGGATATGCTCAGAGAAAAGGAAGTGACTATGATGAGACATATGCTCCTGTTGTAAGATATACATCTGTTCGATTTTTACTTTCACTGGCTGCAAAGCATGATTTAGAAATGTTTCAGATGGATGCCATAAGTGCTTTTCTTCAGGGTGACATAGATACTGAGATATACATGTCACAACCAGAATATTACAAAGAAAATGACCAAGTATGTATTTTACATAAATCAATTTATGGACTCAAACAAGCTAGTCGGCAATGGAATCTTAAATTGAACAATATTTTATTAAAAATTGGCTTAAAAAGATCACATGTGGATCCCTGCATTTATTACTTAGTAAATGAGTTTACAACTATATTCATTGCAGTGTGGGTGGATGACCTTTTAATATTCACAAATAATAAAGATAAAACAAGAGAGATTAAAAATAAGCTAAAGGAAGAATGTAGTATTAAAGACCTAGGTGAAATGAAAAATTGTATTGGAATAAACATAAATAGGAACCGAGACGCAGGTATGATAATGTTAGATCAAGAAAAATACATTAACTTAGTACTGGACCGCTTTAATATGTCTGAATGTAAACAAGTTTGTACTCCAATTGAGGTCAATGCAAAATTTGAGAAAAATCCTGAAGATAGAAACAAAAATATACCATACAGGGAAGCAGTGGGATGTTTGATTTATCTGGCGCATGTCACAAGACCTGATATCACCTATGCAGTTAATAAGTTGAGTCAGTACTGTAATGATCCAGGAAATCAACACTGGCTTGGAATAAAAATGATTATGAGGTATCTCCGGGGAACCAGAGACCTAAAACTATGCTATGTCAAAGATGACTCAAAAGAAATAACAGGATATTGCGACGCTGACTGGGCGGGCGACCCAATGGATAGACGATCATACACGGGTTATACTTTTCTGTTTCAGAATGTATGTATATCTTGGAATTCATGTAAACAGCAAACCGTGGCACTCTCTACGGCAGAAGCTGAATACATGGCAATGGCGGCAGCGACACAAGAGGCTCTGTGGCTACGTCAACTGCAGGCCGAGCTCGGTCAAGGCGAGGACGACGCGCTGCTAATCTATTGTGACAACCAAAGTGCAATAAGACTGGCATCAACAGACTGTTATAAACCAAAGACTAAACATATAGATATTCGCTTACATTTTCTTAGAGAAAACATTGTTAATTCTAAAGTTAAATTTAAATTTGTAAATAGTTGTAATATGGTAGCTGACAACTTGACTAAAGGTACTACTTTTGAAAAACATTTGTACTGTACTAGTAAAATGGGTTTGCGTTCTGTGGGGAGTGTTGGTAAATGAGAACGCAACCTTAATAATTGTTAAATATTTTATCTGTGCTACTTCGCGCCCTTTTTATTGCTTGTAACTGTTAACTGAGTCAAAAGACAATATACGTTGCATTTTTTATAGTTATCGTTTTATATTATTTATTTCCACCTGAATATCAACAGCGGGGACGGAGAAAGAAGGGACTAAGGAACGGAGTGTCTTTACACTAGGTTCGGGGTTCCTGTAGTTTCCTCTGCCTAACCCTACCATTTGCGGGATAAAGCGTGAAGCTAAAAAAATAATGAAGATATGTTTTTATAATAGTCAAACATAATTGACTGATGACTTAATGATGAAAAAATATATGAAACAAAAAAAATCAAACACAATCACACAAAGAAAAGCATAGATCGCTATCAATACAATCGAATAATACATTTTGTATGGGAAGCACCGGCGTCGATACCTCGTCTATTTTTAAATGGAATTTAAATAAATCCCTACATACACATGTGCAAGCTTGTTAGTGCCTCATTAGGATGCAACTTGAACGCGGACCGAGGCGTTGTTTAACGATTACAATATAGCACCACTGGCTACAATGATTTTTATTAGGTTTAAAAGTAAGGGATGAGAAATGCGATATATGTTGTATATATTTCAATATATATTAATATATGATTTTACATTATTTATAGTATATCACGAATATGTATCATTGAATTATATGTTCACTTAGCGCTTTTTTCATAGACTGACAAAACAAATTGTTCTAGCATAGTGGAATATAATATCGTCTAAATTTGCAATTTATTTCAAATATTAGGTATAAATCTGTGGAAAAGTACTTTAAATATGCATTTACTTGTAATTATTATATTTTCATCATAACTATCAATCTAAAGCCTGCTTTGTTTTATATAATAAAACGAAATGCTTACATGCACTGTACTATGCTGACTTGCATATACATATTGTACATACAAAAGTCTTAATCAATTTAATGTATTCTTATCTTATTTCCACGATAAGTAGTTAGGTGAATTTCTCGCCACACCAAAAGTTTCATATTGTCACAACTTTATATAAGTGTCTAAATGCTTGTCGGAATCCAATAAAATCATAATATATCATAATTTTGCAAAATAAAAAATTAAAACAAATTTTTCAATAATTTATCAATTATAGGCGTAAAATTAAAATAAACTATAAGTGACATAACGAAGGAGAGAAAGGGGTTATGAGTTAAATAAGTTTTCCTACTATGACAAGAAAAAAGAGTCGGGATTTCGAGAAAATTATAAAATACGAAAATTCACACTAACATTTACATACAATACGAGTATAATAATCTTGATATTACATTCACTCCACTCTTATGAAGCCCTTAACCCAATTCCAAATTAGAAGTGCTAAGAAACACTGTCCTGAGTGTTACACTTTATGTTTATATAATCGCTATTTCATAATATAGCACAAGGTAAATTTTCTCAGTACACATTCTCCTTTGTTTACTTTATAAAGTAACTTTAGTATCACGTATGCTTTTCATTTTAAATGTAAAATACGAGTACTTAGTGGATCGTCAAGAACGTGTTAAATAAATGTTTTGCGGCTTCCCACTGTATAGCTATATAATATAGCTATATGCTATAATATGCTTGCAGGATAAACGGAGGAGAAATAGTGTTAAGACACTCCGTTTCCGCTTCCAGCTCAATTTTTTTGACAGTTCGTGTTGATAGGTGGAACTACCCTACCACTTCACGCTACCCTTTGTCTTTTTATGAGAGTGAAGAAATAACAATAGTTGGGTAATATCCAGAGTGAGAATCGAACTTGTAACTTGTACAGTAAGAAAGAGAGCTTAGAATGAATCATGTACAGATCAATCATGCACAGAGCTTATGAACTATATGTTCGTTTATGCTTACTAAAGGAATTTTGTATAAAAACATTATTTTTTTTTATAATTTTAATATATCGGTGCGGCAGATGCACAGCTTCTATCGGTCAATGTGACGGTTTGTAGGTTCACTTTGCATTCGGGAAGAATGGAATATTTCATTTCCATTCAACTCTAACAAAAGGATTCCGTCTATACACAATGCCTTAAAAGGCAGAAAGCAGGATACGGAGTGTCTTAACACTAAGTTCTCACAGTCCATGTAGTTCTTTCTGCCTGGAGCCTGGTAGTTAGGGGGACAAAGCATGAAGCTTAAAAAATTGCGTATGCTTTATACATTCGTAATTAACGATGATTCAATTAAGTTTTCTAACCTAAAATCTAGACATTAGATAATCTTTTTTATGTCTTCACGCTTTATCCCGCACATAGCAGGTAAAGGGAATCGAAAGCACATTGTATTTCATTGCACATTGTGTTGGACATTGTAATTTAATTTCTCATAATATAAAGAGCCATAATAGCTGTCACAATTTCAAAAAATAAAGATTATTTGTAAATATATTTCATTATTTATATTAATATAGATAAACATTAAAAATATTTTTAAATACCAAGCGTTTTATCGATTCAGCACATCACTATCTTGAACAAGTATTAAGTCATTAGTGCAACACTAGCTGGGTTTAGTGTTGCTCTTAAAAATCTCAATAAAATTATGCATTGGTCGGGTTTCTTATAGCCCGTAATAAACAATCATACCTTAATGAGATACGATTTTAACGACGAAACTCTAAAAATATGACTTTGTAACTATTTTCTTGAAATATATATACTAATTTGTACTTGCTTGCTTTTTACTTATTTATTTCTTTAGTTTTACTGGTAATATTTTTGTATTATAATCAATTAAGTTAAGAAGTACCTTAACTATGTATGTTTGTTGTAATATTTTTTTTTTTTTTTTTTT
Source organism: Dione vanillae (assembly GCA_037178615.1). Taxonomy (NCBI): domain Eukaryota; kingdom Metazoa; phylum Arthropoda; class Insecta; order Lepidoptera; family Nymphalidae; genus Dione; species Dione vanillae. The sequence continues at coordinate 3,182,495 of JAZFAU010000261.1, forward strand.
TTTAGCTTCACGCTTTTATCCCGCACATGGCAGGGTAGGCAGAGGGAACTGCAGGAATCATACGAACCTAGTGTTAAGACACTCCGTTACTTAGTCCCTGCTTACTCCGTCCCCGCTTTGTAATTATATAACAATTTCTATTACAGAGGTTTATTGTATTGTAACTGACATTCACAACACATACCAAGGTTTTAAAATCTCTCATATTGGTAATATACTCAAAAATATATAATCAAATTAAACAAATCCCTTATATAATCGAAGCTATAATACCTGTAGTTTGTACTTTTTGTGCCACAATACCATTTACTTATAATAAAGTGTTTCAATTTAATTTAGATTAATTTAAATTGACGGTATACGATAATAAATAAAATGATGATACATTTACGACAATGATATTCAAGAAATTTCATTAATTAAAATTGGAAAAAAATCAACCCATTGCAATCAATCATATTTATCTGTAAGCGCGACGGTTTTTGGGTTCGATTTCCAATCGAGGAAGATTGATTTTTCCAACATCATAATTAATAATAATAATTTCTTCACTCTGGGAACTAGGCAAGCGCGGTGTTGAATTCCGCCACTCAACACGCAACGCCTCGAATAAGGCGGAATGCAGGAAATTGAGTTTCTTAACACTAGATTCCTATAGTACCTGCTGTATCCTCAGCCTACCATGCCATGTGCGGGATAAAGCAGTGAAGTCATAAAAATTCCATTTTATAAGCATTTCATATAGTAAGAAAAATCCATATGTAGAAGACAGATTGCTGTAGATTACAATTAATTTTTATCCGTCCATCGTACCGAGAAATATGCGTCATTCCGTTCTCTACACTAACTTTACATAGTAATTTAGATATTATTTGATAAAATTTATTACATACTATTTTTAGTAAAACCAAGTTATGACATACTATTTTATAAAATTAATTATATATCTTAATTTAGAGTTTCATCTCTGTTCTGGATTAATTATTTTTTAAGTATTTGAGAATCAAAAAATGATTAAGAAAATCTTTTTCTTAACTTTAAACACTCAACTATCGTTTCTTTGAGGGATTTTCCTACTGCGCCATAGCATCGATCACTCCACATACAAAAAAAAACAAATATAGAATATAAAATATAACATAATGTAGTTGCCTTAACAATTCTAGCCAGACGATTTCAATTACAGCCACGGGGCTGGTTAGTGTGGAAAGAGCTTTTTATTTAACTTTTTTTAGTTAACCGCAACTAACGCGAATGTTAAACATTTTACTTTAGTTTTTTCTTTATAAAAGATTTCGTGCTTAACCAATTATAATGTTTTTTTCTGTACATTTCTTATATGATTTAATTATCTAGTAATGAGTCAGCTGGCGACCTATTAAATGAAAAAAAAAAATATTCCAGGCCTATTATATTGGAGAGTGAAGATGTTAAAGCAGTATCTGGCTGTTGCTGTTCAAATATTGGCTTAAGAAGCGTCTACGATCTAGGAATAGACTCAGTTCTTAACCGAAACAAGTATTTTTGTTAACATTTATTGTAAATTGAAAAATGAAGTGCTTAAATTTGTAATGAATTAATCTTAGGTATTTTACTATATAAAAATCAAAACCAAGATTTAATTGTATAATTTTAACAATATTTTATCTAAGGCTTTTTGGAAATATGATTTATTCACGAAAAATCCCAAAAAGTATTGTAATATTTTTTTATCTTTTTTTTATTTTACTCTTTTCCCCGCATATACTAAGGAAGGCCAAGGGAATCGAACGCAAAGTCTCGGAATAATTTTATTTTCAGTGATTTAAACTTACAACCACCGTTAGAGCTAACTACGCAACTCCACGAAATATAATAAAATAAAATACAAAATGTAAGAAGTCCATTTCCATGTTTAATCGACATTTAGGTAATTTGGTAAAGGAGAGTGTCTGCGTGAAGGCGCCAGGATCCGTTTCAGTTATAGAGAAGTGTGGGCGACGATAACATTGATATTTATTTCTATTTAACAAAAGATATTGCTCCTGAAAAATTCCTCGTATTTTTTTTGTTTTTCATTTCCGGTATATTTTGAAGAGCTTTTGTAAAATATTATTACCAAGTAATTTCTTAATAAGTAATAGTCATAAGTTTCTTTTTTAACTTATTAAATTAAAAATTATGTTAAATAAATTTATATTAAGTCATATAAAATATCGTTAGATTTTCGTTCCCCGATAGTAAAAGTATCCCACAATGTTCAATTATTATTAAAAATAAGGAGTATATTTTTATATTAATTTGAGCTCTTTTATTAATTTTGCTGGATAAATATTCTAATTGCAAATTTTTTTTATTTAGGTCACACATACTGTGTTGTAAATAATAGAGTAATCAGAGGAAACAGAGTGCTTAGACATTCTGTTTATCGTTCTCCACTTCATTTTAGAGACATTCGCCGCGATTTATTTTCTTATTGATAATCCACTCCCATCACACGGTGCTTAAAATATCTCTAAAGATTTTATAACAAACGTGAAAACTCTTATAAAACATTTAACAGTTCACGTCAAATACCTACTACAAAGTATGAATGATGACGAGGTAGCTTTATTCAGAAAAGTGTTTTGTTTCTAAAATCTAGAATTGGCAAAGACTGGCATAGTCTAGGGTAATTCAGGCAGTCTGCCTTCCTTTGCAATTTTGTAATATTCTGTCTGTTCACTTGACTTGACTAGGGCAGATGTTTACGGAAATTCTCGTAAAATTTTTACATATTTTTGTATTTTAAAGCAGCTCGAACGCTGTTGAAGAAATGAAGTACGAGTGACATTTGTGAAAGTGAAAAATACAGTTAAGTGTATTGTTATAGTATTTTAGCTTCACGCTTTATCCCGCACATGGCTGGGTAGGCAGAGGGAACTACAGGAACTATACGAACTCAGTGTTAAGACACTCCGTTGCTTTAGTTCCTGCTTTTTTCCGTCCCCACTTTCCGCCTTTTTCGAGACATTGTGTGTTGAGTGGCGGAACTCAACGCCGCGTTTTGCCTAATTGCTAGAGCGTAGAAAATGGAAATAGAAAAATCCATCTTCCTCGAGTGGGAATCGAACCCAGAAACTGTCGCGTTTACAGGCAGACGCTTACGCCTCTGCGCTACAACGGTCCTCCTAGTATTTTAATACGATCTATATATTAAGTAAACATTGTGATTTATATTTATTCTATTTGTTATTATGTGTAGAGTATATAGTGTAAGTTAAAAAGGCTACCAAGTGTCTGTAGTATAAATTATAGTCGAAATAAAAAAAATTCTAAATCTTGATTTAAATCTGCATCTTATTATTATTTTTGAATTGTTATAGAATTACACTATTTTTAGTATTGAAGATGAGAAGCTTCTAAATGTAACTACGAAGATTACTACTAGGAGGTAGTCCTCCTAAAGCATATTTATTATTTGCTGCAATGAGACAAAGCGTTACGCTTAAGATCTGGGAATAACTCAAACTTTTAAATTTATCAGGAAGGACAGATAAAGCTCTAGGTTACCTTATGTTTTTTTAAATTACCAATAATCACCTAGTCAGCTAATTTTATAAGTAAATTTGACGACGAATAATAATATCGCCTTCCATCTAAAAACATTTTCAAATGTAAAATAAAAGTCACAACGTATATTTCTCATTTAAGCCTTCACAATTCAACTATGGTATTACAATGTATAGAGATAAGTTAATAATAAATTCCTAAGTGACAATACAAGCGTTATACAAATTGTTTATTATGTAGAGAGCAGGCCGAGTACTAACCAATACTGCTACGTCGAATTGTGGTATTTAGATTTAATATTTACATTTCTATTCGTCGAATTCTCCATAATGTTGAACTAACCAGTTGAATACGAGTATATACAAGTTTTAATATCTTCTATTAAAAAGGTTGGTCACAAAGAACGCAGTGTTAACAATTTTCCAATTTTTTGCTTGATTTCAAAACAAAAAAAATATAATTTAAAGTTTCTAGTGACAATGGAGCTTTCTACCCTAGCGATTACTGTTAAATCACATAGTAAGGTTATGTCTCTATGTTATATATAGAAATAGAAAACATTTGAAAACACATTTGTCATATAAAATATTTCTAAATTATTTAAACTGCTACAAAAACAACAAAATGTCAAATGCACTCTTGTTGCATTTAATAAAAACATACCGTAATATAGCCAATGATTGGTTAAAAGATTCCTACTTATAAAACGGGGACAAGCATAAAAAATTTTCTTTGTACTATTTTTCCTTGCAAATGGATTGTTGCTGGCTTTTGCGTCAAGGGGAAACTTTATTACTTACTGCTACTACACTTTAGTAGTTCTTATTTCACTCGCAGATGAAGGAAATGCATTCAAGATTTACATCGACACTGGTTATGGAACGAAGTTGTTTAGCCAAATAGCCTGTGAACGGAAATAGGTAAAATAATACCTATAATATAAAATAATGCCTAGCTAATTATGACCGAAGGTGTAATGTTATTTTTTAATGAACATTTTAAAACAGTATTTATAAAGAAAATTATACTTTCAGTACAAATACAAACAAATATATAAAGTATTTTTGGAAAACACTATGTTTGACCTGAGGTTTGTTGCCCACGAAACAATAAAGTGATGCCATCTTCATTGATTTTAGCTTAGATTCGTCAACGTGAACAATAATTCAAAATCCAGCAGCGCCTTACATTAAAAAACTCAAACCAATTTTTACGCTTTATAATATTACAACAAAAGTAAAAAAAGTCATTGCAACTTCAACTTCATCGAGAGAAAATTTTAAAGGAATTGCACCCTAGCATTTCAAAATTTAATGGAAAGTAAGGACAAAGTGTTTTAACACTGCCCTTCCTCTACCAGACAAAACAGTTAAAAGTTATTTACAATCCCCTTAACTTTACATAATATATTTATATTGCAGAAAGTAAATATGAAGAGTCATAACTAGACATTGTCCCTATTTTACCTGCTTTCACGTAAGAAATATTTTTGAATATAATTCAATAATAATCAATTCATACATAATAACTTTAAAGTTATAACTTTATTTGATTTTTACATAAAGCTATAAATACGTATAAATACATAGAAACATAAACTTTGCACGCTTCATACTTAAGAGCTTTCCGCACGAGTGGCAAAAGCTGTCGACTGTCACTCAATATTGACCCACCATGTAATCGATAAACGTAAGCCGTAAATAATAAATGTCAAATGATTACTATTTCTTTTATTTCTATCATATTTCTCTTATATTTGGGAAAATGCGAGATTGTACAGTAATATTTTATTACGTAAGCCTATTATTTGTGATGTTGATTAATAATATTGGACACAATATAAGTCTTATAATAGAGATATTAGTGGAAGGACAATTCAATAAGGAAGATTTATAATATTGTTCTCATGGCATAGCAGGCTGATTGAATAACGCGAAGGTTGTAGGTTCAATTTCTATTCGTTTATTATTAATTATTTTTATTTAACAGTTTCTGGTAACAACATGAAAAATGAATGTAGAATTCCGCCACTAACACAATGACACAAAAAGCGGAAAAGTATCTTGCGAACCGTGCAAGAGGGCGCGGGTTCGAGCTCCGCTGTGTTCAAAAATTTTTATATGTTTTCTTTAAGTATATTTTCTATCTTCAGTGTGAATTATCCCTTAAAAAATCATAAAAATATCTAATTAGTATTGTTTCTTTCACATTGTTAGTTCACTATTGACATAACTTATATATAACATCAAGTGATATATTTCTCTGCGCTTAATTTTTTGTTTTTTTTAGAGTCACCACTAGTAACTTGGAGGTAAAGTTTGTGTTACAAACATATATTGTTTTTTATATATGTATATTATTTCATGAATTTCTCCTAGATCAGGAATAAAACAATTAACACAATATGGTTACAAAAATTACACACCGCGTAATAATACCCTACTACAGTTTAAATCTTGTATTGGTTAAGCATTTAGAACCTTATGTATGAATTTGATACAGATCTAACTTTAGGTTATTCAAATATAAATAATATAAAAAATATATAATATTTTTAAGTCCATTTAAAAATTAAACAGAAAATAATGATAAGTGATAACACACAAAAAGCTAAAGCTTTCAAATTTCCCTAACAGCCAAAAAAGTAGAAATAAACCCAAAAAAAAATTACATAAGTATTTCTTTTCAATTATGTATGCATTATCATTTCGGATACATCACGTGCTGGTAGCGTTCAGCGTGGAGTCGCGACTGCAATCAGCGTTTAGTTCGTGATGAGAGATTGTTTGGAGTACATACGTTGATACAAGTGGTACTGATTTTGTTATTTTATTATTGATATTTGTTATTATATATATATATATATATATATATATATATATATATATATATATATATATATATATATATATATATATATATATATATATATATATATATATATATATATATATATATATATATATATATATATATATATATATATATATATATATATATATATATATATATATATATATATATATTGACTACATACGGTTTCAATAATTTATGGTAGATTTTGTTTGTCTTGCCTTGCCACTTATCTGGAATAAGTAGTAAAATAAAGCAAAATTTATTTCACTTAATATAACTTACTTTTCCTTAAATTATTTTTATAATTAGTTCTATATATACATATACTTAGCGAAAATTAAAATTTGAAATTTGGCATGTGTCCTTCCAAGGACACATATACACTCCGGTGTATTTAGAAAGGATTTTCATCATTTTGACAGGAACGTAACAGCTAGGTCATAACGTAGAATATATATTAATTACGTAATATTTACTTGCGTTATATGGAAATATAACATAAATAAGTATTTTGTAGTCCAAGCAAATCAAATTATGGCGCAAAGCTCGTTAATAATAAAATAAACAATTAAAAATATATACATTTAAACCGATCATATATTCAATAATCATTATTGTACCATAACTCTTCACATTTAATAAGCAATCAGTGCAAATATGCCATAAAGTATATATTTAAATTTCCACATCAATATACAAATAAATATTAAACACATCCAAAACGGCCTTCACAATGATATCTGTATCTGTATCAATATTTATATTCAAAAAAAAATAAATAAATAACTCACCGATTTCCCTCTCGTGTATTCCAAATATTCAGGCTGAGACGGTACGGTACTACCTGAACGCCGCATTGTTCTCGCGATGCCTTTTTTAAAAGCACAACAAAGCCACAAGGCATGCATCGCCTGCTCTGTGTGTGATAGACTAGTACAGAATGTTCAAAAATCACAATAAAAACGACTAGATATAGGATCTAGGTCTTGTTTTTGTCTATTTTCTTCGTCTAAGCTGCATGCATGTACAGAATTCTGTATTGCCTATACTATTCACTGTCTGATATATTTTCATGGAATAGATGAAATATTTTGTAATAACACTATATACATATATACGCTATGTAGATACTATATATATATTAGAATTTCGAGTAGATACTATCGAATCGTTTAGTTTTAAAAAATATTGCTTTCTGTCACTTTTTACTGTCATTTAAATATTTCATAACATAAATATTTATGTTACGTCTTGGTTTTCAAGAAGAAAGCGAGGACGGAGAAAGCAGAGACTAAGCAACGGAGTGTCTTAACACTAGGTTTCATAGTTCCTGCAGTTCCCCCTGCCTACCCTGCAATATGCGGGATAAAAGCGTGAAGCTAAAAAAATTAAAATAACTTGCTTTTGTATGTAACACATAATATTTATATAACAATTTTACACAACCTGTATACAGCAATAAGGCAAAGTGCAGACTGTTTTGTGTTTCATTTCAATTCGCGACTGAAGGGTTCCGTTACATCATTTGCCTTTAATTATGGGGGAAATAGAAGGCTTCTATAGCTGTCTAATGGGGTGCGAAGAACGGAGAACCCGTCGTCATTATTTAGGAAACTACAAAGAATGAAACATTGTCGTACGACGTACGGAGACCGACGATATTTTATATAAAAACTTGTTATTATATGGTTATGGATGACCATATTAGGAGTTGTTTTGATGCATAGAGTGTTTTACAATAAATATAACATTTAAGTACAAAGAAGAAATATATGTAATTATATAGGTCATTGTAGAGCTAATTTTATGTCTAGAATATTATAACCTAAGTCTTAATCTATAATATATTCACAAAATACTGATATATATTTACATAAAATAATCACTATCAAATTGTATATACCTATATACATGATGTTATTGACATAATATAGTCTACACAATACATACTGTTTCTAAATTAACAGAAAAATGGTGCTAAATGTGTTTTAACTATAATAAAAGATAAAACAATAAGATAAGATAAGATAAAACAGGATGTTTTTTGAATTAAGATGGATAGGAGGTAATGCGAAGGATTTGTTTTGAGAACAACGTTTTTGTGAATGTGGGTGGACTTTATTAAAAGATTAAAAAGCAAATTAATTTGTATAATGTTAGTATATTAAATATATGTAAGAATTTCTCTATTAGAGTAATATCAATTGGTTTATTCTTGTGCAATACAAAAGAGATTCACTTCACATAATTAGGTCCTTTTTATTTATTTAACAGCTGACATTTCTGTTCAATAATTGAAAATAAAATTTAAAGAACTTTACATTACGAATAGCTTTTACTGATTTCAATAATTAAACATTAATTTCAATACTAAATGCTTTCTAACAATAAAATCTTAAAATGTATATTGATATGGGCCCATATATACTATAGGTGAGATATTTAATGTGATGGCGACTTATGACTTCAATTGTATTCTGAATGTAGGAGGGTAGTGGAAAACATTCTAATATCAAAACACCCCGTTTTTTGTTTCTTTTAAAATTTTGAGACGTTGCCTATATTTAATACAAAGGTAAATAATTCATTTTCTTTAATTTAACTTCAGTAAGCTGTATACTAAATTAATATAATTTAGATATGATCTTGGCTTGACTTATTGAGTTTACATGTTTATTGTTTTTTTTTTATTCTCTCTTTTTGGTCTGTATGTATGTATGTAAGTAATAGCAGGTTGGGCAGAAGGAACTGCAGAAACTATAGGGTGTTAGTGTCCTATGGTCTGCTTTCGCTGAAAAGTAAGTTGAAAATGAGATAAACCATCCACCCTAGTAGGATTTGAATAGTAGAAAATAAATATAATAGTATTATACATAATCATATTATAGAACTGACAAATTTATTTGAAAGCGGCGACGGAGAAAGCAGGGACTGAGCAACGGAGTGTCTTAACATTAGATTCCCACGGTCCCTGCAGTTTCCCCTGTCTACCCTGCCATGTGCGGGATAAAGCGTGAAGCTAAAAAAATAAATATTTTGTTAAACAAGCTAAAGGTATAGGTTCATATTAAAATCAATTTTAAGGATATGTTGCATTACGTTATTTCTATGTACTTAAAAGAGCAGTTCAAAAAGTCAATTTAATATATAAAATACTTGTTAGAAACATATACATACAAAACAAAGTTTTAAGCAAATTGAACAAACTATTAGTAAATGTTTTGTGTTGCTCAAACGAACTGGCATCTCTGGATTTACAATTAGAAGCTGATGTTTATTTGTGTGTTGTTCCCACTTTACGTGTACTAATGAATGGGTTACGTGGCAACTAATGGATATTTCGGTATCGACGCATATTGTTGTAAACAGTTTGTCATAGCATATATATATATATATATATATATATATATATATATATATATATACTACCTTACCGGTTTAGCGACTATATTATATTATATTATATATAGTCGCCAATATTAGTTCCTCCTCCAATATTTCTTCTTCGAAAGTACTGAGTACAGAACGTTGAATTTTGTATGTACATAGGTGCTTTGGCTATCATAGTACTTTGTACTTTCTAATAATTCCTACAGGAATGGTCCAAAGGATTGTAAAATTGAATTTCATGAGAATAATGGCAATATATTATAGCATCTAGTGACATATATTTAATATATACATATATAACATTGAGCGCTAGTGCTCATAATTTATATATTTTCTAGGATTTTCGACTAGTTTTCTTCGTAAATTTGTTACAATATAATACAATTACAATATTTGCCCAACAATATTCAGTTACCACTTTTTTACATTAATTTGTTTCATTGTCATTCTTTGATTACCTTAACCAAATAAACAATTCTTAATTACTGAACTTATATCCTAGACTTACCAATTTTATTAGAAGACCAAAACATTATTAAATGTACAAAAAGCATATGAAACTTTGTTATACTGAAATATGCCATCTGTACACTCTCGGGTGTAGCGATAGGTACTATTGACGCTCTCGCGGCACACCGCTCCAGTCAAACTTGCGATCGTAAAACCAGGTGCCACTTGAAAGTTATTGATCACTTTACTGATAGTTTACACTGCATGGGATCTGATTAATGATCAGAGTTTTTATATGGATTACCTAAGAATTGTGTTGATTATGTCGAATATAGCATTTGTGTGTCCAGCCCTCTTTCAACCTGTCTTTCTTTCTTTGTAACTTCGTTCTTATGAGAGTATAATTATTTCTTATTTTATCATTTGAAGAGACTTCGCCATTGCTGGCATTATAGTACACTTAACGCTACCAAATATGTTGATAATACTAGCTACTAAAATCCACATTTGGTCTCCGTTAATCATGAAAGGTAGTAAACGCTACCCAGCACTGGTTAAAAATTTCATCCTTAAATATTGCGAGTGGCATAGGCAACGAAAAAATCGCCTAACCTGACTACATTTTTTCACCAAGCGATAGCCTATATATGTCAAGATAGTTTACCCTAGATAGATTTATCCAAGAACAACTACTAGGGAGGTCCAGTCAACGTATATTGATTGAACATGACCTTAGTATAGCACAAGTTCATACCGAGGCTAATTCACCTTGAGTTCTCATTCATTCTAGTCTATCTCGGCCGTGATGACAATATTGCCGGTGAAACTGATGTGCTTGATACTTGCCGTTTAAATTACACTAATGTTCGTTCAATCAAGTTGCGTATAAGTTAAATGTTTTTAACTCAAACTCTATTAAATTTTATGTAAAAATATTAATATTGTCTTAAGCTGCAAGTATAAATCACAAAATACAGAACTTGTAATTATTTGTTAAATATGCAACAGAGAAGAACGGAGAAAGTGTAGAACGTAGAGATACTTTACATTTTAGCATTTACTCTACTACATGCGAAATAAAAATGAAACTGTGTTATTGTATACATATATTTTTACTTTATGAAGCAAAGAGAACACATTAGTGAAAATTAGCGCAGTACTAATGTACACTAGAAGCTTTCAGATGCGGCATTGTGCTGACATGAAACCCTTTGCTTAGGAGGAACACACTGTCGCGATTTTGTTGCACTGGCTTAAATATTATTCGTTGTACGTCGTTAGTTGTGAGAGAGTGTAAAAATCAGAGAAGCTAGTAGAAGAAACTAGTTGATAAAACACAAAACTAAACCAGAAAAATAAAAAAAAAGAGAGAATTTTGAATTTTAAATATAAACATATCTAAAATTAAAATAAAAAAGGAGTTTTGTCGTATTTTTTTATTTATATATCATAATATTTAAACTTCCAAAATTATTGAATTTTTAATTAAATACATCATACTTCTATGGTATAGAATAGTATGTCCATTTCTAAGTAACATGTTGAAATGACAAAGTTACTAGCTTAAGTGGTATAAAGTTACAACACTGTATGCCAATAAAATGAGTGCAATATTTTATGTGACTATGTAAAGATTTGTGGAATGTCGTAAAGCTTATTAAGCTTTTCTTTCTTTCTTCAGCACATTATAGGTGAATCAATGTAAAGTTATATCTAATCGTTTTAAGAAAAAACATATGTTTAATGTTCTTATTACATATAAGAAAGCTTTGTTATTATATAAATACTATTCAATAGTCACCTACACCGTCATCATAAATACGTTTACAAGAAAAATCTGACCATACTAAAAGCTTTTAATTAAAAACCTAACGATATTTGAACTCGAACCTCTTTAAAACTAATAGAGAGCTCTAACTTCTAAGTCACACGTTTTTATTAGAACTTGAAAAAGTACAAGAACACTTCAAAAATAATAAAAAAATTGAAACGCTACTTAATTTCTGTAACTGTAACAAATATGCAAATCGAAGCAACATTTTTATTTTATATATACATATAAAGGCTTTTCACGTGAAAACTCATCTCTGGACGAAACATAAAGGTTTAATGCCACAGAGCCATTGTATGGATCTCCGCATAACAATGCTGATAGCTGTATACTATAGATATAACTTGTATTGTTTTATACAACTATGGTTTCTTGATGTAGGTGTATTTTTATTGTTTGCTCGCAGATGACTGAAGTGAAGAGCGCTTTTAATGCAGTCTTAACAAATTCAGTATATAATTAGAGCTTACTACAATGAATTGTATATATATATCTAAATCATAAAAATAGGTTAAATGGAGCGTAATTATTTTATATTTTGTTTTGAATTGAATTATTTTTATAGTAATGATATCGCATTTACTTTTTCTTTGCTTTAGGTGTCAAGAGCCACATACGCAAAGTAATCACATAAAACATTTTGCACGCTTACAAGCAAAAATAGTATATTCATATTAAAAATATATAAATAAAAAACCGTTGTTATAGGATTTGAAACAATAACAAAGCTACCAAATATTCGTGTACAAATATTTAACGTTTCCATAAACACAAAGGCTACAAGCAAAGTCCTATTGATTCCATGATCTTTTTTGTATACAGTATAAAAGTTATTCCATATGTTATTAAGTAAATTAATCACATGTACAAGTTTTTAATGACAAAGAATACACTATTTGTGAAATTAAAAAAAAATGGATACAACGATCTGGTTATAAAACGAAGATTATAAAACGATCTGGTCAATGTCAATGAGTATTCATAAAAAGACCTGTTAAATGTTCTAAAATAAAAAGAAACATCTAAAAGTACACAAATTGTAGCGACAGCCTTTTTAAAATACAAACTAAGCCACAAGTAGGAACCAAGCACACAATTAATATAATTTCCACGACCATTAGCACAACTTCTTAAGAAAAGAAACTTGTTTGAAATTCAAAAAACGGATGTAAGGGAGTACAAAATGGCCGCCCGAGAGAATAAATTTCAAAACAAATCCAAACTCCTGTCAACAAACAAGTGAACGACAAAACAAAAGATTTATATAGAAAATTTTCTTACTTCGAATTAGTTATAGTACCTACTGTTTTGTGAAGCCTTATGTTTTGTGATTAGTTGCTATTTGATAAGTAATTTTAAAGTCGTGTTTGTGGGTTCTTTTCCCACTCACCTTGAATTGTTTTCATTTAAGTACTGAAATGCTATATAAAGTTACATTTGGAGTGAAAAATGAAGAACTGAGTGTCGCAAAACTAGATTTTCTCTGCCTACAGTACTATATGGGGGAACTCTCCTGATTAATTTTTAGTGTGAAAAAAATATTTAATATTATTTATTAACAATTATTTATTGATGAATAATGAAAATTAATGTAGAGTTAAAAAAATTATATATTCTGCTACTTTTAACCTACAATTCTTAAACTTTTAAAGTTTTCGAAGTTATTAATAAAAATCAAACTTAGATATTTATTGAGGACCGTCGTGACGCAGACGCGCAACGTCTGCCTGTAACGTGACGGTTTCTGGGTTCGATCCCCAGTCGGAGAAGATGGATTTTTCTATTTCCATTTTCTTCGCTCTGGCAAACTAGGCAAAACGCGGCGTTGAGTTCCGCCTCTCAACACGCAATGCCTCGAAAATGGCGGGCACGGATAAAAGCAGAGACTATGCGACGGAGTGTCGTAACACTAGGTTCGTATGGTTCCTGCAGTTCCCTCTGCCTGCCCTGGCCATGTGCATACAGCATGAAGATATTTCCTATTTATAAATATAAAAGATATAAGATATATATCTTTGTTTGAATTAAACGAAGATATAATTTATAATCACAAATTAAACTGACAAAAGACTTACTGTTTATTTATTTTTTTATTTAAAAATAATTTACTCTACAGACTTGGTCTGTACACTTTTTTAACTTATAGTATATGTTCTTATCTTAAATATTGATAATATTAATATCAACACATAATATTAATATTATCAATATTTAAGATAAGAACATATTATTATTTATCATAATGAACATCTGTAACATTCTTTACATTTTTTTATATTTAATATTACTTAGAATATGGCTGATAAGCGCATTACACTAAGTTTACTCGCTGTTTATTTAAAATGACCCTCATTGTCAAACTAAAAAACAAATTATATTGATATTATTACTGACATAATTGTATGAAATTACGATATACTTTACGCATGAAATTACTTGCTTCCGTTGCATGAGTTCTCTTGTACGTTGAAGTAGACACAACTTGCGGTGCTCATTTGAAAGCTATTTATTACTCAGAGACGTCAATTATCACAAATTACGATAAAAAGAAGCGTTGAGTTCCGCCGCTTAATATTTTATGTTTTAAGTAAAAAGATTTGGTAAAAATGTTAAGTAACATATAAAACAATCTTGACTCTAGGTTTCATAAAAAAAGCTTATATATTAAATCATGACTCACAGAAATGTCGCTTAAGCTTAATATCAAAAAATATAATAAGCCGATGCTATTTTCTAACCTTTTAAATAAAGAAGATGAAATAAATATGATCCTGTTGGGTACATTCTGCCAAATTTTCAAGAATTTGTATTCGCAGATATTAAAGAATTAATAAGAAATATAAATATAATTTAGTAATTGTTATTGTATAGTCAGATATTACTGTCGCATATGAAGACCTAATTACTTTACAAAATTGAATTTTCACGTATTTTGTTTGTTTATTTTCTTTTGTTGCGGACTTAAAATGTTTAAAATGTTACGCGATTCCATTGACGAATTACTATAATATTAAAATTTTATACTATAGAACTTTAAACCTAATAAAATAAACACATACGCATCTTTGATAATACAATCTAGATCTGAACCGAATAAATAATGTTTTTATATACCTATTTGTTATATAAATAAGGAAAACTGGCCAAGTTAACACAATTTCAAAAAATACAATATTATTAATAATTTAATCGAATTTTTATTATAAACATACATACATACTGCCTACCTTCTTACATAGATTTTTTTCTCAAGCAAAGCAAAGCGCGGCATTGAGTTCTACCACTCAACACGCAATGCCTCGAAAAAGGCGGAAAGTGGGGACGGAGAAAGCGGGATCTGAGCAACGGAGTGTCTTAACACTAGGTTCAAATGGTTCCTGCAGTTCTCACCCTGCAATACGCGGGAAGCTCTTATAGTTACATATAGTATTTTTATTTATTGAAACAATATATATATATATATATATATATATATATATATATATATATATATATATATATATATATATATATATATATATATATATATATATATATATATATATATATATATATATATATATATATATATATATATATATATATATATATATATATATATATATATATATATATATATATATATATATATATATATATATATATATATATATATATATATATATATATATATATATATATATATATATATATATATATACAATACTTAATAATAAATTATATAAAGAAATACTAACCTAAAATATCTTAATATTTTTAACGACTCACGTGGTAATGTACCTAAGGAACGAGGAAACTCTTGGAGCACAAGCGTGGTCGACCAACCGTTATATATAGTAGGTATATATTATGTTGCCAATACAACCCCTTTTTACGTACATATATGAATAATTTATTGTTATATTGTACAAGATACCTGCCTACTGGTCATAATAATTATGGAATTAACTTCCACCCCTTATTTTAAATGGAAACACTATTTAAGTCGCCCCCTTATAAAGGACTAAAAGCTCTTAAATCAAGGACATTAGGCTGAGAAGTACAGAAAATAGTAATCATATAAAGTGCTTTTGCTTCCAAGCTGTTGTCTGCGTTAATCTTCTATTAAGCTCACATTTGAATGCTTGCCAAAGTTGTCTCTCAAGGCCAAGGGGAATATTTCATACGTGAATAATATCTAACTTAGATTATGTTTTTTATTGTATGAAGCAAAAAATATACAGACATATCTATCTAATGTGTATTTATATATATTTACATTCATATTTTGGTAATATTATATTATTGACAGATTTATGTTAAGAATTTTTGTTTTACGATGATTTTAGGCAATCTTTTACTTGTATCTTATCGTTACTTCATTTAGCGAACCAAGTATAGATTATATACTGTTAATATTCATTTTCATTCGTTATTGCGTACAGTTAGTACGCAATGCGTACTAACTGTACGCAAGTTAATGACAACACCTGTTTTAAATCATTATTAAACTAGTTATAGATTTTTAGCACATGAACAAATTTATAGATTCTCTCTGCCAAAGTCTTTATAAAGCTTAGAAATAAAAATCGAAAAAGCTCAGTGTACCTTAATAACTTTCAGAAATTAGTAGATTTCAGATTCCAGTATTTCTATAGTTTTTACAGTCTATTTTAGATTATAAGTCGAACTAGTTTTGACCTGTAGCTTCACTCGTGTGGTCAAATGAAAGTGACTAACAGTTGTGTGCGACACATGACATATTCTAAGTGAGGTAGCTTCATGAGGTAGCTCCGACCGCAGATATAGTGGGTAGCACTGTGAACTAACAACATGGTGTTGCTGCACAAACTTACTCGTTTAGTAAAATATTCAACAAAATTATATTTTTGAGTTGAAAGTATTAGTTCTTGAGATTAGCACATACGATCTTCAAATCTCTTCGTTGTTAAGCATTCTATAATATGTTACTATTCTACCAATGTTTTTGCTACAAACAAGTTAAATTTACTAAACACATCAAATTATTTATAGTATAGCATAGTATATGTAAGGATTGTTCATTTTAACATGAGCAAGTATCGAATCACCACTCTTGACGACTTATTAAAGTACTCACGTCTACTAAAAGCAATGAAGAGAACATAGTGACGTCATCAATCGAGTTAAATGGCTGGGGACGTGTGTAGATAGCCGATAGTGTGTTATTTGTAATGTACGTCCCTACACGGAAGCGTGAGTAATTACTGTTAGGAAATTATTGACTTTATAGGTCAATATATTGACTAGTAACCCATTCAAGCTTCGTCCGCTTTGAAGATGTTCTAGTATTTACTTTAACATATGAAGCAGTACGGAATATAGCACATGAATCAGCACATATATAAATATATATATATATATATATATATATATATATATATATATATATATATATATATATATATATATATATATATATATATATATATATATATATATATATATATATATATATATATATATATATATATATATATATATATATATATATATATATATATGTATATATATATATATATATATATATATATATATATATATATATATATATATATATATATATATATATATATATATATATGCTATATATATATATATATATATATATATATATATATATATATATATATATATATATATATATATATATATATATATATATATATACATAAACACACACATATGTTATGTTATGTATATTTAGCATATGTTTTTAGTTTATACATAACGAATGCATACAAACTTAAAATTAGATGAAACTTTAAGTTTGTCAAGTTTTATAAATTTTACTTCTCAATCGAAACTCATAAATTTAGAGCACTACCAATATATATTATAATAATCGCTTTAAAAGGCGCCACACAAACACTCTGGCCCACACTACGTACGCTCCGGCGTGCTATACGTGTTGAATATGAATACAAGCAATGATCTGAAGAATTCAGCGGCCACTGGCATTGCGCCTCACATCTACATATGGTAGGATTCTGCTATGACCTGGAATTTATCTTCAACCTTTCGATTTGTTTGTATAATTTTTGTTAATAGTATTTACGAAACATATCTACTTGTTGGTTATTTGAATATATATTTTTGTATAGCTTTACGCTTTATCCCACTTAAAGCAGGGTAGGCAGAGGGAACCGCAGGAAGTGTAACAATCTAGTGTTAAGACACTCCGTCGCTCGCATTTGGCCTTTTCGAGGTAATGTGTGTTGAGTGGCGGAACTCAACGCCAGGCTGTGCATAATTGCTAGAGCGAAGAAAATGAAACTGAAAAAATCCATGTTCTCCGAGTGGAAATCAAACCCACCATCGTCATCGTAACCATCGCGTTTACAGGTAGACGTTGCGCCTCTGCGCCACGACGGTCCTCTATATATGAAAAACTAGGTAAATAATGTTATAACATCAATTATAAAGCCATCAATCGAAGCCTGAAAGAATGTAGAAAATTTGAATTTATTGTAGGTACTGCTTATGCGTTTAACTTGTGATATATAATTATATTTTTGGCTTCATCCTATATCCCACATAGTAGAGTAGACAGAGGGAACTGTTGGAAGTGTTAAAACATTCCATGTTCCGCCTTTTGAAGCGTATATGTTGATGTAGTTAATTGATTTCTTTGTCGTTTTTCTTATACACAGTTAGGTAAACAACGTATTTAAAATAAATTGAAAATAAAGAGAATTACTACATAATCGTAATTTCTTATCAATTAAAATATTATGAAGACAAACGATTATATAACAGAAACTAAAAAAAATCTATAACATATGATATATACAGTAGAAATAAAAATATCCCGTTATATTGTAATAGTATCAATCTTCACAAGAATAGCCCGATGCGAGATAGATCCAAGAAAACGAATTGCAAGGTAAGTATTTTTGAACCACAAAGGCCATTTAAAACTATCAAAAGACGAACATTGATTTACGTTAGCCCATTGAATTCGTAATTGCACACTCGGTTAAAATGCTATCTCCCGACGAAATTGCCAAAGAAAACGAAGAGTGCCCGATAAGAATGCCTTCACAAAAATGTTCTTTTTACTTAAAATCACAAAACCGACTATTTCGTTACTTGCCTCGTTACGTTATAAAGGCTTTCGAGTCTTGCGCTTTCTATGACTAATGGCATATGAGGAAAGCTCGATTCTATTTTTCTTTCTTTACACATTTTTAGCATTTTTTACGAAAGATAGAGTTTCGATTTTTATTATTGGTCCCCTGCATTATTAATAATAATGTTTCTTTAAAATTTCACTACAAATCTATACTTTCCATACTCAAAAGTTAAATTAAATTTTAAGTTATTACTTTATAAAAAAATCATTTAAAAACATAGGGAGAGGGAACTTAGTGTAAAGACACTCTGCTTCCCTTCACGCTTAATATGGAGTGGTGCGTTTGTGGACAGACTTAAAACCACAACACTGCTATAGCCTAGTAAGTAATATTATAACTTTTAGACCTCTTCAAGAAAATGAAAAGATCTTTCTAATGAAAATTATTTGAGAACCAAAATTCACATTTTGCAACATGCAACTGAACATGTATGTATGTATACAAAAGTTATACAAAAGATATATTTATTTATTTAATAGGTAGGCCAACGTAACAAACAACGTTACAAATAATATGATTTATAATAAAAAAGCTAATTATATTGTACATCACACTTACAGGCTAGCATAACAACAAGTATTTCTATTCGAATTTCCTACACCACAAGTTAAGTACAATATAAATAATAAAAACGACGTACATTAAATTACACACATATGGCAAACATAAAAACTTACATCTAAAACTAAGAAAGGTATATTGCAGGGTAGGCAGAAGGAACTGCAGGAACCATTTGAACCTACCTACCTAGTGTTAAGACACTCCGTTTCTTAGTTTCTGCTTTCTCCGTCCCCACTTTCCGATTTTCCGAGGCATTGCGTGTTGAGTGGCGGAACTCAACTCCGCGCGCTGCCTAGTTTCCAGAGCGAAGAAAATGAAAATAGAAAAATCCATCTTACCCGACTGGGGATCGAACACAGAAACCGTCGCGTTACAGGCAGACGTTGCGTCTCTGCGCCACGATGGTCCTCAAATTATTTATAATTTTATAAGTAATAAATTGTATCAAAAATATTTTTGAAATATTCAATTTCGGTTTGACAGTTTGAGTCTCACAGCCACCTCTCCACTTACAATTTGTGAACCTCAGAAATATGAATTCACCAAGCAAGTGGGCAGACAGGTCAAATTAGATTCAAATCGGGGAGACGACGCTATTATCTAAATAGAAACTAAATTACCGTCTGCATCGATGGAAATGATACCTTTTGTATGGAAGATGAATAGATACGAATAGATATTATGTTGTCAGTTTAAGTAAGTCTTAGTTATCTTTTATACATAAAGTAACAGATAAATATATATTTCTTTAAATATTTTTGAGTTCTAGATATTTTCTAACAATAATCAAGATATTAATAAGCTTCTCTCCAATAAGATGTACTGTTTTTTGTTTAAAAATATTCAATTTTTACGCTTAATATATATTAATTATTGACGATTTTTGTAAACATTTTAACTAAGCATTATATCAGTGAACTTAAAAAATCATTGTCATTCTAAAAAAGTTTGTTATAGGACTCAATTGAAATGCTTTTAGATTTTTACAAGGAAATAAAAAGATGTTTCTAATAAAAATCAAATTTCACATTTAAAAACTAGCTGAATTACAAATTTTGGTAAATAACGAAATTTTTCATTAAAAATTTCTAAGACTTAGTTATATATAAGATAATATGTTAAATATAATAGATATATTATGTAAAAATACAATTATTTACAATCTTATAAGTAATAAATTGTATCAAAAATATTTTTAAGCGTTCAATTTCCTCTTGACAATTTGAATTTAATATTAAAAACGGCATCGGAACGATTTATACCGAAACAACACGCAAAACTATACAGAACGATCGTAAATAATCTTCACATGTCTTGAAGTGTGCAGTACATTTTTATATAGCTTCACGCTTTATCCCACACATGGCAGGGTAGGCAGAGGGAACTGCAGGAACCATACGAACCTAATGTTAAGACATTCCGTTGCTTAGTCCCTGTTTTTTACCGTCCCCGCTTTACGCCTTTTTCGAGGTATTGCTTGTTGAGTGGCGGAACTCAACGCCGCGCTTTGCCTAGTTGCCAAAGCGAAGAAAATGGAAATAGAAAAATCCATCTTCCTCGAGTGGGAATTGAACCCAGAAACCGTCGCGTTTACAGGCAGACGCTTACGCCTCTGCGCCACGACGGTCCTCTGTGGTACATGTAGTGTTTGAAAATTAATAAATCATGCATTCACAATAATAAAGTGAAGAGTGGAGAGTGGAGAGAGACACTAGGTTCATACGGTCGCCGCAGTTTCCTCTGCCTACTCAATTTTTCACTCTCCGATTTCAAGATAAAATCCAGCATTGACACTCTGTTACCTGCTTTTCGCTTGAGATACCTACTGGATGTTGAGTGGTGGAACTCAAAGTCACAATCTGTCTTAAAACCAGGAAAATGAAAACATTTTTTTCTTGACAGAAAATTGAATTTACGACCATCGCATTTATATAAACTAAAGCTTAGTAATGAATTATACATTTAACATTTAAAACTAATAATATCTTAATTTCTTTTCCAAATCACTAATATGACAAAGTATCCCGCTGGATAGCTTCGATATTTGTGTAAAAACGGCGGCATTTCGAAGGGTACTGGGTGGGCGGTACTTTTTGTGTCAGTCACATTTCGTACATATCTCTAAAACTTTATGTCAGATACTTTGAATTAAGGTCCTGATGTAAATTTTTGTTATTTTTAACATATACAAAGTATTTGATAAGAAATATTGAAGACAATTTGTTTTTATTATATATTGGAAACTAATATATTTGTAGGTTTTTAATATATTTATAAATAGACCAACGGAAAAAAATAATGTTACGTTATTTTACGTTTGTGCATGCACATTTTCAATATATATATATATATATATATATATATATATATATATATATATATATATATATATATATATATATATATATATATATATATATATATATATATATATATATATATATATATATATATATATATATATATATATATATATATATATATATATATATATATATATATATATATATATATATATATATATATATATTTGCTAATGCCTCCTTTGAAGTCCGTTCTAGAAATATATTAGTAATCATTCTAGACAGGCCGAGATCTTTTAGTAAGCTAAAGAGAGATTTCGCTATTATAACTCTCGCTCCTACTTCCACCGCGTATGAATTTACTCTAAACCTATTCCAGGTCAGTTCGTTAGTAAGCTCGAAATATTTATTAAGTTTGAAGTTATGACTTTTAGGGATATTTGTCTCCCACGGAACTGTAAGTTCTACCAGTACTACGCGTTTTAGGTTTCGAGAATAAAGAAAAATATATTTTAAGAACAGTTCCGTATTTATCACTTATAAAAATTGTCCCAAGCCACTAATAAGATAAAACGACGGGTCCCTCCAATATTTTACCCGCAACGTCTCAAATTGGATATTGATAAAAAAAATTCAAGCATTTTCAACTCCCACAAGATGTAACATTTTTTCATCAAACACCCAATAACCTTTTACAAAAATTAATGATTAAAAGAGAATTTAAAAAGAAAAAATAAAACAATTCTTTTGCATATATTATTAATGATATAATAATACTTATTTATATGCATAATATATAAATACAAAAATACATTCGAGAACTCCTCTTAGCAAACAATGTCCTACACGTAAAAACTCATATATTTCAAACCTGCATACAAATGTAATGTCGCCAAAAACATGCACTGAATGCATTCAGGGAGACAACTATTTATATAAAACCTTAGGAGAATTCTAACGAAGGGAAGGGGAACGCATCGGAAATATTCTCGTGACATATTACCAAGTTTTTAATTGCACTTTGGTTAATAAAGATTTAGTCCGGATTGTGTCTTTATAGATTGTTTAATTATACATAATTTTCTTTAGTTTTAGCTTCATGCTTTTTCCCGCAAATTGCAGGGTAGGCAGAGTGCACTGCAGTGACCATATGAACCTAGTGACCTCCGTTGCTTAGTTCCTACTTTCTCCGAACTGTACCCACTTTTTTGGGGAATTGTGTGTTAAGTGGCGGAACTCAACGCCGCACTTTGCCTAGTTTCCAGAGCGAAGAAAATGGAAACAGAAAAATCAATGGATTTGTCAGTTCCCCGAGTGGGAATCGAACCCTCAAACTGTCGCGTTTACAGGCACACGCTTACGCCTCTGCGCCACCACGGCCTTTGTACATAATTTGATTATTTAGTTTAGAATGTAACAAAAAAAGTAAACTACTTTTAAACGCATTTATATTTAAAAGTAATGCCTCCAATAGCATTTTTTGGTCGTTTCTAATTTAACACGTAAGGCTATATTTTTTTATATCTTCACACTATATCCTGCTTATAGCAGGCAGAAGGAGCTGCAAGAACCGTGGAAATTAGTGTTAAGACAAACAGGGTTTTCGCCTTTTCGAGGCATTGCGATTTGATTGGCGGCATTTTGCTCAGTTAGGATCAAACCCACAAAACACCGCGTTTACATGCACACGCTACGCCTCTAGCCACTACGATTACGTTATATAAAGTCACATAAACCATAAAACGCAAATTAATATATTTTAATGTAAACTATATAAATCACTCCGTTGCTTAGTCCTTGCTTCTTTTCCGTCCTCGCTTTCCGCATTTTTCGAGGCATTGCGTGTTGAGTGGCGGAACTCAACGCCGCGCTTTGCCTAGTTGCCAGAGCGAAGAAAATGGAATTAGAAAAATTCATCTTCCTCTAGTGGGAATCGAACCCAGAAACCGTCGCGTTTACAGACAGACGCTTACGCCTCTGCACCACGACGGTCCTCAATTATTTTATTATGAAGTAAAACATTGAATTATGTTGTTTTTCCTTCATTAAAAGAAGAAGGCAAAGGGATATGTCATTAGCAGGTGTTCCTAACCTTACACATACTACCATAATAATTTAATACTCTGCACAATATCTACTTATTTATAAGGCAAAATATAATTTATGTAAGATTATAATAAATAAATGAAATTAAATTATAAATATCGACAAAGTTCTTATTTATTCATGAATACAATTACGAAATACCTTGATCAAATTGTCTTAACAAAAACTACAAAGAAAATGAAATTATATCACTTTTTATGTTAACGCCTTAAGTTTAGTTATATGGCAAACACTATTTTGTTACTAAAATAATGGTGACAATACAAGAGATCATGGAGAAAATGTGAAGCTAATAAAAATATATAGTAAATCAAAAAACTATAATATCTATTATAGTCGTATAAATAAAAAATTGAACGACACATTGGAAACCAATTCCTTCAGTCATTTTTAAAACCTACCCGAACTTACTTATTTCAATTAGTTGTTTATGAATATTTGTTAATTTATATACGAAACATTCCATTCAGATGATTTTTAGCATAAGTTTCAAACGCGGCAGTAAGATGCCTAATTAAAATTATACGCTGACAGAATATTATCGTAATAGTGTTATCCTATTATTGTGAGTCGCGCGTAACAGATCGGTAATGGTCGGACGTAGATGCGTGTGCTTTGGATATGGTATATATTAAAAATGTTAAGGGAATTCTAAAGAACAATTTTATTTTCATAAGGAAGAAAATTAACTGATTTTCGTGACAATGTCACTTGACGTGTCAACTTGTCACTGCTTGTTGCATGATATACTTTAAATTTTATAAAATGTTAAAAAATAATAACTGATTTAAAATAAATATATTTTATTTAATTATAATGTACAATGTGTAAGTTATGTGTAAATTTAGGAATGGTGTAGTAAGACAGCGTCGGTCTGTACTTCTCGCAATATTTGTGGGTTTTATGCCCATTCGTTCTGTCATTACTAGGTTATTGGTATAAGGTAATATGTTATTTTTATTTCTAGATTTGTCAAACAAAACTAACAGCAACACTCCGACTGTCCTGTTTTATGGAGGACAAAGCATGAAGCTAAATTTCTCGAAAAAAAAAATTAGGAAAGTAGACCTACTATTTTCCTAAAGTTGAGAAGCTGATGAAACGGATATTATTTTAATTACAGATTTGTAATTCAAATAAAAATATGTATTGGATATTACAGCATTATTTTAATATTATAATTACAAAAAATATTAAACAAGAGTACTACTATACACTGGAGAGGTGATTGTGTAAGTTAATTCTCTTGCTTAAGAAATACGCAAAGTAGCTTATCCGTTATGAGCTTAGGAGCTCCCAATACAGAAAGCTCGCTGCGGTGTTCCGATTCGTCACATTCACATTATTTATTACTGCAATATAAATTGATGTACCTGCAAATTATCTGCCAAAGGACCAAAAGAATGATGGATTGGAACCCGCATTAATTCACTTACTGTTACTTCTGTGTAAGTCATCTTAGAAAGCTATAATTTGAAGCGCTACTCGTCATTGTATGCAACTTTATTATAGAAAATGAAAATCTTGTAAAAAATATCATTAATTTTATTTGAATTTAGCCATTTACTTAGTAAAGGTAGTTACTACTACTGTAATATATGTATAAATGCATCTGGAATTGTAAGACTATGTTATAGATGAGCAAATTATCACAGCCTAAAATTATAAAAAAAATGTTACCCCAATAAGACATCAAATCCACAACCATTGCGCTTATCAGACTATCAAAAGATTTCATTTATAAATACCTGAGCTTTGAAATAGTATAAACCGTTATACAACAATTATTCAATCTTATATCTTACACCTGCAATAAATCTCAACAACATATGCAGATCAAAACCAATTTCGACCAACTAATTTCGAATGTACCTCATGTCTTTAAACAGTTCGGCAGCTAACGAATGCCTAAAGTGTTCGTGCGTTTGAGACGAAGCAACGCTTCACTCCAAAAAAGTAGTCTCAATTAAAAGAATTTCTCGATCTACATGTTTATTCATGGGATACAAAAATATAACTGGTTGGCCATCTCCTGCCGTGAGATCGTCTCGCGTGCGACGCCGTCAATAAATAAAATTGAATAAAAAATAATTAGTATTTTAAACAAGGCTATATGTTGGCACAACACGACACTACCGTGGTGTTAAATTGCACTTTCCTTTTAATTTAATAGTCCATTGACATGTGAGGGTCTAAATCCGTCGGCTGTAGATGCATCAGGTCAGTCCTTGCATGTTAATCGGTTATGCATTCTTTTGGGTATTAATTAAAGCGATTTGTTGTTACTAATTTTATTGTGGGATATTTTGAATGAATATTTAATTTTATTTTATGTTTCTTTTGTAAGTAGAAATAATTTTATAATTTTTGAATAGGAAGTGTTAATTAATTAAATAAGTTTGACATTTACACGTTTAGTAATACAGTTTTGTACGTATAGTTATATAGTTATTTGATTGATATTCTACAAAAATTTTAGTTTTACTTTATAATAAGCAGAATATTTGGTTCGTTAGTAAGGTGAAGTAACACAAAATAGGCGAATGCCTGAGTAGAGTGATATATTCCCGTAACCCTAAATCTGAGCCACAAATGCCATTAACTGTTTCTCTCTTTGCAACGTGATGGGTATCCTCACCGACGGATCTCTGGAAATTATTCATATTTCTCATAAAGCAAAGGAATTGAAATTAGGATAAGCTAAAAGTAAACGGTTTAAAAGTAATAAAGAGCCTGTATTTTATGAAGTCATCTATACTATTCGATATACTAATTCAGGCTAACCTGGAACAGTGTAACAATGTATGGTACAGTAATGGATAGTTTCAGAAAAAAAAATTAGATTTTCCTTGTTCTGCTAACAAGACAAAGCGCAGCGTTGAGTTTCTCCACTAAACACGCAATTTTCCGAAAGGGATTGGAAGCGATTCATGGGTTACCTCTCCTATCAGTGTTCCATGTGGAAAATAGTGTCAACCTTTTTTCAATTAAAAATATGTTAAATTAATAAAAAATATATATTAAATAAGGCTACATTCAATATGTAAACTTCCTCATATTATTTATAAACATATAAATTTGACTCTAATGAGAAAGTGTAATTGCTATGAGAATTACTTCGTATGCAACATGATGAACTGGACTGCATGGACTGTTGCTTTAATTACACACTACTCAAACACGATTTAATTTCATAAATTAACTGCTTTGCCAATAATTGGAGATGATTCTACTAGTTGGCGTTAGTTAAAAAACGCTTCTATGAGATGATTGATAAGAGACTCCGTCCAGCCTCTTACTTAGTTTAGATTTCTCAAAATAATGTAATTTATTAAGATTTTTATTTTATTATCAGTCTTACAGATTTTGAATTATAAATCAAAGCACTCACTTCACTAATTGTGAGCGATTTCGTCAAAAGGTTCTTTTAGCTGCACGCTTCATTCGGTTAGTAGCGGCAGGCAGGCGGCAGGAACTATGAGAACCAGTACAACATAAATTTTTATTTCTTTGTTTTCATAATTGTCAAATTTAAAGAGCTTTTTATAAACGTATCAGATGAGATAAAATGTAAAATTTTTAAATTGACTTGCAGTCAAGATTACTTCAGAAATTTAAATCTATCTAATTTCTAATAATTCCTTTCAATTTTCTAAAAGCTTGTGGTGGTAGAGCCAAGCTACAACAACACCAGTAGTTCAAAAGAGCCAGGCTCAAACTGGATAATTACCACGCTCTCACGGAATATCATCGTG
This sequence comes from Dione vanillae, assembly GCA_037178615.1. Classification (NCBI taxonomy): domain Eukaryota; kingdom Metazoa; phylum Arthropoda; class Insecta; order Lepidoptera; family Nymphalidae; genus Dione; species Dione vanillae. Next base: position 3,210,432 of record JAZFAU010000261.1, read on the forward strand.
AAATAGCAGCGTTTTAATGCTGTTGTGTTTCATCAGGTGAGTGAGAGTTCCGGAAGCCCATAAACGAGGGAGTTGGCTAAGGAATTTAGTTGGCAACGCATCCACATCCTCTTAGGTTGTAAATGTCTATGGGCAAAGATCCGCTTGGTAGCCCTTCTGTTCGTTTGCCAGGTTTTAATATAAAATTTCTAATTTATTAATACTTTCTACTCTTATTCATCAATTTTAAATGCCAATTTAGTACAAAACAACCAGTTTTCTGTAATTTCATTGTTCCATTTTATTTATATCTCTTAAAGCAATCTGGTCAATTTAGTCCTTGTTGTAAAATAAAATATATATAATATGTATATTACCATATACATCTTAAACATATAGCGTAGGTATTACATATTTGGCTTGAATTGTATACAATAGTAATATATGTCACAGCAACATCGATTGTCATTGTATTGTACTGTATGGAACAAGGTGAAAAGGTCATTGTTTAAATATAAGTTAGGCCTTGGATAAATATCTCAGTTGAATACTGGGAATAATTTGAGAATATTTGCGGCGCTTCTTTGAATGAAAAACGCAATGCTCCTAAAGGCAGAAACCGGGGGAACGATAGTGTCGAGACACTCTCTTCTTGGAGCCTACAATGTGAAGTTCCAATATATTTTATTAACTTTACATTCATACATTATTTTCATATTTTTATTAAATATTGCTTAAAGTTCAAGTTACAGTTACAAGCCATATTATATTTGTAACAGCTAAACAAACCAAATATACCTAGGTAGAAAATAAATATAAGTAGAATATAAAGGTAGGTAGCATACAAAAGTAGATTACTAAGGTAGATTCACACAAATGCTAGATAATAACAAATTGAACGCTTAATGAGCGTATTCACATCGCATCCTGTCTAAGTTGTACATACCACTGTAACAGCCAGCTTTGTAACTTAGAACTAGGTGTTTGTGAAATAAATTAATGTTCGAGGTACAGTCATTTACTTTCTACACACATATAGTTTGCTATGACGATTGTGGGTTCAATTCCTATAGGAGAATCTAATGTCACATAAGTTTCATCATTCAGTACTACCTAAAATTTTTCTCTTATGTAATTGACACTACAGACACTTGGTCTGTACCCTTTTTATCTTATACTGTATCTTCTTATCTTAAATATTAATTATATTAATATTAATACATAATATATAGAATGAATATTAATCATAATGGACTCTTATATTTCTTTTTTTTATATTATTACTTAGAACTATGGCTGCGAATAAGCGAATTAAATAATAAATAAACTTAAACAAAAAATACCACCTACATTTAAATATGGTAAAAAATATTGTCCAAACTAGTGTTTTAGAGTGTCTAAAATAATTATTTCAGGTAATATGTTATGTTTTCTAATCCAAGGACTTTAAGTATATACACGTGGAAGACAAAGCACAGTAAAAGTGTATAGCTTTATAGGTAATAGTTGTAAGTTCTCCGATCGGGGAAATAAACTATCATGGAAAATTTCGACTTATAAGTCAGAGAAATATTAACTAATTATACACGAAACATGTTCAAAGATTTACACAAAGCTACATATAAATGAGGCAGTAGTACAAAATATCAATTGGGTTGGTTTTTATGCGGAGCCGTGTAAAACATCAGGGTGGCGTGTGCGCTTGCCTTATGTGAGTTTGGCACGCGATGTACAATTACGATGACAAATTGTTATATTTGTCTTATTTTTTTCTAATTTTGCAGCTTTCTTTGTTTTTGCAAAAACGAAGAAGATTTAAGATTTTTTTTAATCATTTCTCTTTACCTTTCGAAATAAAAATTACAAGATCTATAATATCTGAATAAAGATTGATTTTCTTTTATTATTGGTGTAAAATCTCAAAATATTCAAGATGTTGTGATCAAAATAATAACAAAATTATTATTGAGTTTTTTTATTTATTCTATGGTTTAATTTTTATCGCCTACATTCGAATCTGCTTAAGTAAGCTCTTGTGAAGGTAGAGACGGAATGCTCTGATGCTGTTCTACCTTGCTTTACTTTGACCATCCCTCTATGCTTCATAACATCGGTAAAAAGGCAGAAAGCGGGGAATGGAGTGTTTTGACACTAGGTTCCCACGGTTCCCACCCCAAAGCGTGAAGCGAAAAAAATATGTTTCAACATAAAGACGAAATAATCTTTAACACTTTCATAGTTGCCAGTACAATAACCCTTTTGTATTATTTTTAAAGGCAGCACCACGAATGATCGAGTGTCCCGAATTCATGTTATACATAAAGTTATCCGATTGAAAATGTAGTAATTTGTTAACTATTCTAGAAACGCGTATTGTAGTTTCCTTGCTTGACATGTGAACATTGTAATAATATTTAACGTTTACGTAAATATTTTTATATGTGGAACTAATTTGTAATAGGAACAAAATAATAGGTGTTTTTATGCGGTAACACTGTGGTTTAGTAAAGAAGTTCCTGATTTAACGTGATGGTAGTGGATTTTAGTCTCATCTTGGGAAATATTTATATTTTAAGTACTGTACTTTGACTGCATGAGATATTTATAACTTATCAACAACAATCTTTATCTGTTCTGATAATAATAAATATTTCAAAAATATAAAATATTCATGTTTAATAACCACTCTTTTTGATATAGGAATTTATTTCTTAAGTTTTTATACACCATCCTGAAATAAAGTAGGGTAAGTGGCCTTCCCACTTACCCTTTTTGGTGTTAAAATATTTTATTCTCAATTTTTTTTCCATGCCATATTATTTAGCCGGTCTATAGCGTGAGAAAAACAATCCTCTTCTCATAAGTCTCAAATAACCTCGTCATATATTAATTTGAACGCGCCGTGATGTAGAACGCATGGCTCAGTGGTGAGAGCGCTTGCACGGTTTGCAAGAGGGCGCGGGTTCTAGTCCCGCTGCGTTCACGTTTATTAATGTTTTGTTTAAGTATTTCTTCTATCCTCAGTTTGGATTAACACTTTAAAAATGATAAAAATGTTTAACAATCCTCTTCTCTAATTGAAGATAAATTATGCTTATTTAAAAAAATGTTATTTATATATTATATAAACAAAAATATAAAATGTCAAAGATTGTAATTGAGGAAAAGATATAAATAATTCATTCACTACGTTCACCATCCCATGCGTGTAGCTAAAGAAAAATGTACTTAAAAGCTTAATAAGTCTCTAAAAATATTATGATTTTTTTCTAACACTAACTGTATAAAATATTTTTATAATAAAAATCCAAAGATTTAAATTTGACAATTCAATAGAATATTATATTTTTTTCACTCACTTAATAAAGCTTTATATGTAAGGTGATTCAAAGTGTTAAAATAATAAAATAATAATTTCTCACAAATTCCAATATCCTAAAACACCTGCTCTCACCCCGCGTACTAAATATCAACGATTTAATTGCGACAATAAAACAATCGTAAGAACCTCGCCTTCTTAAATGCTCATTAACTACATTAACTGAACTACCTCTATGACATGTAAAACGACTATTAAATGAAAAGAAGTCAGTATTCCTGATAGAAATAGGCTAATTTAATAAGAATAATGGTAAAGTAAAAAAGACCAAGACAAGTGCCAATGATTATTTACGAAAGCAACGTAAAAAGCATGATGACCTGGGAGTACACTGCCTGTTTCTATCTATATAGTAGAAATACACATGCAGGAACAGTAGAGTTTGTACTCATTTTTCGGAAAGGTATAAAGCTTCAAGTAAAAAATAAGAAAACGAAATCAATTGTTCTAATTTTATAAGCTCATCTTAAGCTGTGAGTCAAATCACACAACAGTGACAATCAAGTCACACATAATTCACTGTTTCTTTATTTAATAACCTGCCTTGCTGAGTAGCTTATGAATTATATCTTAAAACGTATTAGTTTCACATCATCATGTCAATATATAGTTCTTTGCGCAACGTTGACCTTCCTAGTTATATGCCAGAAGACACTATTACCAATTTTTGTTCTCCAGTCACTACTAGCAACCTTCTTTATATCGTCGGTACATCTAGCTGGAGGACAACATATACTAGAAAAAAAGTTTCACAGTAAAATCTAAACCAACGTGTAAAATTTAATTTTTAATTAATCCGTAATTATAATCTGTCACAGCCACGTAGAATCACTACAAACAAAATACCTATATACAAGGCATTCCACAAAAAAACGTATGTTTACAGCTGAGTTACAATACATCAGTGAGACTTAATTGCCACCATAAAACAATCGTGAGTTTCTCGCCGTCTTAAATGCTCATTAAGAGCGGTAATGGCGAGCTATGGTGCCGATAAATGGGGGGTGGATTCGCAGTCTAAAATGAATGGCCAGGTCAGGTTAGTTATTTAGTTATATATTTATGAAAAGGTTATGAGGACTGATTTTTGGACATTTTTCGGTATTTTGTATAAAAGTTTTAAGAAAAGTTTATATTTTGTGATAATATCTTTGGTGAAAATAAAATTAAAATATTTGTATAGGGTTTAGTAGGATAATTTTTTTTATAAAATTTTATTCTATATTTGTTTATTTTTTTAACATCATTTCAAAGTAAATTAATAATAAATTTTTTATACCTTAGCACTTAGCTGAGTTGGCAGAAGGAACTACAGGAACTGTGGAGACCTATTGTTAGGACATTCTGTTCTCAGCTTTCCGCCTTTTCAAGGCATTCGTGTTGAGTGGCGGAACTCAACGCCGCTCTTTGACTAGTTGCCAGAGTGAAGAAAATGAAAATGGAAAAATCTTCCTCGAGGGGGAATCGAATTCCCACACCATTGCATTTACAGGCTGCGCTTCTGCGCCACGGCGGTCCCCAACAATAAATATATTCGTAAATAAATAAATTATAAATAATTAACAATTAATTTTGCCGTTCTTTATATTTAATATTTGTCCATAAAAAAATTTATTTACAATGTTTCACATTATACTTAAGTGTTCAAGTTACAAATAATATTTGCACACTTCAACTTATTTATAACGCAAACCTATTTAAATATGCCAGTACAAATAAAACTGTGCTGACATCTTAATTTGAGAGCTCCATTTTAGTGCATTTACAATTTGTTTAAACAAACTACTTCATAGATCACGGGTGTAATTTGAATTTTTGACATTACAACCAATGGCTTATCCGCCTTACATTCGTTCAGTCACGAATGAATGGTCAATATGTATGGAAATTCTTTGAAAGTCACAGAAAATTAATGGTTAGCGGTTAGATACATTTACACGAAGATTTGCTATAAACTACAATTTTATGTAATTTCATTAAGGAATAATTATTACTAATGGTATTCAAATTTCAGCGATGGAGTATAATATTTTTTGTTTTATTTATTTATTTTTTGCACAGGTAAAGTAAAAATACAAAAGGCAGACCCAGCCAACTTTATAGGAGAATGGTGTAGTAGAATATATGTGTATATAGGTGAGAAAATTGTATTTGTGAGCATTAATGCATTTTAAAGAAGCCCTTTATACCTATACTTGGGTCCCAAGTGCCGCCCAGAACTCCTCTTCCTACAACACGATAGGCCCGGCACAGAGAATCCATGGATTTCTAAATAGTTTCTTCTCTCTTGCCATATATGTACTGAAATGTTTAAAAGACATATATAATAAAATAATAGTAATACACATAACAATATTACATTCCTAATAAAGTAAATAAAAGAAAATGTTGTATTAAACTTAAAACATAGCTGGTGCAGAGCATCACCCGATCACATTTCCGCAAGGAACGCAAACAATATTACTACTTATGACAAAATATTGTCATTACTGTTTATATTTTTATATATTGTAAATGTATAAAAATCTTCCCGCTTTATCCCACACATGGCAGGGTAAGCAGAGGGAATTGCATTGACCGTGGGAACCTAGTGTTAAGACACTCCGTTGCTTAGTACCTGCTTTCTCCGTCCCCGCTTTCCGCCTTTTTCGAGGCATTGCAGTGTTGAGTAGCGGAACTCAACGCCGCGCTTTGCCTAGATAAACAGAAAATGGACGGAAAAAAAATATTTTCTATAATTACTTACACTTACTTTCTATAATTACATACTTTCTTGATTCTTCTAGCAGTACAGTTGTAAATTAAACTCAACGCGTATCTAATGTACAATGTTCTTAAAAACGTATTAAAATTTTAAACCAGCGAGATTCGAATCTGCGTCCTTTGGAAACTGTCTGTGTCCAATGTATTTTCATTGGACAAAGAATAAAATTGTACTGTTTAAAATGGCTTCATAACAAACCTCTTTTATTTACAATATGTATTATATTGATAAACATTCCCTGCAGAGAACGAGACCTCTTAAGAAATAGGCGTATTATAAAACCGCAAGGTTTTTAAACATTTATAAAAAAGTTTAATCTCGTTATCTATCAAATGTTGCCATATTTCTTTCGTTTTCGATTCATCTTAAATTTTGGCTCTCAGTTTTAGATTTAATAAAATTACGATGATATATTATAAACTGGCCAACTAACTTTTTTTGACACAATGCTAAAATAAATCAATAGTGTTAATCAAATGTTAATCATACAGAGCGCCGTTCTGGCGTGACACAGCGTCTAAAGTTGTAGGCGGTTGATGGACAAAGCCGCTGCCTGGATTTTCGTCAACAAACGATATCTTAAAAAGCGAAAACGGAAAATGAGAAGATATGTTTCTTAACAATAATAATTTTAATTTCTTAATATAACACTTGTTTCTGTATCTCTATATGCAGGATACAGCGAAAAAAATTACCATATATGTAAATATGGACAAAACCGTTAGGACAGTACCAGTTAGGACTACACTACCATCAAGGCCAGTCCTACAAAATCAAGCTAGCGAATTATTTTATATTATCCGAGGATTTTGTTAGCTTGACATTTGCTAGTTTTGGGGCTTAAATAAAATGGGATATATCGATGTTATTCCTGCAAGAAACATTTTTACTGTCCACGACTAATATCTTAAGAATATTTTGACGAAAAAAAAATCTAACGTCCCTTATGCTAATAAAATCGATTCGAATAATCGATAACATAGGAACATCCTAAATATGAACATAAAAGTGAAAAGAAGAACAACCATTTCGGTTTTGGGTATACTGGAATAGCTTTTTTTAAGTACATGATCTAAGTACACATAAAATTGTGGAATATAGTCGGTCCCCCGACTATATTCCAGAATTATAATATTTAGTGATTTCTTCCAATCATGACACGTATGATGTTAGTGGCAACTCTCGTATTGTTATTGCTTTTTACTTTACTAATTGAAAGATATCTGGTTGTCTTTTACGGATGAGTGTGCCACAAGGATTGATTTTAGGTCACTTCTTGTTTTTTTGTTATATTAAGAACCTTTCGTTTTAAATTAAAAATAGGTGATATTTTGCTGATGCCATTTCTACTATGTTTTAAGTAGATAGGAATAAAAATTATGTCATGAAGTCAATAATCAAAACAACAACAGACAAAAGTTTTACCTATGTTAGTAAAAACCCTATCTGTCTGTATTAAATGCTGTTGATGATTCTTTTGTTCAGCAACTTATTATTATTAAAAATCATTTTAAATAAATCATTAATTGATCTCGCCTACGTGGCGTAATTACATAAATCTAGTAAAAACTTCCTCTATTCTTTCCAAGGTAGGGAAATAGAATTTCATCAAGTCCTATAAGATTTAGTATCTTTACGATAACAAGAGTAGATAAATAATGAATTAAATTCGTAGTTATTGTTTTATTTTAGTATTTTTTTTAATTAAAAACTTTGTTAGTATCTTTGATATAGGTTAATTAAATCAATCATATTTTGTAACATTTTTTTGCTCCATACTTCGAAAGTTTGCGGCTTAGGTGACGAAAATCAACACAGCGTTTTATCTTTTTACTAAAACAGAAGTTTATACTTTCTTCGGCTCCAGAAAGTGGAAATCTAACCAACTTTCGTGACGTTTACAGTCTGATGCTACTTCTGATGCCACTTCATCACGACGGCCTCTCATTTATTTCTTTCGTTTTGTTTATTTTTATTTAAGCCATTATAGTATAAGTAAATGGTGAAAGGAAATATTTGTAATGAAAAGATACTCCAATAATCAGGAACATTTATATATCTTTCGAATAAATTAACTCTTACTTCTACTTTTATCTAATAATACAATTTTCTGAGGAATTCCAAATCGATAATTTCTTATGAAAACCTTATCAATATCAATTTAATATACAAATTATTGAATCGTTTCCATACGAGCCACACACGAGTCACGAAACAGTATAATAATATAATGAAATAGCAAATAGAACTGGCCGGCTAAGTGATTTGACCAATTATTGCCTGTCCCCCACAGAGCGGCTTGGAATTGACGTTAAAAGAAATCCTCTACATGAACATATGATGACCAGATGTGGTTAATTATGTGTTTACGATGTTTATAATTAAATAGGTGATCGTTATTTTAAAATCAATTTAAATTGAGTTCAAGTCATCAAGTAATAAAAGTATATATACAAAAGAGAAATAACAAAATGCTTACATTTTCGGAAATTTCGAGAACTAATATAGATTTATATAATGTCAAACGTCAAAAGTAAAGATCGGTTATAATATAGAAAAACCAGCCAAAGTAGTAATCTTTACAAACAATTTTATTTACAAGAAATAATGAAATGTTTCTTGAGAGCCGTAGGAATAACATATATATCAATAATGGTAAAAATTGTTGGAGGACAATTACGCCAGGAAAAAAAACATCCACTTTTGGATACTAAATAAAATCACTATTTACTTCCAATTACATACAGAAATACCTAATATAGGTACTGGGTATTCCCTTATGTAATTGATATCAATAATAATTTAACAGGTTAATATTGTCACTAATTTTACAAACAGACTACTGAATAATAATACAAAAGAAAACTATTAAGAATAAACAGAGAATCAAAGGCAGATTAGAAAACCCGACTGATCTTGACTTCAAAAGTCCGAATTACTCATGCCCTATCTAGAATCAAACATAGCTATTTTCTCCCACAGTGTAACAGCTATAGCCACATTTGACACAGCGATTACACTTACAATACAAGCCAATAAAAGTAACGTGTTACATAAAACATCTAAGCTTAATTGCGTAAATTTCCTTTGTCGATTAAATAACTTTTAAAATTATAATTGGATCTTGTAAATCTTGTTATAGTGACGACCGTCTCATTGCTTCATGACGTTGACTGACGCTGTCCACTGTGTTACCAATTAAGAGCTTGTTTATTAAAATTTTCAACAGAAAAGCTAGCTATTGCTTATATCATGTATACATATGGCTCAGAGGAGCATCGTGTGCCCGTAAGTGAGTTTGTCGGTTCAAATACCACTTGGGGAAGATGGATTATTTTATTTTCATTTTGGTTGGTCTGGCAAGTAGACAAGCGTTGAGTTTCTTCACTTAATGCAGAGTATCTTAAAGCTTGGTTCTCAAGGTTCTTGCCTACCTTTCTATGAGCAGAATAAAGTATTAAGCTAAAAAAAAAGTTTATACTTCGTAATAATTCGGGTAGTGTTGGCAAGTTAATATTACAAGGCGCATTAAAGCGAATATAAACTAAATTTTTTTTGTTTTAGATATTTCTATGGTCGCTTAGACAAAATGTAATCTTAATATAATGAGTAACAATAACTACCAATCTGAAAAAAAATCTCATTCAATTGTTAAAATTGACTTTAATGACTTTAATTTACTTATGCAGTAACGTCAGAAACCGTGGGAACCTAGTGTTAAAACACTCCGTTCTCCACTTTCCGCCTTATTACATGTAATATGCGTTATTATAAGACAGAAACTTAAAGTGAAAAAGAATATCAAAGTACACTTGTCTTTTGACTCCTGACCTTTATAAATTTAGGACTAGCAGCAATTCAGTTCTCCGCGTAATACACAAGGGATACTTCCTTAAAGCTTACATTAAGTATAGCTGTAAAACAGAAAATAAATCTTATTACATCACTCGTACACTACATTGTGTATAAGATGCTGTGAATAAATTTCTCTTTCACTATTTAAATTTTTTTATTATATATAGCTTCACGCTTTATCCCGCACATGGCAGGAGCATGGAACCTAGTGTTAAGACACTCCGTTGCTTAGTCCCTGCTTTCTCCGTCCCCGCTTTTCGCCTTTTTCGAGGCATTGCGTGTTGAGTGGCGGAATTCAATGCTGCGTTTTGCCTAGTTCACCAGAGCGAAGAAAATAGAAATAGAAAAATCCATCTTTTCCGACTGGGGATCGAACCCAGAAAACCTTGCGTTACAGGCAGACGTTGCGCCACTGCGCCACGACGGTCTTTTTTATTTTTACGGACGGTCCTTTAGATTTTTATTAAATTTTCCTAATTTTGGCAATAATTTAGGTAACTGGGGACCGTCGTGGCGCAGAGATGAGATCTACCTACAGACGCGACAGCTTGTGGGTTTGATTCTCACTAGAGGAAGATAGATTTTTCTAGGCGGAAAGTCGGGAAAAGAGCATCTTAACACTAGGTTCCCCAGCTCCTGCAGTTCCTTTCGCCTACCCTGCTATGTGTGGAATAAAAGCGTGAAGCTGTAAAAAAATGTATTTAACTTAAATCATAATGAGTGAAACAAATTAAAACTAAATTGTTAAACAAAAAAATTGATAAAATTAAGGGGGCTAAAGAATTATTTTTTGGCTCAATTTCCCGTACATAAGAGGATTGAATACATAGGAGGACTAAAGTAATGGAAATTTTTCTTGACACACTTTTTGTCCATATCTTTCGCCATTTAAAAAAACCTTACCACTATAACCTCTGCGACAAGTCCAGACTGGAAAAGTAAATATTTTTATACTTAAAATAGCATTACATATAAAACTAATAGTCTTATTAAAAAGCCTTATCGTACTTAGAAAACATTAAGATAAGCTAGTATTAAACTAAGTATAACTTCTCCGAATTGTTCTGAGCTTTTCACTTTAAAATCTGTTAATTTCTAAACGAATGATGATGTAATAACTTTAGGATAATGTACTGACCGGTTTACGTAATTTCACGCATGACGCCGAAGTACGATCCTCTTGGGATTTCGTTTTTTTTATATTATTCAAACCATCCAAGTTCGTTCGTCTCCAGCGACAGCGTGACTAACCTGATGGTCGCTTGTTCGGTTCTCTGTATGAAAGACATATAGGTGTATTTGCACTGAATATATATTATTTCTTAAAGGCAAGATAGCTTAGTAAAAACTCAAGTGATACTTATGTTACCTCATAAGCCGTAGCACTTCTACTTCTACACATATATATATATATATATATATATATATATATATATATATATATATATATATATATATATATATATATATATATATATATATATATATATATATATATATATATATATATATATATATATATATATATATATATATATATATATGTATATATATATATATATATATATATATATATATATATATATATATATATATATATATATATATATATATATATATATATATATATATATATATATATATATATATATATATATATATATATATATATATATATATATATATATATATATATATATATATATTTATATATATATATATATATACATATATATACATATATATATATATATATATATATATATATATATATATATATATATATATATATATATATATATATATATATATATATATATATATATATATATATATATATATTATATATGTAAGCAGCAACATCATATATTATTACAATAACTTTGCAACTATTCTTACCACTACCACTACTAGTAATGTCCAGTTCGTCTTGTTCATAATTTATATAAAGAAGTTTCTTGTACATTTTTCATGCAACAGTTGTTACAACGGCGAAGTTAATGCTCATGAGCATATCTCGTGTCGTGTTAAAGTCCGCACGTCAAAATTTTAAATTTTAAGTACAAATTGTTGTTACTTGAGAAAGTTTTAAACTTAATAAATATCAAGAAATTATGTCATGACATAGTTTTTTAATAGCTTTCGATGGTTGCTGGGTTTTATTGTTTAAAATATGCTGAAATACCCTATATATTTTGTAGTATTTTTGAATAACATATAACTTTTACAACTATTTGAATAAGTTTCTTTTCATTTGCACAAAAAGAAATATTTATATATTACATTCCATAATAGACAAAGTTTTATTATTAGAAACAGATGATGTGTGAGAAGCTCAGAGCTTCGGACTTGCGGCCTAAGTGTAGCTTTAAAGGACCTTTGTAATGCACATTCTAAATCTAAATGTATTCCAATATGTCTAGATATGCCAAGATCGTTTAATATACATTATATATATATATATACATTAAATATATATATATATATATATATATATATATATATATATATATATATATATATATATATATATATATATATATATATATATATATATATATATATATATATATATATATATATATATATATATATATATATATATATATATATATATATATATATATATATATATTATATATATATATATGTATATATATATATATATATATATATATATATATATATATATATATATATATATATATATATATATATATATATATATATATATATATATATATATATATATATATATACATATACATATATATATATATATATATATATATATATACATATACATATATATATATATATATATATATATATATATATATATATATATATATATATATATATATATATATATATATATATATATATATATATATATATATATATATATATATATATATATATATATATATATATATATATATATATATATATATATATATATATATATATATATATATATAGGATTATGATTATGAAACTCTAAGAATATTGGGATTACATCATCCAGAGCGGATATTTACCTTCATGCTTAAAACACGTAATACTGGTAAAACTTACAGTACCATGGAAAATAAATATTCCTTAAAGTCATAATTTTAAACTTAACAAGTATTTCGACCTTACTAATGAACTGACCAGGAGTAGGCTTAGAGTAATTTATATGCGGTTAAAGTAGGAGCGAGAGGTATAACAGCGAAATCTCTCTATAGATTACTAAAAGATCTCGCCCTGTGTAGAACTATAATGAGATCTTTGATTTTCGCGATTTTTAGACATTTTAAATAAAACAATTTAAACGGTTTAATCGCGTATTGTATACATTTTTTTGAAATTCGTCGTTTCGAGTGCTTTGCAATAGTCCGTGGTCACGGGTCAAAGTGTTCGAAACTCTAAATAATTTAGAAAATGCTTAAAATTGTAAAGGTAGATGAAAATTAGAATAAATTGACAGTTACTTATAATAAATATCATCAAAACCTTGAATTTAAATGAAAACATTTGGTCTAAGGTTATGTTGAAAGTTTAACAATCTATTTATTGATGTATTCAAACAACAAAAAATGAAAATCGCCAGTTTAGCTGCAGGAGATTTAATACTGGTTTTTTCACACTCATAAACCATAATTGAGTACTAAGAATAAAAATATAGATGATATAGAAGATCCATTAAATAAATATATCATTTATGACTTTGGTTTATAAAAATATAATTTTAAAGAAATTGGAATATTTTGTATGACATCAAAATTAGTCCACTTCCCTGTTAAAACAGTAGCGGAAACTTAACTGGCATAAGTGTTAAATTATTATTATTATATTATATACGATATGCAGTGTGTATATGATATATATATATATATATATATATATATATATATATATATATATATATATATATATATATATATATATATATATATATATATATATATATATATATATATATATATATATATATATATATATATATATATATATATATATATATATATATATATATATATATATATATATATATATATATATATATATATATATATGTAGTAATTATATAAGTGGCAAAAATCATTTCCTGAATATTTTAAATAAAGTTCTTATCAATTTTGGGGGTTCTGCGGGTATTGCGGGTTCGATCCTACTCGGGGAAGATGATTTTTTCTCTGGAAATTAGGCAGAGCGCGGCGTTTAGTTCAGTGACTCAACAAGCAATGCCTCGAAAAAGGCTGAAAACAGGGACGGACAAAGCATGAACAAAGCAACAGAGTATCTTAAGACTAGGTTCCTATGGTTGTTTCTGCCATGACAGGGATAAAGCGTGAAAACAAAAAAAAAATAAATAAAAATAGCATCAAAAAATAAGAGGATGATCCATAATCACTGCCTGTAAATACGACGACATATGGGTTTGATTTCCTCTCGGGGAGGATGGATTATTCAATTTTCACTTTCTTCGCTCTGGCAACTAGGCAAGTGTGGCATTGACTACTAATGACCACACAGTGCTTCGAACGGCGGAAAGCTGAGAACGAAGTGACATGACACTTGTTTCCCACGGTTCCTGGGGTCTCCTTTGTTCACAAGTTGTGTAGAGTTTTACCACTCCTTTAAAGGCAGAAAATGGAAAACGGAGTGCCTGAACACTAGGCTTCGTCTACCTGAGATTCCCTCAACCCTTCTATGTGAAAGATACAGTGTAAAGCTATTTATTTAACATATTTTATTACAATTATAAATACTCTCAAGTCAATTCAAAAGTTATTCACAATAGATATTATAGACAGATAAATCTTTTAATTTACAATTCCTTTGTTACAAACTGAAAGAGTAATAATTTTGTTCTCAAGCGGCGTCCTGATGCCTATCAGATATGGTTAGTTTTAATTATTATTGCTCATCTTGATCTTAACTCGCTGGATTTTGAGAATTTAAAATTAAACTTTTAATGTAATATTCGATTTAATGCAATATTTGCTTGTTATTTATTAAATGTAAACATAATTTCGCAATATATGTTTGTTTATTCGATATTTTGCAATATGAGAAATATTTTTAAAAGTTTCAAGCTCTATCCTGATTATAGCAAGGTGAGTACAGAAGAGAATAGAAGAGAAGCTTATCGTAACAGATTCAAACATTGTGTATTGACACCTTATATGTCTTATTAAAACATAAATTAGTATCTTATCATATCAAAATTTATATACATAGTCTAGACGTATTTCGAGAATTACAAAAGACAGAAAAATTTGAATTTAAAAATTGAACGATTTTCGAAAAAGCTTATACGTCTACGTACATTTTGATTTCCTTCAAGAATTGAAGCTGCTATATATGAAACGAACATTAGTTATACTTCACAATACAACAATCCAAGTCGTTGCCCAATATTTTTATTTACGATCTAACACCCACGAATTATTCAACCTTGAAGAATCGCTTTACGGCCTTCGCTGCGATCACAGGAACGAAATATATAAGTGTCAGTGTAGCAATTTTATTTTGCCCTCAAATATATTTAATGCCACCTCTAGGTAATTTAATGGGCGACTAATAACTCGACGGATCGCGCGACGAATTGACGGACCGGTTGGTTTGCTTGTAACCTGGGAATACTTGTATAGCTTAGAAGTGGCATATTGATTTTGGTTACTTTTGAATTTTATGATTAAATATAGGATTTTAATTTTTGTGTTTAATTATTGTTTTTCGTATGAAACTAAAATGCTATCTCATGTATACGGTAGATTAACCGAAGGGGACCTATTAGGACACTTCGTCTCTCATTTCTTATCCAATTTACGGGATATTGCGTGTTATCGGTAAAAAACGATTTCGGGTGGGAATCGAATACACTACCTACATTGACAATTATAGTTTATGTTATCGCCGTTATATCCATATTTATTTAACTAGCCAAGTATGTGAAATTTAAGAGGATTACATTATATGAAGCCATTATGGCACAATGGAATGTGTAAATCAATAACGCGATATTTGTGAGTTGTATATTTTATTAATAAATTTCACGGAAATTTCCTGCAAAGTTTCACGACGTTAGGATAATCATAACTATGTATATTCACTATATGCATTTATATACTATTATTTTGATGAACTAAAATACTAAGTATATATTTCTCTTGTAAGAGTTATTCTTGGAAATAACTAAATTTATGTAAAATAACCAATCAATGAAAATGTTTAAGATTTTATTAAATATAGTTTCGCAACATGTGTGTACATATATGTATAATCTATATATGGCTGTCTCTTTCATGTAATCATAATTGCTCTTCAACGAGGAATGCATAGCGAGCTTTCTCATAGTTGTTCCTGGATGTAACAATACTTAGTTTACAAGTTTGTTGCTATTATGAAGATGACTTACATACAAACATCGTAATACAAATACAATGTAAATTGTTTATAAATCTATTCATTTTTAGTGGTAGAGGGTCATATAATTACAATTAATATATTTATTGTAAGTAGTAGAAAAAGGTATTATATTGATAAAGAGAAAAGGTTGTCCATAATTTTTGCCTTTTTTCCCTCACAGAAAAGTAAGTAGTGCGGTGATTACGGATTTGATACCAACTCAAACAAAAATTGATAAGAACTTTATTTAAAATATTCAGGAAATGATTTTTGCCACTTATATAATTACTACATATATATATATATATATATATATATATATATATATATATATATATATATATATATATATATATATATATATATATATATATATATATATATATATATATATATATATATATATATATATATATATATATATATATATATATATATATATATATATATATATATATATATATATATGTAGTAATTATATAAGTGGCAAAAATCATTTCCTGAATATTTTAAATAAAGTTCTTATCAATTTTTGTTTGAGTTGGTATCAAATCCGTAATCACCGCTCTACTTACTTTTCTGTGAGGGAAAAGAGGCGAAAAATTATGGACAAGCTTTTCTCTTTATCAATATAATACCTTTTTCTACTACTTACAATAAATATATTAATTATAATTATATGACCCTCTACCACTAAAAGTGAATAGATTTATAAACAATTTACATTGTATTTGTATTACGATGTATGTATGTAAGTCATCTTCATAATAGCAATAAACTTGTAAGCTAAGTATTGTTACACCCAGGAACAACTATGAGAAAGCTCGCTATGCATTCCTCGTTGAAGAGCAATTATGATTACATGAAAGAGACAGCCATATATAGATTATACATATATGTACACACATGTTGCGAAACTATATTTAATAAAATCTTAAACATTTTCATTGATTGGTTATTTTACATAAATTTAGTTATTTCAAAGAATAACTCTTACAAGAGAAATATATACTTAATATTTTAGTTCATCAAAATAATAGTATATAAATGAATATAGTGAATAAACAGAGTTATGATTATCCTAACGTCGTGAAACTTTGCAGGAAATTTCCGCGAAATTTATTAATAAAATATAGAACTTACAAATATCGCGTTATTGATTTACGCATTCCATTGTGCCATGATGGCTTCATATAATTTAATCCTCTTAAATTTCACATACTTGACTAATTAAATAAATATGGATATAACGGCGATAACATAAACTATAATTGTCAATGTAGGTAGTGTATTCGATTCCCACCCGAAATCGTTTTTTACCGATAACACGCAATATCCCGTAAATTGGATAAGAAATGAGAGACGAAGTGTCCTAATAGGTCCCCTTCGGTTAATCTACCGTATACATGAGATAGCATTTTAGTTTCATACGAAAAACAATAATTAAACACAAAAATTAAAATCCTATATTTAATCATAAAATTCAAAAGTAACCAAAATCAATATGCCACTTCTAAGCTATACA
Source organism: Dione vanillae (assembly GCA_037178615.1). NCBI lineage: Eukaryota > Metazoa > Arthropoda > Insecta > Lepidoptera > Nymphalidae > Dione > Dione vanillae. The sequence continues at coordinate 3,228,333 of JAZFAU010000261.1, forward strand.
AGTATTCCCAGGTTACAAGCAAACCAACCGGTCCGTCAATTCGTCGCGCGATCCGTCGAGTTATTAGTCGCCCATTAAATTACCTAGAGGTGGCATTAAATATATTTGAGGGCAAAATAAAATTGCTACACTGACACTTATATATTTCGTTCCTGTGATCGCAGCGAAGGCCGTAAAGCGATTCTTCAAGGTTGAATAATTCGTGGGTGTTAGATCGTAAATAAAAATATTGGGCAACGACTTGGATTGTTGTATTGTGAAGTATAACTAATGTTCGTTTCATATATAGCAGCTTCAATTCTTGAAGGAAATCAAAATGTACGTAGACGTATAAGCTTTTTCGAAAATCGTTCAATTTTTAAATTCAAATTTTTCTGTCTTTTGTAATTCTCGAAATACGTCTAGACTATGTATATAAATTTTGATATGATAAGATACTAATTTATGTTTTAATAAGACATATAAGGTGTCAATACACAATGTTTGAATCTGTTACGATAAGCTTCTCTTCTATTCTCTTCTGTACTCACCTTGCTATAATCAGGATAGAGCTTGAAACTTTTAAAAATATTTCTCATATTGCAAAATATCGAATAAACAAACATATATTGCGAAATTATGTTTACATTTAATAAATAACAAGCAAATATTGCATTAAATCGAATATTACATTAAAAGTTTAATTTTAAATTCTCAAAATCCAGCGAGTTAAGATCAAGATGAGCAATAATAATTAAAACTAACCATATCTGATAGGCATCAGGACGCCGCTTGAGAACAAAATTATTACTCTTTCAGTTTGTAACAAAGGAATTGTAAATTAAAAGATTTATCTGTCTATAATATCTATTGTGAATAACTTTTGAATTGACTTGAGAGTATTTATAATTGTAATAAAATATGTTAAATAAATAGCTTTACACTGTATCTTTCACATAGAAGGGTTGAGGGAATCTCAGGTAGACGAAGCCTAGTGTTCAGGCACTCCGTTTTCCATTTTCTGCCTTTAAAGGAGTGGTAAAACTCTACACAACTTGTGAACAAAGGAGACCCCAGGAACCGTGGGAAACAAGTGTCATGTCACTTCGTTCTCAGCTTTCCGCCGTTCGAAGCACTGTGTGGTCATTAGTAGTCAATGCCACACTTGCCTAGTTGCCAGAGCGAAGAAAGTGAAAATTGAATAATCCATCCTCCCCGAGAGGAAATCAAACCCATATGTCGTCGTATTTACAGGCAGTGATTATGGATCATCCTCTTATTTTTTGATGCTATTTTTATTTATTTTTTTTTTGTTTTCACGCTTTATCCCTGTCATGGCAGAAACAACCATAGGAACCTAGTCTTAAGATACTCTGTTGCTTTGTTCATGCTTTGTCCGTCCCTGTTTTCAGCCTTTTTCGAGGCATTGCTTGTTGAGTCACTGAACTAAACGCCGCGCTCTGCCTAATTTCCAGAGAAAAAATCATCTTCCCCGAGTAGGATCGAACCCGCAAACCGTCGCGTTTACAGGCAGATGCTACGTCTCTGCGCCTCGACGAAGTTATTTTCATAATGACTTATTTTTATAATACTAATTATGTTTATATCGTATATTAAACGTAGTTGCAACATTCACAATTTTAATGGGCCTACAATATGAATGTGTAAGTGGTACCTTGGTACAATAAGCCGCTAGCTTCTTTGTTTAAGGCATTTGAACATATTCAATAATTATTTAATATTTTATGGGAATAACTTGTTATTTCTTCAACATTCATTTTCATAATATACATACTATAACTATAATATTAGCGAGTAAATTTTATGTTTTTATATGAAATATATGTGTGTATATTTATATTTCTACGAGAAATAACTTAAGTGACCTTTAGATGTTGACGCTAGCGCTGTCGTTACTCACTTGAATAGAATCTGACTGTAAGCGCGATAGCTATGGGTTCGATTCTCACTGCTGGTATTATAACAAGGCAGCATTAAGTTCAGTCGCTAAAAACTTAATGTCTACAAAATTAAGTGGAAAGCAGAAAACTGGATCAATATATCCCTTACCATCCTCTCCTACATATTGAAAAATTAATTCTATTCTAATTATGAGCACATAGAATGAATTTTAATGTGAATCATCCACAAAGTTAAGAGCTACAGCTAATATAGCTATTGACGAAAAATTAAACCAACTACACATTCCTTACATTTTATAACAATAATAAAATATAAGAAGCCTGTATGTAAAATCTCATCTTACAAAGGTGACTAACCTCCTGACGATAAATAATAATGCCTCGAACAAAGCTATGAAATTAAATTCCACAAGAAATATTACCTTTTATGTATATTTAACAAAAAGGTGGAGAGATATTATTACGTCGCCTCCTTTGGGCCTATCAATATTATCGCTCACTGCCTTTAAGGTCATGTTACGGTAAAAATAACAAAATATGCAAATCCAACACAAACATTGCTTTTGTTTGTTTATTCGTCTTATTTATTTTGGTGTTTGGTGATGATTTTTCTTAAGTTGTCGTTTAATATTTATTTCTTACAGATTTTTTTATTAATAATCAATTATTATTAAAACTAGGGAATGTCTTGAAAACCGAAATGCGGGAATTGGAGTGTCTTGACACTACATTTTCTGTTTATATTACTATATTACGCTATTTTTTTTTTTTTTTTTTTTTTTTTTAGCTTCACGCTTTATCCCGCACAAGGCAGGGTAGGCAGAGGGAACTGCAGGGACCGTGGGAACCTAGTGTTAAGACACTCCGTTGCTTAGCCCCTGCTTTCTCCGTCCCCGCTATCATATTAAAAATTTAGATCGTTCAGGTAATCGGACTCGCATATCTAGGGTTGAGTACCAATTTTATGATTTTAGATCAGTAATCATAATACGACATGACACAAACGACATTTTTTAAATTGTGGGCTCATTTTCTACGAAATGCAATAAAGATACAAATTTGTAATGATATCTTGCTGTGTTCATTTTTAAAACTTACTTTTCTCTTATATTTGTACCTTTCTTTTTTTATATTTCATGAATTTAGATCACCGAAGTACTCTTACTCATATAAAAATCAAAAAATTCAATTTACCTGTCGTATATTCGTATGCATTTCCTCTTATATTACTATAGAAGTGCCTGAGAAATTTGACAGCACAGAAAAATATTCTAATCACTTGGAAATCACCTCAAATAACCACCATCAGCAACAACGTAACTTTAAATAAGGATCACATTTTTTCCTTTCTAAAAATAGTTACAAGTTAACACGTTTAGTACAAAGGCAACGCATACCACTAGCTCGCAAGTTCAATATACAACAGAATAAAATATATAAAAATTTTTTATCTTCATCACAGCCCTACCTATATTATGTAGGTACTACGTTAAGGTATGTACCTACCTATATTAACAAAATAACGTTATATATTTGACAACTACTACCATTCAAAGTTATAAGTTCTAAGTTTAAGTTTAAATAGTTGAAAAATATCTTTATTTTATTATTAAGCATCATACTCTAATACTTATACTTTGATAAGGTTAATAAAGTGCAATGATCCATGAAAGTTCAGTCATTTGTAAATTGTCATTACTTTTCCAGTATACGAACGATAACGATCTTTCTATGAGATTTATTTCATATAAGGATTTAATAATAATTGCAAAGATATAAAAATATGTTGTTGCTACCTATAAATAGAACATTCATACATATACAACTTCACGCTTTATCCCTAGCGGGGTAGTCAGAGAGGAACTAAGCGTCAAACGCCTTCCTACATACCTCTTTGTCAACTGCCATTAATCTCATCAAACATGCTCTCTGGGCTTCTCATGCTTAAGTGACATTCCTCTAGTTTTTTGATACTGCATTTTCGAAAGTCTGTCAGTTCTACGGTAATGGTGCTTTAATGGCTTAGAAGCTATACATAAAAGTGTTGTAGTAGGGTAGCAGAAAAGCCTAGTATCAACGCACTCTCTTATACCTTCCACAATGCACATTCAGGTCTTCTTTGCCCATGCATGATATTTGAAATGAATTTCATTTTTACCAATACTTCTCTTTGTTTAACCAATTTAAAATAAGCTACAGTCGCAATCTAGTTTGTATATATTGAGAAACTGCAAAGCAATATTGTAATTTACTTGTCTCAATAATTAGCGGATTTAAAATTAATTTTATAGAAGCTCTTCTTCTTATCCTCTCTGTGTAATTCCCATCACAAATGGTACAATTGCTGGCTGTCTCACAACTGTACGTGACTTGTTGACCTTCTGGTCTAGGTATGTTGGTGGAACTGGCTTATTTTTTATTCTAAAATCTTTTACTTTTAAATGTTCTACGTCAAAGACATTCAACGGTGTAATGTAATGGATAATGTCACCATTGATATATTTATTAGTGAGAGTGCGTTGCATATACACAAGTTTTAATGACACCCCATCTCACTTATCAAATATCCTAATTTCATTGGAAAAATTGGCAAGCATTAAAAGCTTTCTAACACCTAGAACTTAAATTTATTCGTCTCAATTCCTCCACACCAGACAGCTGATTATACTAAGGTCATCGCGGGTGTAGGAATCTAGGGAAGTACGCGAGGTAACTTAGAAATTGTTGTTAATAGTTTGATATACTAATTGTATTAACGGGCAAAGGATTGCCATCTCAAACGGCTCGTAAATTGTTTTAATTAATAATAAGACCCTACTGAACGATATTTTTTTCTTTAAGCTTCACGCTTTATCCCGCATACAGCAGGGTAGGCAGAGGGATCTATAGGAACCATACGAACCTAGTGTTAAGACACTACGTTGCTTAGTCCCTGCTTTCTCCGTCCCTGCTTTCTCCGTCCCTGCTTATAGTTTGAAAATAAATATTTCTGGCATATTCTAGCCTTTTCCGTTATTCAGTATAATATACAATAAATTAAACACAAAAATATTGTATTTGTATACAATATTATACTAAATTGCTCAACACAGTTTGTTATTGCGTATACATCTTAATGCGACTTTAGAAATTACTTTCCGTAATACTCATTAAAGCGCGACGTTAAGAACACTTAATGTCATGTAAATACCACTTAAAATCGCAATCCGAGACTAACAATTTTTTTTCTACATTATTCTTAATGAAATTATGTAATCGGAAACCTATCGAAACAAATCATATTATATGCTAAATTAAATACAAAAGTTCTAGCTTATCCATTTCAGTTTTTATAATAGACTTTTTTTGAACGTTTGTTTGGTTGAACGTACTAATCTCAGTAACTGTTCGCATGAAATTATAATATTTACTTTATGTTGGATAGTTCAATGATCAAGAAAGACTAGGTAGGTAGGTAGGTAAAAATTAGTACGGAATAAAGTTTGAACTTCAATACAAATTATGATAAAAAAAGCGGTTGGTTAAGTTTAACATAATATGGGAGCGTCTGCTTAGGCTTTTTAAATTATACATTTTTTACTAAAAACGACTAATATCGGTATAAATATTTTAATAAGTATTTAACATAAATACTCAATATTATTGACATAAACATGATTTTCAATATATTTTTTTTGTGAGATGACAGAGATATTCTCCTCTCTCCACTCAAAACTTAAACAAAAAATAGAAAAATAAAAAAAATGAGAATTCCTTAGTAAGGACCGACAAGGCTTACCTTGTAAGGTTGTTTCCACTGCGCCACTATGGCTTCAACTAAAGTTATTTTAATTAATAAGCGTTGTAATTTATAGTAGGCGAATTGCAAATGATGAAGGATGTCCTGATATCGTAGATCTCCCGGTTCTGCTCTAGCTTGTAAAACTTGCACCCACATGATTTTAATCGCTAAGTGGCTATGATTTTAATATTATGCGGAAAATGCTATAGTTCTGAAAATTTTCATACTTTATTCTCTTTGTTTGAATAGTTAACGCAGTGTTAGCAAAGAATATGTAGTATATAATTGGCAACTAAATTTTCATTTATAATTTTAAAAAAAATTGAAGTTTTTTACAAAAAATTTAAATTAATAAATGTGTAAGTGAAGTAATATATTGTAATATACGTATTTACATTTCGGTGTGTTTCAAGTCTCAACAAAGACTTAAGCCAAACTTTTACACAAGTTAAGCATTACTTATCATGTGATTTTTTTCTAACAGCGGTAAACTGAAGATGTGTGCATTTTAGTTAAGAAAAACTTTATAAATTGTGAAGCTTTAATACAAATTAGTATGTATAAAAAACATATCTAATATCCAATAAGTGATATATAGATTAAACGTCTGTCCTCTTACTTCACAACACTCCAAATCAGTGAATATTATATAAAAGCAGGTGAAGGACCTGTTTACATCGGCTGGTAACTTAAAAAAAAACACAAATCCTCAGGTAACATAGGAATATATAAAATTTTTAACATAATTTTATTACGCCACGATATTATCCTGATCAATTTTCGTACAATTTCGTGGAGATCGTGATAACAATCTCCGGTGCAATTTAAAAGCATGCAAATCAAGAGGTCATCCATCATTCCGGTAATAAAACCTCTCAATTTTTTAATTGTGATCACACATTCGGTCACGGATATGTTACAATATATGGGGTATAATGTGGGATGAGTGTTCACTGTACATGCAATGATTAATCTATATAAATATGTATGTATTATTTTTACCCAACTTTAATGCTGAGATTAAATATATTATAAATTGAAATTCTGTTTGGTAGGGTGTATTTTTCTCAGGTCATTTTGGTTTGAATTGGATATTAGTTTTTGTCATGTCGTAAGAAATAGAAGGTATTCATATAATTTACTTACAAACTTACAACTTTGTGGTATGTGCATGAGTATACTCATATATACTACACATACTTTAACATCAGGACCGTCGTGGCGCAGAGGCGCAACGTCTGCCTGTAACGCGACGGTTACTGGGTTCGATCCCCAGTCGGAGAAGATGGATTTTTCTATTTCCATTTTCTTCGCTCTGGCATCTAAGGCAAAGCGCGGCGTTGAGTTCCGCCACTCAACACGCAATGCCTCGAAAACGGCGGAAAGTGGGGACGGAGTAAGCAGGGACTAAGTAACGGAGTGTCTTAACACTAGGTTCTTATGGTTCCTGCAGTTCCCTCTGCCTACCCTGCCATGTGTGGGATAAAGCGTGAAGCTATAAAAAAAAAATACTTTAACATAAATAAATTAAAAAAATAATGTATCTGTACTGTAAAAATTAGTGAAAACCGCGAAGGGTTTGGGTTCGATTTCTAGAATATATTAAAACTGTTATGTGAAAACAGAACTACCTACAATTCATTTAATTTTGTCACCTAACAAAATATACTTTACAGGTGTAAACTGTGAACTGAATTAATTTACGGATTCAATGCCGAAGAGCAAATAAATTATTGACAAGTCATTAATATTACTATAACTGAACTCATAAATTTGTTATTAAGCTATCAAAAGCGAAAATTACAATAACTTACGAGGTATATTTCCAGTTATAACTGTGCGGTACAAACAGTAAGTGGGTTAATGAAACATCCTAGAGATTAATTACTAGAAAATGAACATTTGACGTATTATCTGAGATGAGTAAAGGAATTTTCTAATGGTAGTGATGTCTTTTTGATCTCATATTTTTTTATATTAAATTTTATGTGTAGATGACGTCTTTTGATCGAATTCTTAAAATTTTAAACTGATTTTTAAAGTTAAATCGCTTTAAAATTGAAAAAGCAAACTACCTTTCTACTCCACCGCCGCCACAAATCTCCAGTGTCATCCGAGGTGTCAGGTGCTATGGTAAATATTTTAAAATATATTATATTTGTAATAATATATTATTTTTTTACTTATTTAGTACTTTAAGTTGGCTATTTAAGGATTTTTGACATGTGTTTTCTTCATCCTTATTTTAGCAGCTTTAACCCACATATAGAGTAGTAAGCAGAAAAAACCTAGTGCTAAGACACTCTTTTCTGTTAGCAAAGCTGAATCTTAGCCACGGTCATAATTTAAAGCTTTACCACTGCGCCAGGACATGTATTGGTGTAAAGTAAAGCAATACGTACGTTTTTGGCTACGTCGTACATCTGGTGGAACCATCTTATAGATAAAAGAAAAGTCATATGCAAGAAAAATTGTGATGCAGAATAAGTAATAATAATAAATAGAACGTGCTCATAGACTTTGGAGAGAGAACGAGTGAAGAATGATAAAGTGATATATGAACCAAAAGTAAATGATAAGAGATTTAGGGGGAGACGTTGATTGACTATCTAAAGCACAGTATCGAGAATGCTGAAGGGAGTCACTTAACGAGCAAAATGACCCCGTGGAGAACACGTACGTAAAGGTTAATGACAGTGGACGAGGCAAAAGAAGTATGCAGAGAACGCAGCGTTTGGCGCTCATATCTCTTTAAGTAATCCGCGAGGGATAAAGCGTGACGTTAGAATTTTTTTGTTTTAGCTTAACGCTTTATCCTCCACGTGACAGGGTAGGCAGAGGAAGCTGCGAGAACCTAGTGTTAAGACACTCCGTTGCTTAGGTTCCTGCTTTCTCCGTCCCCGCTTTCCACCTTTTTTCGCGGCATTACGTGTTGAATGGCGGAACTCCATCTTTCCCGAGTGGGAATCGAACCCTCAAGCTGTATGTATGTAAAATATCAGGATCAATGAACAAAAAAAAAACAAAAAAACACAGTGCTAAGACACTCATTTCTCTACTCTACAGTATATTTACAAACACATAGTGATTACGATCAGGTAATATCTTACTATCTTACCCCTTTATCGCACACAATATATTAAAAAAGTACCCTGAAAATTCCATAGCAATGTCACCCTAGTTCTTCTTCCTTACAAAACCCACTTACACGTACAGTCATCTTAGTAACGATGTACTAAACATAAACATAATTAATAACGTCTCAAGATATAAAGATTAAACCTATAACAGGTGATTTTTATCTATCTGACTGTACATTGCAAAAATAGACCATATATATGTTTGTTTTATGATAATTCGAATCTATTAAGGTAAGTATTGTGACAATAACTTAGTTTATTTACATTTATTGCTCGTTTTAATATGTCAATATAGTATCATATTTACTGTTTTTATGCGTTTTGTGAATTATTTAGCTTGAAGTTGTCAGATTAGATATCGCAAAATAAAATTTTATTTATTCTATTTGTATTTCCATAAAAGTTTTTATCTGCAAGTTCATTCATTTATGATACAATACACATTTTAAGTACCAGAGGTAATTATGACTGCAAGTATAGTCGGCCGCATAAAAAGTAACACTGTATTGCTCATATGCACATCCAACATACGAATATTGATTTTTTCCTTAGATTAGCGCGTACAGCCAAACAAACTGATGGGCTAATTTTTTTTTATACATATATTTAAATACATATTATATAACGGATGTTAAAAAATCTAATGACCTAAATTTTTTAAGAAATAAAGTAAAGAAGAAGAATTTAAAAAATATTGAAGGAAAAATAAAATGCTAAGAATATAAATAATAAGAAAATATGTTTCAACATATTTATTTTAAACTACCACCATCAAAATCAATATGTTTTTATTTTTTTTGTCTATTAAATAGTGATATCTTTAAAATAAAACTTTGAGTGTCTAAAATTATACGAGAAACCGCCAAAAGCGTCTTCACGAACAAGTTTGAAGCAAAATAAGAAAAAAAAAAGCAAGTAAAAGAGGTGTGATTTGTATGCATTTTCGCACCACTCGATAAGAATATTCGATTAACGATTGAAAGAGAATCGATATCGGGTATTGGCTCACAATTTTTTCTTTTGCGTCGCTATAATATGTAAACGTGATAACATTGAGAGGTTTATCGTATTAATAAATATGTTAAAGGTTTTATTAGTACTGCAGATACGATGGCTTGAATTCAACTGATATCGATAGCTTAATGAAACTCCTTTTTATACACTTTGCAATTTATTCCATTAAAGTGCTATATTATCTATAGTTAATGTAGAACGTATGGTATTTTATAAAGTGTTTGCAATTTTCAAAATGTAACACTTGCTAATAAACCTATACGTTGTTCGTTCGTATATTTAAGTACTCAATTTTCGCAAAGTTTCTTTAAAAATATTTTTTTTTTTAGCTTCACGCTTCATCCCGCACAAGGCAGGGTAGGCAGAGGGAACTGCAGGAACCGTGGGAACCTAGTGTTAAGACACTTCGTTGCTCAGTCTCTGCTTTCTCCGTCCCCGCTTTCCGCCGTTTTCGAGGCATTGCGTGTTGAGTGGCGGAACTCAACGCCGCGCTTTGCCTAGTTTATCAGAGCGAAGAAAATGGAAATAGAAAAATTCATCTTCTCCGACTGGGGATGGAACCCAGTAACCGTCGCGTTACAGGCAGATGTTGTGCCTCTGCGCCACGACGGTCCTCTTAAAAATAAATTATTAATAACAAATGTCTTTCATTGTAAATTTTAAAGTGTTATATAAAAATAAAATTACATACATCCTACTCTCAATACAACCAGCCCCTCAGAAGAAACTTGGTAATTTTTCCAAAACGGTATAATAAATCAATGCAAAAGTGATGAAGAAACGCGTATTGCAATTCAACCGTTTGATTTATGCACTGTAAATCATATTAATTGTAATTCGTTAAGCTCGTACCGCCGCGGGTACGTAGGTACCTTTTTTATTTTGTTTCGGTTCCAATACACTAAGCTGTTCTCACGTTTTATTATTCGTTTGTAGGTGTTTAATAATTTAAAGCCTCAATTTAGTTTGTTGAATCATTTGCATAAAGGTGCATTTAATAGGTTTGAATTCAGCGATGATAATATTGTCTATGATATACTTACTTCACTTTAAATTCAGTATCTACATCGTATTCTATGTAGTAATAATATTTTTTAACCGTTTTAATTTGTACTCATATATTATTAATTATTAGTTAATTAATTTTACAAACTATAATAGAGATAGAGGGACAGTTCGGTTAATTTCCGATTGTGTCCTTAGTACCGATTAAAAATCAGGTAAAAAGACATGAGGCACCGTAGATGAGAAGATGAGAAAGCTATACGTAGATTGTACGTTAGGTGTAGATTTAGACCGTAGTTTTATGCACTCTGCCCTATGGCTTGCTCTCTTGAGTAAAGAATGAAGCCTTTTGAAGTGAAACTTCTTTAGGCGCATGAGGGTAAAATTTTCACAGATGAAACGTCACGCCGGTATGCAACAGAAGTGTCGGCAAAGAGAGAGAGAGTGATCGAGACTGATTGAGAGAGAGTAAGACAACAATATGTTTTTATAAAGAACGTAGCATGAGCAACTAGCCGTGGAGTGAGAGTAGGGAGCAAGCGAGTGAGAAAGATTGAGAGAAAAAGTGAGACAGAGCGAACGTCGTATCACGCATAGTGCTATGGAGTGTGAGGTGGGAGAGAGCTATAGTGAGAAAGATTGAACAAGAGAGAGAGAGAATACGGGATATCGAGAAAGAATACACGCCCTATTGGTTGTGTATTCCTTTACTAGTAAATTATTAGAACTTTAGATGGCATTTCTGTCGCATAACGTAATATTTACAATATCATTAGGCACTTCTACAGTGAATAAACAGTGAATAACAATAAGTGAATTTTATAAATAAAAACTTTGAGAATAAATTTGTAAGTTGTCCTGTATCAAGCAATTATTCGAAGTAGGTAAAATATATCTGTTATCTTTTTGTTTATTTATAATTTTTTATGATAATTGGTTTGAAGGTTAGGTAGTTTTAATATTTACAAATAACATGTGGTATTTCAACTTGCCACTCGTCATTTGATAATTTAATAAATCATTTACCATAAAATAAAAATATTTCATAAATTCGCTTTTCTAAATTTTGAATTCAAAAACAAAACTTAATTAAAAATTTCTAATATTGACAAAAAACACGTGGCATTTTTATTTACAATTCGTCATTTGAGATTTCAATAAATCATTGTGCATAAAATACTAATAACAATATTTCATAAATTCTTTTGACGAAATTTTAATTTAAAAATTGGAATTTCTAGAGTTATCATTAATTTACAAAAATGTTGTGTATATTTAAATTGGATTAGGTATTTTTAATATTTACAAAAAATCACGAGGAATTTTAACTTAATATTTAACATCTGAGATTTGACTATATTATTTTATTTTAATGACAATTAAATTCCTAACCTATCTTCCTTTGGAAATTTAAAGTTTTAGATTTGTATAAATATAAACAAGATTTATAAATTAGTTCGCCAAAGAAGTTTCACTTCTGACATGTGTACTTTGTACGCACGCATGTTCTTTTTTCTATATAGCTTCACGCTTTTATCCCACATGTTGCAGAGTAGGCAGAGGAAACTGCAGGAACTGTGGAATCTAGTGTTAAGACACTCCGTTGCTTAGTCCCTGCTTTCTCCATCCCCGCTTTCTACCTTTTTCGAGTTTTACTTATTTATTATTCATAAAAATTAGCAAATGTAAAGGTTTTAAATTAGTACTGTTATTGTCGTACATTTTGTACTATAATAACTGTAGTGTAAAACTGTGGCACAGTTATTAACTCCCACCCCACAAGCGTTTTTTCTCACGATAATACATTTATGTTTGTATTTATATACGCATATAAAGAAAAAATATTTTAACCGATTGAGTGACAACCAAATACAGTCGAAGATTATGGACGTAGATAGTTACATGTAACACTACATAACCTAACTAACCTAACCTAACTTTATACATATATTAATATTTAGAAATTCTTACAGAAGCGGATTATCTTTTAACAGCAACAATGTTATTATAGCACAGTGGAATAACTGTAAACGTTGGTAGTGGGATTAAATACCCCACTAGAAGGAATGTTGTGAATAATTTTTATTTCTCCTCCTGCCAGAGAAAGCGTGGCGTTACTTCCGCCACTCAACACACAATCTCTTGAAAATTTAGAGATAAAATATGTTTTATGAAAAACGTTAATATTCTCCGGCATAACAGAGAAACATACAAGAATGCGTTTTAAATGGGTCATACAAAAAATTAATATGTAAAATAACAAGTGAAATTTCATCTTAACAAGTATCCTAAAATACCTTACCTTACCTTATTTATACAACGCTTAAGCCGGTGCCGTCCTCAAGAGAAAAATCGGCAAAATTACAAGCATTTTGTTGAGGATTCTTATCCGAACAATAAATTTGTCCCCTCAGCGATATTTATGAAGGCTGGAGATAGCATTAATAACGCGAACATTTGCCTAATAAAAAATATTACATAATTTGAAGAAATGTCTTTAATTAAATTTCTTTTTTGGAGTTCCAGAGCGTAATGGAAGTACTTATAGTTTTGTCTGTATGTTCTTTGTAACTTCTTGGTAATATGGTTAGGTAGCCAAAAATGTAAATGTTTCATAAATATTTTAAATATCTTTAATTTAGCATTACTCAATATCCCGAGCATATGACAAGATAAGAAAAAACGTAGGGTAAAGAAATTATGTTCCAGTTCCTACAAGAATTAGTGATATCGCGCGTTGTTTACAAAATTCTACAGATTATAAATATACTATCAGAGGCAAAACGTCAGACTGTGAACGTTATGGTTGTGAGTTTGGTTTCCACGAATTAATTATTTTCATTTTATTCGCACTGCTAAAAAAAGGCTAATTTTCAATACTCAACAAGCAAGGCCTTGAAAAATGAAAAACTTCTGTTTTAAACATAGTTAAGTATTAAGTCTCTTTGCCTACCGTACTATATGCGGGATAGAGAGTGAAACTAAAGCAAAACAAAAATTAATACTATATCTATTAAAAAAGAGCTATACTTACGAAATAGAACACCAACTGCCATTTAAAATATTATTTAATCAATCAACAGAGAGCTCAAGTAAAAGTATCTATAGACTTCAAAGCCGTCAAACTCAAGTGGTATTCATTAAAAAATATAATTGCAAAAGTAATTATTGGGTTATTGCAAATCATTATATCGAATGATTTCTAAAAGTTTCTAATGAAATTATTCTTTAATTCTCTGTTTTGAGAGTGGTGGAAAAATTTATGTTTGTTAAATGTAAATGAGTGAGGACCGTCGTGGCGCAGAAGCCTACGTCTGCTTGTAAACTCGAGTTTGTGAGTTCGATTTCCACTCGTGGAAGATGCTATTTTCATTTCCATCTTCTTCGCTCTGACAACTAGGCAAAGTGTGGAGTTGAATTCCGCCATTCAATACACAATGCCCCGAAAAGGCGGTTCCTTCGGTTCCCTTTGCTATGTGCGGTAGCATAAAGTTATAAAAAAATAAATACTAATTATTATATTAAATAAAATGACTTAACAGCATTATCGAATTGTGGGTAATGATTCTGTTTTTAAAGTATATATAGGCCATGGTGTTTAATACCGCGATTTAATACAGAATGTACCGAGTTTGGAAAAAATGAGATCATTTCATATGTAAGTATTCATATGTTCATATGTAAATATGTGATCCTGACAAGTAAATATATAGGTGGATTTTAGATGTTCATAATTAGGCTGTGTAATTAGTAATCTGTGTATTAGTCGATTAGATCAGGGAGTAACGTAATTAAATACCTTGATAATTAAGTTTATTACATATGTTTAAAAACTTTTCCCACTTTTGACATAAATAAAATGATAAATAAAAGACAAAAATATATATAAAGAAAATTAAAGAGATAATATGTTTTTGGAAAACAAAAGGATTATCTGTCTCAATTCAATATTTTTTTTTTTTTAGCTTCACGCTTTATCCCGCACAAGGCAGGGTAGGCAGAGGGAACTGCAGGGACCGCGGGAACCTAGTGTTAAGACACTCCGTTGCCTAGTCCCTGCTTTCTCCGTCCCCGCTTTCCGCCGTTTTCGAGGCATTGCGTGTTGAGTGGCGGAACTCAAGGCCGCGCTTTGCCTAGTTTACCAGAGCGAAGAAAATGGAAATAGAAAAATCCATCTTCCTCGACTGAGGATCGAACCCAGAAACAGTCGCGTTACAGGCAGACGTTACGCCTCTGCGCCACGACGGTTCAATAATTTGGATACAATAAAAATAAAAACAATAGAAAGCAAGCGCCTATTTCCGGCAAAGCATTATTTAATGATCAACTTCGAACTTTAACGCTATCAGTTACCTGTTCCACTATGATTAAAACTTTCCAGAAACCTACCAAAAGTCTGACCTAACTTACCAAATGTCGATAGTGCTGTAGCTGAATGTGAAGATCCTAAGTTTTTTCAGATACAGTACAGTAGTGAAGAAAATTATTGAACAATGTACTCACTTTGTCTATTCCATCCAATTCGTAGTATTCGTTGATGTGTCACAATCTCATGTTGTCTATAATCGATATATATATATATATATATATATATATATATATATATATATATATATATATATATATATATATATATATATATATATATATATATATATATATATATATATATATATATATATATATATATATATATATATATATATATATATATATATATATATATATATATATATATATATATATATATATATATATATATATATATATATATATATATATATATATATATATATATATATATATATATATATATATATATATATATATATATATATATATATATATATATATATATATATATATATATATATATATATATATATATATATATATATATATATATATATATATATATATATATATATATATATACATAGCACCGACATATACATAGCAATAATATACATAACATTTTTTAATAAAATAGAACACCCTGTAAAATACAACAGTAGTATCCAGCATACAATTTAATGACACCAATTTTGCCCATTTTCATTATTTAAATATAAACTAAATACTCATTCAATGTCAAGTTCATCGTGACCCTGTGACTAACAAGACATGTTTCGGAACTAGTCGTCAGTCACAGTTTTGTAATAGAGGACATAATTTTCATGTTCACTTCATTTTATGTGAAATTAGTAGTTCCAACTAACAAAAGCGCGGCGTTGAGTTCCGCCACTCAACACGCAATGCCTCGAAAACGGCGGAAAGCGGGTACGGAGGAAGCAGGGACTAAGCAACGTAGTGTCTTAACACTAGGTTCGTATGGTTCCTGCAGGTACCTCTGCCTACCCTGCATATGCGGGATAAAGCGTGAAGTTAAAAAAGGAAAAGAAAAAAAAACTACCTCCTTTCTTATCTATTATACAATACTTTCTTAAATTTAGTAGGTACATGATTAGTGTACATTTATACATACTTATAACAGTAAAATGTAACTATACCTATGTATATACTAAACATATGTAGGAAGAACTATTTTAGGGCACTATTTATTATCAATATCACAGAAGCAAATTATATTAATTACACATATAATTTTTTTGACAGTTTGTGTTTTTGTGCATATCATAGAATCAGCTTAAAGGATAGATAAAAGACGCAGATGCTGTGGAAATCTAGTGTTAAGACACTCCGTTCCCCGCTTTATTATATAGAAATAAATAACCTAAAACTGCCAACACTATACACATATATTTTCATATATACATATTAAATACAAAATATAAATAGTATGCTTTAATAATATAAAGCACACATCTACAAATATATAATATATGTAGATATATATATACAGCTACATCTTGCAGTATAGTCTAAGATAACTTGAGTCGGCAAGTTGCAGCAGTTTGTGCTTAATTAGTTAAATTTGTCTACGATTCAGCTCGGTCTGTTTTTAACAGTTGTAACTAAGCTAAATAATATATTACTAATTCCTACGAAAACTATTTCTGTCTTGTTCTTTAGTGACTTTACCTACATACTTTCTCGTTAATTACTATATTTACTAATGTCTATACCATCTGTGAATTGAATTTTGATTAATTTTATCATAAAGTAATTGTACGACGAAGTAACGAGATATGTGCCTAGTATTTGTTCGTTATTATTTAAAATGTTAGTTCTTCTTAAAACTCTCCGTTTTCTGTGTCCATCTATCGAAACATTGCAGTTGAGTGGCGGAACTCAACGCTACGCTTTGAGTTGTTACGAAAAATTGAAATATATATAAGTAAGTGGAATTTCAATATAAGTAATAGTGAAACCACCGCTATTTGTCAAAATTGTACCTACAAGATCAGAAGATATATGTATATATATATATATATATATATATATATATATATATATATATATATATATATATATATATATATATATATATATATATATATATATATATATATATATATATATATATATATATATATATATATATATATATATATATATATATATATATATATATATATATATATATATATATATATATATATATATATATATATATATATATATATATATATATATATATATATATATATATATATATATATATATATATATATATATATATATATATATATATATATATATATATATATATATATATATATATATATATATATATATATATCTTCTGATCTTGTAGGTACAATTTTGACAAATAGCGGTGGTTTCACTATTACTTATATTGAAATTCCACTTACTTATATATATTTCAATTTTTCGTAACAACTCAAAGCGTAGCGTTGAGTTTCGCCACTCAACTGCAATGTTTCGATAGATGGACACAGAAAACGGAGAGTTTTAAGAAGAACTAACATTTTAAATAATAACGAACAAATACTAGGCACAATCTCCTTACTTCGTCGTACAATAACTTTATGATAAAATTAATCAATATTCAATTCACAAATGGTATAGATTTTAGTAAATATAGTAATTAACGAGAAAGTATGTAGGTACAGTCACTAAAGAACAAGACTGAAATAGTTTTCGTAGGAATTAGTAATATATTATTTAGCTTAGTTACAACTGTTAAAAACAGACCGAGCTGAATCGTAGACAAATTTAACTAATTAAGCACAAACTGCTGCAACTTGCCGACTCAAGTTATCTTAGACTATACTGCAAGATGTAGCTATATATATATCTATATATACTATATATTTGTAGATGTGTGCTTTATATTATTAAAGCATACTATTTATATTTTGTATTTAATATGTATATATGAAAATATATGTGTATAGTGTTGGCAGTTTTAGTTTATTTATTTCTATTCAATAAAGCGGGGAACGGAGTGTCTTAACACTACATTTCCACAGCATCTGCGTCCTTTATCTACCCTTTAAGCTGATTCTATGATATGCACAAAAACACAAACTGTCAAAAATATTATATGTGTAATTAATATAATTTGCTTCTGTGATATTGATAATAAATAGTGCCCTAAAATAGTTCTTCCTACATATGTTAAGTATACATATAGGTATAGTTACATTTTACTGTTATAAGTATGTATAAATGTACACTAATCATGTACCTACTAAATTTAAGAAAGTATTGTATAATAGATAAGAAAGGAGGTAGTTTTTTTTTCTTTTCCTTTTTTAACTTCACGCTTTATCCCGCATATGCAGGGTAGGCAGAGGGACCTGCGGGAACCATACGAACCTAGTGTTAAGACACTACGTTGCTTAGTCCCTGCTTCCTCCGTACCCGCTTTCCGCCGTTTTCGAGGCATTGCGTGTTGAGTGGCGGAACTCAACGCCGCGCTTTTGGTAGTTGGAACAACTTATTTCACATAAAATGAAGTAAACATGAAAATTACGTCCTCTATTACAAAACTGTGACTGACGACTAGTTCCGAAACACGTCTCGTTAGTCACAGGGTCACGATGAACTTGACATTGAATGAGTATTTAGTTTATATTTAAATAATGAAAATGGACGAAATTGGTGTCATTAAATTGTACGCTGGATACTACTGTTGTATTTTACAGGGTGTTCTATTTTATTAAAAAATGTTATGTATATTATTGCTATGTATATGTCGGTGCTAGGCCAGGGTTTCGTTGTGCAGAGTCCATTTTTCAGAATAAAATAACAGAGTGGTAGCAATTGGTTTATTCTCGTACAATAGTTAATACGGAAGAGATTTACGATACATAATTCAGTCCTTTTATTTATTTAACAGCTGCCATTTCTGTCCAATATTCAAAATTAACATCATAAAGAACTTAACATTGCAAATAGGTTTTATTGATTTAAATAATTAAACATTAATTTCAATACTAAATACTTTCTAACAATAAAATCATAAAATGTATATTGATTTGCGCCCATATATACATTTATAATAGCCACTGTTGACTCTTCTCCACGAAAATGCGTTCCGATCTGTGGTAGCGATATGTTTCAAAAAATACTTATATAAAGTGCATTAAAAAATACTTTGATTTCGGATATATAATACATTCTTATAATTTAACAGGTTTTAAGAAATAACCAATTTACATAATATTATTTACGTAATTTAGTACAAAACTGATAACATGTAACAGATGACGTTGTTCTTTATAAGGTTGAATTACTTAGCTACACATATGCGAGAGATGCTATAAGCTTTAAATGAACATACTATGTTTATGATATTACTTTAATTACTTTACTGGTTTAGTCGCACATGAGTTTGAACCGGTTATTATAGAAAGTTCGTTAAAGTTATTTTCACATTCATTTATATTTGCATATTTTCTTACAGGGATCATCCCAGTGTCAAGTTATAATAATTCCTTGGAGTTGTAAGTTCAAATTCTACTTATTTTCACTTCATCGTTCTGATGACACAGCGTTGAGTTCCGTTACCATGTAATGTCTGGAGAATTTGGTTAATAGAGTATATTAAAACTAAATCCCTTTAAATTCTTACTTATATTTTCGCCAATAAATTTATAAAATCAAATTAACGTTAAAAGCATATATTAGAAAATCTAAATTCAATAAAACGAAAGCATTACGATAATTAATGAAAACTGCCACGGATAATTTTATAACCTATAGGATAAAGTTCTTGTATTTTGGACATCTTTACGATCGTATAACTTGGCTTGCAAAACGAACTAATTTAAACTTTAATCGTAATAACCTATTAAGTCTTTACTATGTGGAGATTCTGACTCTCCTTGGTAGAAATATATATAATTTGTTTTTGACAAGGAATAACATTCAATCACTTTTTGTTGTTGCTTAAGAAGATATGCAAAGCGTACAGACTTCTTTGCTTATACTATACTAGCTTTTTTTAGCTTCACGCTTTATCCCGCTTATAGCAGGATAGGCTGGGATAATCGCAGGAACTGTGGGATCTTTGTGTTAAGACACTCTGCTTTACGCGTTTTCGAGACATTGCGAATTGCCTCTTGTTCTAGTATAATTATATATTATGCAATTTTAAATTTAAGTTATTATGATAGAATTTCATCTCAATACTAGTGATTAACTGCAACTTCGTTGCTTTATTTTACTTGATTAGTTTAACCACCTTTCTCAAACACAAAAATGTGTAGCATAGCACAAAACAAAAGAACAAATCACTAATTTTCGTTAAAAAGCAATATTTATTGGAAAGAAAAAAGACTTACTTATTAAAAGAATTTGAGCGTAGTTTTAGAGATTAGCGGGCTTATACTAATACACTCATGAATTTCATTACTATATTAGATCAAAATAACTTTTAAGTCTATATTTTTTTCAACTTCACGCTTCATCCTGCACATAGCAAGCTAGGCAGAGGAGACCGCAGGAATCGTGGAAACCTAGAGTTAAGGCACTTCTTCTTATGCTTTATTTATTCATTATTATAGTCTATATTCTTTTAGTCGCTTCAAATAACTTTGACTTACGTAGCTTTATAGTAAATTAACTATCAACAATAATCTCTGACAATCCAATTAGCATCCAAAAAAAGTTTAACAAATATTTATTTAAAATCAGTACATTTACTTCATTAGCTTGTTTAAGTAGCAATTAATTATTTTCATGGTCATTAAACCGATAATTAAATTAAGCTGATAATATAAGTATAAAGCTGTAAATGCTATACGAGAGCTTAATATTTTTTTTTTTTTTTTTTTTTTTTTTTTTTTTTTTTTTTTTTTAGCTTCACGCTTTATCCCGCACATGGCAGGGTAGGCAGAGGGAACTGCAGGAACCGTACGAACCTAGTGTTAAGACACTCCGTTACTTAGTCCCTGCTTACTCCGTCCCCACTTTCCGCCGTTTTCGAGGCATTGCGTGTTGAGTGGCGGAACTCAACGCCGCGCTTTGCCTTAGTTGCCAGAGCGAAGAAAATGGAAATAGAAAAATTCATCTTCCCCGACTGGGGATCGAACCCAGAAACCGTCGCGTTAGCCGCGTTACAGGCAGACGTTGCGCCTCTGCGCCACGACGGTCCTTAATATTTGTTTATATATAATAGTTTCCCACGTATATAGGAGAATTTTAAGCTTTTTTTTTACATAAGTGATATTTTGACATCATAATTTAAATATGAATAAAAGGAAAAATGTATATAAAAAAGAAAATAATAATAACTTGCGTCTTAGATATCCTCGAAGCAGACTGAAATTTATCTAGTAGATAAATTAGCGACAACCAAGTTAGTTAGCAGCACTTAATTAGTATTTGTTTGAAATATAAGAAAAATCGAAAGAAAGTGGGGACGGAGAAAGCAGGAACTAAACAACGGAGTGTCTTAACACTAGGTTCAAATGGTTCCTGCAGTTCCCTCTGCCTACCCTGCCATGTGCGGGATAAAGCGTGAAACTATAAGAAAAATCGGCTTAACAGTATTTTTAACCATCGGGTTTATGTAGATAAATAAATCTGCGCTTCAATAATGTCACTTATCATTTTTTATAGCTTCACGCTCTTAAGCCGCATGGTACATAGCCTTAGTTGTAAGTAATATTAAATAAAAAAAAGTAAAGATTATTATACATGTTTATTATGATAAATATTAATTATATATATTATGTATTAATATAATCAATATTTGTGATAAGAACATATAGTATAAGTTAAAAAAAGGGTACGGACCAAGTGTCTGTAAAATATTTTAAATAAATAAAAACCCGCATGGCACGGCAGGGTAGGCAGAAGAAACCACAGAAACCTAGTGTCACTCAGTTCCCTGTTTTTCGCCTTTTTGAGACATTGCATGTTGAGTGGCGGATATCAACGCAGCGCTTTGCCTAGTTGTCAGAGCGAAGAAAATGATGAACTGTTAATAAGTGAAGTAAACATTTTGGTCCTATTTATACAAACATTGCACGAACGTAGGAATATAAAATTGACTTATCCCATCGTGTTGTAGGAACACCGAGCAGCGCTTGGGATTTGCAACCCAGGTGTAGGTTTAAAGGGCCCTTTTAAAATGCATTAACGCTCACCTCCACTGTCCGAGCTCCTCCCACTACCTAACCACATTTTAAATGATTCTACCAACACTGCCTTCGAGGTGCGTTCTGGAAATGAATTTGTGATAGTTGTGGACAGGCCGAGATCTTTTAGTAAACTATAGAGAGATATCGCTGTTATCTCTTGCTCCTACTTCAACCGCAAATACGCTATCTATAAACTCTATTCCTGCTCAGTCCGTTTGTAAGATCGAATTACTTATTGAGTTATGATAGTGACTTTTCGGGATATTTATTTCTCACGTAACTGTAAGTTCTACCAGTAGTACCCGTTTTAAGCTTCGAAAACAAAAAAAGATATCCGGTTTGGATGACGAAACACTAATATCCTCAGGGATTCTATACTGTTTATCATACGTGTCTATCACAAGTGTCTAATCAGGAGCTGGATCTAATATGGAGAAAAGCTTTTGTGTAGGTTTTATATAAGAACCTTCTTTCGCAGCTTTTGCTGGTTGTTATGTTTCTCTGTGCTCTTGCTACTGAAAGACTAACAGCTTCACGTATGATTTCTAGTACTTTGTGATGGCGCCGCAAGTATTGACCACTAACTAAGAGTAGCCTACACAACACCAGCATGTTGCCTCTTTACAGATGTAGCAAGATTTATCGGTAGCTTTACCCCATCTTACTAAATTACTTTGATCTAGAAGAGTCATTTGGAACGCATTTAGGTAGAATTTTAATAGTGCTGGAGACCAGTCGTGAATTAGGGTTCGCCATTTTAAAGCTAAAGGGATACAGAATTCTCCTATAGTCACTCATTTTGCATTTCTAAGCCCATTGCGTGCACTTTATACCTATCGTTCGCGTCTTGCCGAATAAAACATTTTATTATGTCTGTGTCTTGGACTCTTTGATCCTAAGCCTACTCTAGTAAATTGTGCTCCTATCATAAATTATTATATTTTTCCCGCGGTTTGTGAGTACTACTTGCACCAATTTCGACTAAATCAAAGTCAAAAATGAGAAGCGGAATATTTTAACAACGTGCAATTAATATATTATTTTGAATTGAAAAAAATCATGCTATATATTTTGGAGATATTGTAAAATTGTAAAAATCTTCTCTTGTCATCTTCCTTAAATGGAGATAGAACTCACACACATCGTATTCAAAGCCCGGACTGTCCCACTACGCCATATGGCATCTTCACTGTTAATATTTAAATTTATTACCTCCACATTGAATTCCCCGCATTGTGATTTACACCGGTCCGATATCAACAATATACACATTATTCAATCAGTACGTGCATATATTTATACGTTTCTCTTTTCAACGGATACGTTGCCTTAAATTATTATTCTGTAAAGAATATTTATTTTTTTCGAATGCATTATGCGAGAAACGGTATCGGTATATCGCTAAATTATTACGGTATTCAAAAGATTGGGATTTTTTTGTATGATGCTAAGGTTTCTTGATTATTTGAATTATAAGTTGACATTGATATTTATGACATCAGTGTGATGCAGCTGATTCGAATGAGAAGCAGTATAAGAACAGTAACAGTAGATTCCGTACTAGAAATGCATGCAATGAATCTAATGTATGCAATGTGTGTAATGTATACAATGCATTTAATGCAATGTTTACGTTCAAATTTAAAAAAAAAAATCTATCTCACTTCACACAGAAATACTTTTAATAGTGTTTCGCTGATATTAAAATTTTGTAATCGGCACCGTTCCATCGGTATATAAAAAATGTAAATACATACTATATATGTTTGAAAATTATTATTTTCACTTAACTTTTGCAAGCTTGTAATATGTGAGTAAGGGAGCCTAGTAAATTAAACAACTTGTGGAATTTAAAGGAAACGTAATGTTAAGTTGGTCTAATTTTTAACATTTTATTTATTTTATCAGACTATCAATCTATAGTTGACAACAGAAACCGTCGAGTTTAATGCCAATAACGTAATCTCGATTTTGTGCCAAAACACATTTATAACTACACTACAAAAATTATGTTTTCTTTAATATTAAACACTATTATATTATATTATATTTATAAAAAATACCAATAGACTTAAGAAAAATAAGTAGTAATTTGTGTACTTTCTTTTACTGTTTTCATGAAGACTCCAAGGCTGGATCATGAGTTCAATATGATAAATATTAATTATAAATATAATGTATTAATATTAATATAATCAATATTTATGATAAGAACATATAGTATAAGTTAAAATAGGATACGAACCAAGTGTCTGTAGAGTGAATTATATTTAAATAAAAAAGGCTGGATCAGAAAACTGAACTTGTTACGCATACTTGTCAAATACTTGCTTATTTACGAACACTTAAATATAACTTAAATATATACGGGAAGTGCTTTAACACTTTTATCTCTATTTTATTTCACACCAAAAATACGTAAATAGGTCAAATAAATACTAATAATAATTAATAATTTCACTCAAACTGAATCTCAATATTACTATCAAAAATTTCAATACTTAATCAATTTTAAAGATAACAGACGTTTAATAAAGCTGGTTGTGAGTCACGATACATTGTTTACTGCCTCGATTTGGTCTGTAATGAATGCTTTATAAATAACTTTTAAACGGATAGCAAATCATTGCTGGCGGTTGTTTTGGTTTTGAGATCTTGAGTTACATTACGCACCTGCTTTTTATGTGAATTTTGTTTTGTTTATTTAAATTATATTTAGTATAGCTCGTTGATAAGAACGTATGGCTTAGTTGTATAACAGTTGAACGTATTTCAAGAGTCGCAGGTTCGAATTGCCTGTTCAATTTATATACGTTTTGTAATAAAATACTTTTTTGATACGTGGAAATTATTTTATGGGTAGATTTAACTTGCTTGTAAGACACACTGTTTCTCGCTTTTTGAGGCATTGTTGAGTGGCGCAACTTAGCGCCGCGTTCTTCCCTTATTATCATAGTGAATAAAAAAATAAAAATATCTATTCTTACCGAGAGAGAATCTAACCCTCAAACCGTCGCGTAAATAGGGAGATATTGTGCCTCTGTACCACAACGGTCCTCCATCTTCCTTTTTTTGTTTAAGTTATATTATAGCTTGGTTTGAGAAGCGTGTGACTAGTTCCCATCCCAGGCTTTTGTAAAAAAGTTTGTTCTTTAGAAACGAAAAAAAAAATTATATTAGAAACTAGAAAGATAAGCTTAGTAACACCTTTATATAGCATGATTGAATTATTTTATTATTTTTTAATATAGGTAGAGGTTTCTTATCCCATGTATAAGATGGAAACAGATATATACTAATTTAAAATTTTTATACAACCTCTTTCACTTTATAATATGTGTACCTTAATTTATGTCAAGATTGAAAAATAAGCTTGAAAATTATTCTTTTGGGACCCAACGAAATATATAATTTAACCCTATACCTAAATAAGTGTAAAATGATATTAGCTTACCGTTCTTCGTATATATATATATATATATATATATATATATATATATATATATATATATATATATATATATATATATATATATATATATATATATATATATATATATATATATATATATATATATATATATATATATATATATATATATATATATATATATATATATATATATATATACTTAGTCTGGCCATAAATACTGTTACTATTCAAAAAAAGAAAATATTACGTTTGAATTTGGAATCTGTCATTTTTATATGATTGCTTGGTGTGTTTTCTTATTTTCGCGCCATTATATTGTTAAATATTTTGTTATATTAAAATGGAGTGGGGTGATAAAGAGAACCGAATCGCTGTGATTGCCTTACATAAAGTAGGTATGGAGAAAAGTGCAATTTTTAAAACCCTCCACCCACTTGGTATTAGTCAAATGTTTGTTTACCGGGCTATTGATAGGTACAATGATACCTCCTCTGTTTGTGACAGAAAAAGATCTGGCCGTCCACGTACCGTTCGTGTGAAAAAGGTGATTAAAGCAGTTAGGGAAAGAATTCGAAGAAATCCTGTCCGTAAGCAAAAGATTTTATCTCGGGAGATGAAGATAGCTCCTAGAACCATGTCGCGTATATTAAAAGATGACTTAGGACTTGCAGCCTATAAGAGACGTACTGGTCACTTCTTAACTGATAATTTAAAGAAGAATAGGGTGGTAAAATCCAAACAACTACTTAAGCGGTACGCAAAGGGAGGTCACAAAAAAATTTTGTTTACGGATGAGAAAATTTTTACAATTGAGCAGTATTTTAATAAACAAAATGACCGTATTTATGCTGGAAGCTCTAAAGAAGCTTCGCAATTAGTAAACAGAGTACAACGTGGGCATTATCCCACTTCAGTGATGGTTTGGTGGGGTGTTAGCTATGAAGGGGTGACTGAGCCATATTTTTGTGAAAAAGGTATTAAAACGTCGGCACAAGTTTATCAAAATACCATTCTTGAGACGGTAGTTAAGTCTTTAACTAACACCATGTTCAATAACAAAGAATGGTGCTTTCAACAAGACTCGGCACCGGGTCATAGAGCTCGATCCACCCAATCTTGGTTGAAAACTAACGTTCCGGATTTTATCAGCACTGAAAACTGGCCGTCGTCAAGTCCTGACCTAAATCAATTGGATTATGATTTATGGTCAGTTTTAGAGAGTAAGGCTTGCTCTAAACGCCATGATAATTTGGAGTCCCTAAAACGATCCATTCGGTTGGCAGTGAAGAATTTTCCTCTAGAAAGAGTTCGTGCTGCTATTGATAACTGGCCTCAACGTTTAAAAGACTGTATTGCAGCCAATGGGGACCACTTCGAATAAACATTGTATATTTTTAATAGTTATATATTGATGTATTAAACTAACTCACTATGAAAGGAATAAATATTACGTATAAAAAAAAATCGTGCTTTTCTTTATAACAATATTTATGGCAAGACTAAGTATATATATATATATATATATATATATATATATATATATATATATATATATATATATATATATATATATATATATATATATATATATATATATATATATATATATATATATATATATATATATATATATATATATATATATATATATATATATATATATATATATATATATATATATATATATATATATATATATATATATATATATATATATATATATATATATATATATATATATATATATATATATATATATATATATATATATATATATATATATATATATATATATATATATATATATATATATATATATATATATATATATATATATATATATACCTATATATATATATACCTATATATATATATACCTATATATATATATATCTATATATATATACCTATATATATATATACTATATATATATATACCTATATATGCATATGTTTCAGATTTCAATATTTCGTTACAGTTACCAAAACATATAACATACAATATTTTTTAATGGAATTATAAAACCAAAGCAAATCTTCAATATAGGAACCAAACATAATTCGAAAATATTTCAAATTCATTTTATATTAAACTTATATAGAATGTTACTCTGAAGCCTCCAATAACACAAGATTGGCTATCCTGGCTGTCTTTGATGCAATATTTCATTATTAGGTAGCGGTACACAAGTTTGTTCCGAGAATGTGGTTCTTGCTGTCCCGCATCGTGAATTTCTGCTGTGAATCATAAGACATGTATTATAATGTTACTAAATTTTATTAAATATATATCGTTTGGTTTTTTAAATAAACATATTATTTGTTTTTTTTTGTAACTTCACGTTTTATCTCACACTTAGGAGAGTAAACAAAGGCAAATGTAGGATCTGTGAGAATCTAGTGTTTAGACACTCCGTTCTCCGCTTTCCGCCTTATATAGGCATTGCGTGTTGAGAAGAGAATAGAAATAAAATAATTTGTCATCCCCGAGTGGAAATTAGTTTATATATTGAGAAGTAAAAAATATAGAGCTTTTATTATTTATTATTACTTTTTTAAACATTATGTTTCTTGATGCCTTCCTTATCCGTGTTGTGGATTAACTAACTGACTCTTTATCTTCAAATGTATTGTTTTTGTAATTTTATAGTCATCTTAATAAATAGTATTTTTTAAGCACTACCTTTTATACATTTCGGCAAGAGGACTAAGAATCTTCAGTATTGATACACACTGTTCTCAATTTTTCAACATATTTGGACTACTTCTATTTATGATTATAGAACAAAATAAATCATTTTATTATTTTATTTATCTCTTAAGTTAATATTAACTTATTAATTATAGGACATAATTTTAAAAAAATAAATTATTTTTATATTTATAAAGTCAATTGGTTATGTGTTTTTAATAATGTATTATTGAGGATGGTCGTGGCGCAGAGGTGTAGCGTATACCTGTAAACGTGACGGTTTGAGGATTCGATTCCCATTGAGGAAGATGGATTTTTCTATTTCTATTTTCTACGCTCTGGAATTTCTTTTTCTTGAGTTCCGCCACTCAACATGCAATGCTTCCAAAAAGCGGAAAGCGGAAAGAGGGACTAAGCGTTGGAGTGTCTTAACACTAGGTTCATATGGTTCCTGCAGTTCTCTTTGCCTACCCCACAGTATGCGTGATAAAGCGTGAAACTAAAAATAAATATATTATTCACAACACTATTAATAACACCTAATACTAGCACATATTTTCATTCATCATCTTCAGGAATATTTAAAAAAAAAAAACAAAATATGAAATAAAAAATCAAAGTCGCATCGTGAATAGTATTTTTAAAACGCTTTATTCGCAACCAATATATCTCAGATAAGGCGGTACGTTTGATTTGTTACATGAAGGTATGTCTATGGAGAACTCATTAAACGGTTATTACGTATTAGGTAAACCTTATCTAGGACCTAATTATGGGCTTACTTTAATACAGATAATTGATTATTTTAATGGAATTGGCAATAAATTAAGTTATATTTTTAGGTATTTTTTATAGATCAAGCTAGTAAAAAAATTTTACCGAACTTTGTACCTATATGGCTTATGCATTTACGTGTGGTTAAGTAACTTTGACATTTTTACATCCTCCTTAATGTCTTTCTTTAGTGAATTGTAGATATAACAATATTTAAAGTATTAAAAATTAAATTTATTACAAAAAAATGACATACAGATTGCGCAGTATTTTGGCATTTATGAAAATATTTTAATAAACAATTATTATTATTTTTTATAATTATATGCTTTAATATATCTTAGATTTATTAAATTAAATTAACTTATATAAGTATAAATATAACTAATACTTAAATTTAAGCAAGGCGCAAGCGGCTGCCTGTAAATGCGACAGTTTGTGGGTTGGATTCCCATTCGGGTGGAATAGATTATTTAATTTTTGTTTTAAGACTTTAACACAGCACGTAAGAAAACGCGGCTTTGAGATCCTCCACCCAACAGGCATGCTACGAAAAGGCGTTGCGCGGCAAATTGGGTGTCTTATCACTAGGATTTCAGGGTTCCCGCAGGTCCTTCTGTCTATCCTGCTATAAGCGGGATAAAGCGTGAAGCAAATAATAATAATAATTAAAAAAAAACAATTTTAACATTAACCAAAAAGTGAACAAAAATAAAAAATGCTCTACAATTTCTAATCAGGCAATAAAAAAACACATTTCTCTTTAGCATTAGTCATTAATAATAAACACGCAATAATAAATCTTATTGAAATAGTAATAAATTGACTATCATAGTCTGTACGGTAGCGGCGGTCCGTTTGATATGTCCGCGGCGTGCTCACTAAACGGTTAATGGCTTATCTAGTACCTAATCAAAGTATGGTTTACTAAATTTAATTTAGTTTTAAACGATATTTAATTTTCTTTAGTCTTTAATCATATGTTTTGTACACTAGTAATATATGACTGGTTTATATTATTAGTATATTTCTTATACCTTCATGCTTTATCCCATAAAAAAGGGAAAGGAGAGGGAACCGTATGAAGGAACGTAGTGTTAGGAATCTCCACACCCTCCATACCGCCTTACGAGCCATTGCGTGTTGAGCGGCGGAAGTCAACGCCGCGCTTTGCCTTTATAATATTTATTTGTTTGACAAGTACATAGTACGTAAAAGCTATAAATATCAACAATTAAGTTTTATTTACAAATTTTACAAAAATACTTCATGGATAATTTTCCATTCTTTAAAAGTAAAACTTTCTTGTTTCTCTGTCTGACTGTTTCTTTGTATTTATTTCACACGCTTATACATAAAGTATTGTATTCAGCATATGGCCATAGAAAGCTTTATTAGCCACCTATCAAGCTGTCAGTACAGTAACAAAAATAAAATAGTACATTTTAAACAAATATTATTTTGAAGTCAATCATTATGAGATATCAAAGATAAGCATGATCTATCTAAATTTGATTAATGATCGTTAAAAGCTCTTTAATATAAATAAATTGATCATCAATAGCCGTGATCTCGGTTTACAATTAGCTGTCCATTAAGCAGCTTTCACTAAAGCTTAATTTGTCATTTACATATAACTTTTATTATATTTTATTTTGTATAGGATATTTAAACCAATCATATCAACACAATACTAAGTTTAAGTAGTAATATAATAACACATAGAGCTTATTGAGATTTTTTATTTTCATCTCTTGCTTAACACTTTGACTTACTGACTGATATTCTTAAATATATCTAGGAAACACTTTATAAATATATAAAGCTTTTTTATGTCGTCGTTAAATCCATAAACATGGTGAAAAAGCTTACATAAATTTAGAATTTAGGATTGGAAAAATTCCAGTCTAAATTAAGAAGCCAAACAAAAATATATAGAAAGATATTATGAACGTGTTAATTATCTTAGAAGACGAAGTTAAATCGTATAATCATTTTAAGCATCGTGTCATAGTGTAATTAATGCCTATCGTCGGACTGTAAATGAGATAAGTTTGTGCTTGAATCCATTCGAATCCAATCCAGGTGGGAAATATATAACAGAGTGTCTTGACACTAAGTTTTTATTAAATAATCTGTTATGCACGAAAAAAGTATGAAAGTTAATAGTATTAAAGATCTCTATTATTCACCTTTTTTAAGGGTTCTCTTATATTTTGACGCAATAAATTTTTTGATGACTGATTAGTACACAGTAACACAATAATATAAAAAAAATATTGTAACAATTGTAATTTTTGTTAAATTTAATTGATATACTGCAAAAACTAAATGATTTCCCGAAGTTTAAAATATCTAGAAAATACAAAGGAGCATGTAGTGTCCGGCTTGACCCTTCTACGATGAGAACTACACAGTACAAAGCAGATCTACTGAGATAAAGATAATAAATTGGTAGGGCTGTAACCAAATTAAATTTAATTTTAGTTTAATTTTTTTTATTTTCCATTATTTTACAATAATGTTAAATAATAAGGAATATTTGTATAATTAACATATTAAATCAATTTTAACGTTTGTATATATTTTTGTGTGGTTTAGACTTTATAGATATATAACAATAATATCGTAATTTTATGAAATAAATATTTATTTTATTTAATTGTTTTTTTAATATGCAATATGAGTACCTTTAAGGATTATGGCAAGAGCTATACCATATCTCCCAATATTTACAAAAACTCTGTATAATTATAATCACTGATCGATCTAACTCAATTAACTGCGAGCATCGTAAATTAGCATAATGATAATAAACAAATCTATCGAAATATCTATTAATTAATTTTACGCCTTTATGCATATGTTTTTAATTAAAAAAATATTATTTATATATTCTACATTTAAAATGATTAACTCAATAATGTATTTAACTAATTTAAGAACTTAGACTAAACATTTTCTTCTATTTCTGTTACATAGAGAGAGCCAAGACACTCCGTTCTCCGCTCAATTGCTGATAGGCTAATATTTTATGCAATTAATTACCATAATTTTCTTATCAATATCTCTTTATACTGCTATTAAGGGTTAATAAAATACAAGTAAAAATTTAAAAAAAAGCACAAACGTTTTTGTTTAAATATTATAAGATATATCCAAATAAAAAATAGGAATTTTGCTCTCGCCTATTTAAATGGCTTAAATGAAAACTAAGCTAATTTGGTAAATATGCTTGATTAGTGATAGAGTATGATTGGTGGGTGATCAATAATACTATTATTTTTCATGGTTGTAAGCTTTTATTCGCCTTAAAAAAGTTTTCGGTGAAATACTTCTGTTCATATGAACAATATTTGTGTAAAATTAAATGTGTCACTTGCTCTTAATCTTCGACGAGCTTTTACAACTTTGAAAGCTTGTAAAAGATTTTGTTTCTTTTTTTAACAAAAAAAATAATAAAAGCAGGTAAATACTTTGTTACTGCCTTCTAAGTATATTAACATATTTATAATATATTATAAGGAAATATTGTCAAAAAAATTAACACGATCAATTGCCAAATATAGGATAATTGCTTTTTTCTTCACGCTTTATCTTGATTATAGCACAATTGCCGAAGAAAACCGGATGCTACCTAACTATACAGTAGGTATAGAAATGGCGAAACCCAATGTTTAATAAGAACTATTTATTTCCCCATATGGGAACGGAACCCATAACGTTAAAGCATAACCCATATACCGTCCCTTGAACATGAATAAAATGTTTTAATGCAAACAAGCCCTCCAGCCCTACAAGGTGTTGTTACGTTATCGTATCGGACAAGATCGCGTGTTCGCTCTAAGATGTTAATAGACGAGTCTTAGTAAATGCTGGACTTTATCAATTTATCAAATGATGCATGTTGTGTATTTTGTGTAATATAAACATATTTGTCTTAGCACTAGGTTCCTACGGTTTCTGTGGTTTCCTCTGCCTACCCTTGCATATGAGGGATAAACCATGAAGCTAAAAAAATATATTTTTTAATTTTTATTGTCGATGTATATCTGTAACTATACCAAGTAAGAGATAATACAACTCACGTCAAGTAAGAGATAGAGCGTGAATTAGCTACTCAGGTCTAGCTTGTACGGGATAGAGCTTGAAGCTAAAATTATTTATAATTATTAATTATTAATATTTTTATAATTATTAATTATTAATATTTTTAATAGTAATTAATACATAAATGGCCAAATACATATAAATGACCTGAAGTCGGGTTCCTCCCAGATAATGTGTGCGCCAGTGGATAGGTAAACCAAAGCTTGATAAAATTTGGCAACGTATCCACATCCTCTCAGGTTGTAAATATCTATGGGCGAGGTGACTTAACATCAGGTGGCCCATCTGCTCATTTGCCATCTTAGAATATAAAAAAACTCCTTTCCGCCTAAATGCAAGACATGTTGAGCGAGACATAATCATAATTGACCTTTAAAGTAACTGTCCCTCCATAGCAAAGACATATATACAACAAAATAAATCAATTTCTAATAAGCTTATCTGTACTAAACATTTGCTATATTAATTAGTTAATTTATTCCTTTACTTATATCAAAATCCATTACGCCTAAAGATATGATCCCTTTACCATATAATATTTGTGAACTTGTTAGTTGTGGGAGGTATAGTCTTAGAAGTAAATTTGTCGATAATTTCCTATGAAGGTCTATCATACGTTTATAAGGAGATATGTGAATACAGGAAATGTTGGAAATCTAATAATATATAGCGCCTAAACTGTCAAAATATCGATTTAGAACGAATTGTTAACCATCGGCTAAACACGACGGCTTGTGAGCTCAATTCCCGCTCGGGGAACATGGATTTTCATTTTCATATTCTTCGCTGTGGGCAATTAGGCAAACCGCGGCGTTAAGTTACGCCACTCAACACGCAATGTTTGAAAAGTCAGAAAGCGGAGAACATAGTGTCATAACAATAGGTTCCCCGGTTTTCGCGGTTCCTTTGTCTACCCTGATATGAGCGGGACAAAGCGTCAAACTAAGAAAAGGCTTGTACTCACTGAGGGTTCTGTGCCAATTTTATGGTTTTGGTACAAACGAAGTATAGAGCAAGTAAAACATTTGCAACTAAGCGCTTTCATTTTGTATATAATGAACTAGAGATATAAATAATAGTTCATTATCAAAAACATATATAACACTGCATAGTTTTTTACGTGTGTACCTTTGTATTTTTTTTATTTTAATTGATTGTCATGTTACAGGTTCTTCACAATCTCTAGGAAAAGCAGCATAATCATAGCTTATATCATAGCATATTATCAGCTTTTTATAAAATCTTAAATTGGTATTGAACCCTCGATATACGAATGTCACCTACACCAATATTTTTGGTAATAAATACAATATAACTCTATGAAAATTACATACGTCCTATAGTAAAAGATTGCAAACGTTATAAACGTCGTCATTTAACGATCTCCAACGATAACGAGTCAAATTATACAACAATGTATTTAATTCGTGTCGAAATGATTTAGTGGTGTAAGGAACCCTGTTATTTTAAGTTAATTGTTTATAACTTTAATTTCCATCACGAACACTTAAAAGGGTTTGTTACATTGTATAGGGAAGTCGTTGGATTTACATTATTTGAAATTTCCTAGAAACCAAGGAACTAGAGGTTAAAAAAGAGAAGTATTAAAATAGTTTTTTTTTTTTTTTTTAGCTTCACGCTTTATCCCACACATGGCAGGGTAGGCAGAGGGAACTGCAGGAACCATATGAACCTAGTGTTAAGACACTCCGTTACTTAGTCCCTGCTTACTCCGTCCCCACTTTCCGCCGTTTTCGAGGCATTGCGTGTTGAGTGGCGGAACTCAACGCCGCGCTTTGCCTTAGTTGCCAGAGCGAAGAAAATGGAAATAGAAAAATCCATCTTCCCCGACTGGGGATCGAACCCAGAAACCGTCGTGTTAGCCGCGTTACAGGCAGACGTTGTGCTCTGCGCCACGACGGTTAACTACTTAATACGTCGTACGTACTTGTAAATGTACTTCAAATCACCTACACAGTTGTAACTAGATTGTCTAGGAAAATTCAAGATTACTATCTTAGGCTGAAAAATTATATTTTATACTACTACGAATAATATTTAT
Source organism: Dione vanillae (assembly GCA_037178615.1). NCBI lineage: Eukaryota > Metazoa > Arthropoda > Insecta > Lepidoptera > Nymphalidae > Dione > Dione vanillae. The sequence continues at coordinate 3,263,764 of JAZFAU010000261.1, forward strand.
TTACTAATTAAAAAAAGTAGATAAATTGTAAAAAAAAAATCGACTGCACAATAAATAAAAAGAATAAAACAAGCTGAGGTTAAAATTTTTGTGAAGAGTGATTCCTTTAAATGACAAAATTTAAATTCTACTAAAATTGTTCGAATTGTAAATAAAGAACATTATGACGATGGATATTTGTTACACTTTCAAATAGAAATTACAATCTATAATAAACAAATGCGAATCATTTTGACAATAACTAAATAACAATGGAGTTCTAGCGAGCGACTGCGCGAGTAAATTCCTTGTTATATTCAAAGTCAAAGTCAAAGTCAAAGTCAAACAATTTTATTCAAAATAAGAAGTACAAGCTTCATTTTTTGAACGTCAACTAATTAATTTAATTTACCACCGGTTCGCTAAAGTTAATGCCTCAGACCTGAGAAGAACCGACGCAAGAGACTCAGCGGGACTTAATCTGTTTATTTTTTGATTTTTGTAGTTTTGTAGATATTTACAATTTCACAATTCTTATTATTGACAACGATACTCTTGAACTAGACTGATTATAATTGATACATACACAAGTAACGCAATAAAACATCTGATAAAGATATAAAATTGTTTTCTTCAGTTAAATAAAAAATAATCATCTTTTTAAAATAAGGTAGCCGATTTAAATAGTTATAATTAGTTATTACTGAATTACTAAAGATTGTTAAATCATTAAAGGTAGACAAACAAGTAATATCAATAATATTTTATTTAACTTTAGCCTTTAACTTTTTATTTTGTTTTATTAGCTTTTTACTTTTTTTTAACATGAGCTTTTCTTCAAAATCATTTGTATAATAGTGAAAACCGCGTGAAAATCCATAAGAAAAACTAATTTTTACAATTCGTATGAATTCAATTGTGTCTTTTTCAGCTTTTCTATTCAAATCGAATTATTTTATTTAAAATTTAGTTCAGTCCTCTGTTCAGTTCCTCCGCATACCCTGTCATGTGCGGGATAGAGCGTGAAGCTATAAAAATTATGAAAAAAAATATATTTGATTTTATTGTTACCACCATTTTATCTAACCTAACCAGATTACCATAAACTTAGCTTCTTTTCCTATATATCAATTAATATCTACAGGATTGGAACAGTGACAGTTTGCTAACAAGCCTCAAGCACACGTACATTCATATCCTATTAACGATAAAGGGCATTTAAGTTTACCCAATATCTTATGAATGCATCCCGCTCACGATCACAAAACTCTATAGAATACCGATGATATTGCAACAAATATGCTCATTGAATACGCTAGTTAGGATATTTACACATTATTATAATTTTAGTATAATTTTTAACTTCACTCTTTTTTTTAGCTTCACACTTTATCCCGCACATAGCAAGGTAGGCAGAGGGAACTGCAGGAACCGTGAGAACCTAGTGTTAAAACACTCCGTTGCCTAGTCCCTGCTTTCTACGTCCCTGCTTTCCGCCTTTTTCAAGGCATTGCGTGTTGAGTGGCGGAACCTAACGCCGCGCTTTGCCTAGTTTCCAGAGCGAAGAAAATAGAAATAGAAAAATCCATCTTCCCCGACTGGGGATCGAACCCTCAAACCGTCGCATTTACAATCAGACGCTCACGCCTCTGCGCCACGACGGTCCTCAATAATATATAATAACAGTAATAATAATAACTGTAAATAGAATCTGAAAATTCAACTGTCTTATTTATCCGTTCAGAAAATACATAAGTTAATATTTTCAGTGTATCTGTGGAACTATTTAGACGACACCTTAACAATATACCTACTAATAGAGTAGGTGGTTGAGGTTTTTCCATGGAAAAACACATTTAATTTGGCAGCAAACTTAAGTTTGTCAACAATTATTAGTGAGAACTTACATTATATATGTATGTATAAAGGAGAAATCGAACTGGTAATTTAGATGCTTAAGACAAAAATAAAGGTTCTTCTCAGGTCTAAGGCATTAATTTTAGTGAACCTGTGGTAATGTTTTTGAAGTTCAAAAATGAATTTTGTATTCTTATACTGTATAAGATTATATGATTTTTTAATCAAACTAATATAAGCTTATATTTGTAGTTCGTGCTCTTAACTATCCGGCTCTTCGGGTCGGTCCATTGTGTCTAAGGCATTGGAAAAATTATATCATATTTGTTTAGCAATTTTAGCCAGTTGAATATGTATATAGTTGACAACAAATAAACATAACTTCGACTTTGGTGTAGTAAATAGTGTTAAGTAATTCGTGTTGAAGTAAATTTGCACAGAAATATTTCAAGTTGGATAATTACACCTTCCGGTCAGCTTTTTAAACATAGAATCATCGTATTTTTAATTGTCACGAAACACGTTTGCCAATTTTTATTAAATTCGCCTCAGTAGCTTAAGCGTGAAAACGTAGCAGCATACGACATAATTAGTAGGGATATTACTAATAGGGCGAATAGAACGTAACACCATCGCGAATGCAGTCACATAGGTAACCAACTAAGCCTTAGACATCATTTAACGTTCCCATATATGGTAATGTCTTTTTTATATCTTTACTCATATGCTTATTAGAAAACTAGTATAACCTGAATATAAAAGAGCGATCACTACTCTCCACTTTGGCGCAAGAATAGCACAATAATTTTTATTATCGGAGTAGTAAAACAAAAAGCATTTAAAAAATTCCACAGTATATGTTTATAATAATTTCTTATTTCTTTTAGAGAAATCATGTTTAAAAAAGTTCGTTCATAAAGCTTTATTTTATTAAAAAAAAAAACTAATGTATAAAAACAATTTTGTCGCAATTTTTAACGGCCGCCTAACAAACTTTGATTCATAAAGTCAATTGAATATGATTAAAAAATAATATATTTATTCTAAAATTATTGTATAAATAAAAATCTTTTCACCGTCAAAATGTTATATTACACATACACCATAATACAGCAAAATTACTATTTTTAGACTAGCACATTTTCAAAACTTGAACTTAGATTAAACTATTTTGATATATGACGGAGAAGGAAGAAAGCAGGGAACTAAGTAACGGAGTGTCTTAACACTAGGTTCATATGGTTCCTGCAGTTCCCTCTGTCTACCCTGCAATATGCGGGATAAAGCGTGAAGCTACATTTATTTTGATATATAGCTGTTTTTCTATTTTTTTGTAGCAGATTTCATTATCGTGGCGATGGTTACGAGTTCGTTATTTTTTCAAAGGATGTTTTCAATTTCTGGTATACACAAATAATACCTCATTTTGGTTTTTTGATTTTGGTGTACGGTAGATAAAGAAATCAGTGTTTTACACTAGATTTTTATATCCTAGTACAAGTTTAAATATGTTAATAGAAAAAGGGTACACGAATTATAAATACTTATAAATACAGCATAAATGCAACTATTGAAAGTGGAAAAATCCTTGTGAAAAACACACAATACTCTGCCATAAATCATAACAAGATATATGTATCTAAATTAAGACTTCTTAAATTTTTTACAAAAAACCAAAGAAATAGCTATAGTCTTAAAGTCTACGCAGACGAAGTTGTGAGCTAGATCTCGTAGTTTAAATATTACAGTAACATTTTCCTAGCACATAATTATATAAGTTAGCATAAAACTTGCTGACCTAAGACATTTGGTTTACGCTTCTCGCTCCACCGCTGTACAACCTGAGTTGTGTCTGGTGTTGCGCGATTAACATTCATTTGAAATTTTAACAACCGCTGTGCAATGTACCTGTTGTTATTATAAATAAACTTAATATTTAAGTTTGTTAACTAAGTAGTAGGTATAACGTAATGACTTTAGTTTCGTTTAACACTTAATTGTTAGTCGTCATAACTAATTCGCTTTGATTTGTAATCATTTTATATGGCGGTTGTCGGTTCGATTCTCTTTTGGGGACAATTTTTCGTTTTATTTCGTAGATTTAGTAACAAGACAAAGTGTGGCGTTGAGTTCCGCCACTTGCACCACGTCTACCTTTGTATATGTATACAAGGATACACTTTAGTTTGACCAAATAAATGCTCTCTCTATTAATTTATTTAATTTTTAGTCTAGGTACTAACTAAGTCAATTTTGATATTTAAAATAGTATTAAAAATCTATCTTAATATACACATATATTTAATCTTAATAAATATATAAACTATTCGACATATTGTTTATACATACATTATATTTTATATATATAAATTGTATAACGTGACATGTAGCTCTTCGAGCTTTTACATATTCGTGTTGTTAGACACAAGAGTTATGTATTATAGGCAAAGATATAAATATCGTAAACTTCCTTATTCAATAAACACTGTGTAACTTGACAGAAATGCTTTCACGGGTCACAAATGTTATAATTGCATAATTGAAAGCTCCTTAACACCTTCCATTAAGCTTTCCCACGTTGTTCAAATTGTGTTAAAGTAATAAATAGTATATGATAAGTCATTCGATGTCATGAGTAAGTAAATGCTTTAGTCTGAGGTCACGTGGTCATACGCTAAGGCTAGTGAAAGGTAAAGTTGTGTAAGTTTAGAATACGTAGGGATTGTGGAAATCTAGGCACGGTGAAATAATTGTATAAGATAAATAAAGGTTATTTATGGAAAATAGTTAGATTTTGTGTTTTATACGATTTGTAAAGGCAAGGAAAATAACGCAATTTAATACTATTGAAAATACATACATGAGTTAGGTTACGAGGTCGAAGCTATGCCATTGTACAAGTCGAAACAACTGCAGTATATAGCTTACTTAAAAATATTGTAGTCTAACTTTCATTGTTGTAAGACGTTGCCACACCATAGCTTACATACCAAATTTGCTAATATATCAAAATACGACACTAAATAATGTATAATAGGATACTTCACCTATATATGGAAAAAGACAAATAGAATGAATTCAAACTAAGTCTAAAACAATCCTACAAAGAGCGACCGACGATGTAACATCAACGTAAATCAAAACGTCAGTTTTAATTAAACAGCACAATATCTTAATTATTTCAATTCCATCTTAGATTCACTTTATCAGGAATCGAAGACGCCAAGTAGTAATATGGTTGTTATCAGAATATGCTATATAAGGCAACACCGGTCTAATTGATGAGCGTTGGAATATCAAATAACAATTAACATTGTAGTAATATAATTTGAGAATATGTAATTATGTATTAATTAATTAACAGGCTAAACTAACTCGGGTTCTTCAGACCTGGTGTCTACATTTGCGCCAGTGAGTACGCTAATATCGTGTGTTGTATATCAGTTAAATAGTACATTGGTTTAGTGTTAATAACTTACTATTAAATAGTAAAAAGACTAAATGTGTGTTATTCAGAACGCCAAATACAAAAACTGTTAAAGCCGATATACTTTTGAGTGGTGAAACTGTGGAACCCGTCGATTCTACGGTATTTCTAGGTATCACCATTGACTCTAAATTACAGTGGGGACCTCATCTTGATGGATTGGCGAATAGGCTCAGCTCAGCAGCGTTTGCTGTCAAAAAAATTAGCTTGTTAACTGATGTGAATATGGCTCGCCTTGTTTACTTTAGTTACTTTCATAACATTATGTCATATTGCATTTTGCTTTGGGGTAATGCAGCCTCTATTAGTTCCATCTTTGTTCTGCAGAAGCGGGCTATTCGCGCAATCTATAACCTAAATCCAAAAGATTCCTTAAGACAAAAATTTAAGGAAATTAAAATAATGACCGTTGCATCACAGTATATCTTTGATAATTTAATGTTTGTAAAAAAAAATATTAACGATTTTACCAAAATCGGTGATGTACATAATATTAATACAAGAAACAGGCATAAACTTACCGCGCCTGTAACTAGACTAAATCGCATCCGCAATTCTTTTATGGGACAGTCTATATGCTTCTACAATAAGATCCCAGAAACCGTCCAAGATTGTTCTATTTCACAATTTAAAAAAGTTGTGAAACGACGTTTGTGTGTTAAAGGTTATTACCATATTAATGATTTCATAAATGATAACACACCTTGGGAATGACATGCTCGCTCCAGTCTAGTTCAAGAGTATCGTTGTCAATAATAGGAATTGTGAAATTGTAAATATCTAAAAAATTAAAACACACATACATACACATGTATGTATATATGTTTTACATACCATTACATACAGACTTTGCTCAGCTTTATTTAGCTTCACATTTAATTCCTAGCGGAGTAGTCAGAGAGAACGGAGCGACAGCTGTCATTTAGCCCTCCATACATGCTCTCGCATTTCTTACTTCTGCTTCAGTTGCCTTATCACATTTGAGGCTTGTTATTGCACTTTCAAATTCTTTTATAATGATATCGCCATCTGCTACGTCAACACTCAGCTTGTCGCTGTTACCTACTTGAAAGAAAAACATCATCACATTTATAAATCTCTTTGTAGAACTCCACCCATAGCTGCAAAACGTGTTATATTCTTAACATTTCACCTTCTTTCCCTTTCATTCTAATGGTTGATGAACAACCCGGTTGATGAATTGCTAATATCTCGGTAGAAAATAAATATATATATATATATATATATATATATATATATATATATATATATATATATATATATATATATATATATATATATATATATATATATATATATATATATATATATATATATATATATATATATATATATATATATATATATATATATATATATATATATATATATATATATATATATATATATATATATATATATATATATAAAATATATAATAGTAAAGGCTATACTACTTCAGCCTTGGTTCAATAAGCCAAAAACCATATATATTGTTTAATAAAGAGCAACAATTTAAATATTGGAAAAAAGATTCTAAGACAGATTTGATCTGTAAGTCATGTGCTGTAGCTCGTTTAGAAAATACTTACATGCAAAAGTTTTGTACATTAAATTTTCTCTTAAAATTACAATTAAAGTACATTACTAAACAATTCATCTTTTGTTTTAATAAATATTTATCGTTTATAATACCCGTAATTACAATGTCATCGTAACACTTAAGATACGGTTGAAAATCAAAGTTGCGGTGCGGTTCAAAATCTGGTAGAATATTAACTAATTTCATAGAATGACGTTTGTGAAGTGATCACAAATGGTTTAGGGAAACCTGGTTGAGTTTGTTGTGGGCTCTTCTCACCAGGCCGCGCTTGGAACCCTAGTAACTTTACTTTAAGGTTTCAGATCGGCTCAATTCGATATTTATTATCGAATTGGGCACCTCTGACACTCCTCCGTCCGCTCTATCTGACGTACACATGTGATCATCTTATTGATTCTAAGAGGAAAAGTTATAAATAAATAAAATAAATAAATAAAAAAATTAAAGGAAGTTACCTAAAATAATATTAAAAAATAGCTTGAATTCTAAAGAAATATTTTATTTATTTAATGAATACTTTCTATAACTTATGGATTAACTTCTAAAAAAGTAATTCCGATCATTGACAACACACTGTAACGACCATCCCATATATTATTGGAAGAAGCAATATATTCTCCTACCGAGTTTACCTTCGTCCACTAATTCGTTGGCATTTAAATTTATCTAGATATTGCAAAACGATAGTTTATGTATTTAAAATATTGAAATACCTGCAACTTACGTAAAATGTACGTACTTGGGAGTTATGCTAGCAACAGTTCGTTTTAAAACTGGTTTAAACTAAGATTTACGATTGACAACTGTCGGTATTAAATCATTCAGTTTGTTCAAATTATTTAACTTTTAGTACATTTTTGATGTAAAAGAAAATATGTTAATAATAATTTGATATTTAAAAGACTCTTAAACTTTACTATTATTATAAGTTACAAATAAATCTTTATCTTTATATATGTATGTATACAGATTTAAAAAAAAAATATTTTTATATATTAAAATTGTGTCTGTCTTTCTATTTGTCCACGCTTGTTTCCTGAGTAGCTAAACTAAACTAATATTTTGGCTTTTACCGGAGAGATAGAAAAATCTGTGTACGAATGTATATACTACGTTCCATCCCAGGATTTTCGCGGGCTCGATGTATATGCTAAAAAATAACGATTGTAAGATTTGAATCCACAGCCATCGCATAGCAGACAGTGCTCACTCACTGTAAAACTAAATCTTCCTAGATATATAGATTAAATCTACTAATACTAAGTGCAATAACATAAATCACTGGTTGGCATAATAAATAAATAAGCTTAAAGCTACTTTGAAAGTTAACACCAATTAGTAACGAAAAGTTGTTACTTTTAAAAACTAAACTTTTCTATAGTACTTTTTATTTTAAGCCAGTTTTCCACTGACCCAGAATGACCACTTAGCACGTCATCCTCATTCGTTAAACGTAGTGTTGCTACCAACTTTCACGATTGACCTACAAACTTGATGAGAGAGGATAAGCTATATGAATACGGTGTTTTACGCATTTCGTATACCTTTTACTAATGTAGATTAAAATAAATATATATTTAGGGTTTCGTAATTTAAAATGAGAAAAATGAAACCTCTGACTGTAAAACACTAGTATTTCTGTTTCTGTCTTTCTCAAGACCCCCCAATTTTCACTTTTCAAACCATTGCCTGCTAACGTGCAAAACTCTGAGCGTATAAAATGAGAATTAATTAATTCTTCTTTACGTGGTAATCGAAACCACAAACCATAGTGTTTACAAGCAGACGTTACGCCATGCGCATCAACAATCCTTTACAATTCCTTTCCTTTCTTTAGATTTCCTTTTGAGTCCGAAGCACTTGACGAAAAGTAAGACCTTACATACCTATAAGTTTAATTAAACTTTATCGTTAACGTATCGTAACGTTTATAATAAGTTTAAGTAAATATAAGTGGATACGACCGCAAATTTACCTCAACGAAACACCTATAACCATGAAATTGTTACGGCAACCTCAGCATGTGAGAACAACTCACGCTATACCGATACTATATATTATATACAGTTAATACAGTAAAAGAAACACTAGACTTACGTTACTAGAAAAGAATCCCGATTGCCTTTAAAACAGCTAAAAGCTGTATGAAATTATTTACTCTACATTACTGAATTAAATTTTAAGAGAAAAGTTAAGTGAAAGGCGTATACATATAGTTTTTGCCCAAACCAAATAACAAATGATCCGAAAATGAGGCCGAAACCCGAAACCGATCTGCTATTTATTACGAAGGAAATAGTCGGAAAATAGCATAAACAAAATTGTCGTAATTTGATCCAATTTTACTTAGCCTTGTTGTGTATATTATGTTTAGATGAAAAGTTTTTTTGCGTCGTAAAATATAAATATATAATGTATATATATTTTACATGAATAGCATGCTGGGGACTAGTTACCGTCCGCGACTTCATTTCTTCCATTAACCAAGCCTTGTGCATAGTTAGTTCTAAAAATATATATAAAAATATATTTTTTTAGATACAACATACCACATATTTAAAAGCATCAGTCACATGAACCAATCTCTCAAATTTCCTGTAAAGTCCTGGTATTTCTTTATACACTATATAAATCGTCCATCGTCGCGCAGAGGCGCAACCTCTGCCTGTAACGCGAAGGTTTCTGGGTTCGAAGATGGATTTTTCTATTTCCATTTTCTTCGCTCTGGTAAACTAGGCAAAGCGCGGCGTTAAGTTCGGCCACTCAACACGCAATGCCTCGAAAAAAGCGGAAAGCGGGGACGGAGAAAGCAGGGACTAAGCAACGGAGTGTCTTAACATTAGTGGAACCTAGGTTCCCACGGTTCCTGCGGTTTCCTCTGCCTACCCTGCCATGAGCGGGATAAAGCGTGAAACTACTTTATAAATTTTATTAAGGCGTATTCGAGTATACTAAAACTTACCTGTGCTGCTAAGATTCCCCATCAGACCTCCGTTTTGCCTGTGAACAGAAAGTGCTATTAATCATCTTTTACCTATACGCTATTATTATATCACGGTATACGACGTTATTATATATAAAATAAAAAGGACTAGGGCTTTACATCTGCTGTACAGTAAAAATTGTTTCGGTGTTTCAAGGTGCCACGCTTGATCTGATATTGAAAAGATCAAGCTGTTATAAATGTAGTATTGGTTCTTGAACATTCCTTGGTTATAAATACGTCTATTTGCATTAATTTGATCCTAACCTAACCACTCAACACGAAACTTCTGCAAAATTAGATGGAATTCAAAGAAACCTTGCAATATTGGGGAGAAAGCGAAATACTTTATTTTTTGGACCCCACCACTTAACTAACGATATCTTAACACTCTGTTAGCTCTTTCTATCCATCCAAAAGAATAATAATGTATAAGCAGAGGAGGCGAATTATAATTTTATTCCATAAATTTGGTACATAATATTACAATATATAAGGGAATTATTCAATGCCCTACCTCTATAAAAATGGCCTTGTTATCCCTTTTCTTTTATTTTTACGACTTGTAACTCTTACCTAATTTAAAGAGGTTTTGTTATCATAGACGTATTATCATTTTGTTATATAAAAAAGTTTTAGGCAAGTTTTTTTTATAACCAATTTTAAATTAGGAATATCATGTATATGGAAACTGTACCATATAATATGTGCTATAAAACATCTAATTTTGTCATCTGTCATCCGTCATTCGTCGAGCAATTTGATTATGAATGATATATAGATTACCAATTCAATTCAATTCACTTCGATTAAATTCAATTCAATTCAATTTAATTCTTTTCATTATAGCGTTTCGAGCGTTCCAACTACATGTCATTTGCAAGTTTAAAAGAGATTCAGTTAATATACAGCTATCACCTATAATAAAATATCTAGATTTACTTATATTTGACTGTGATCTTCTTCTTCTTCTCTTTATTTATGGCGTTTCGAGCGTTTGACTGTGATTACATAACAAACAGTGGGTGACAGATAACGGATGACGGACAATTTGTCATATAATTATTAAAACTAAACATTCAAATACAAAACTACTTAGATATCAAACAATAACAATATTTGCCAAGAATTTAATCTATTTTTGAATATTATTAAAATAACTATTGACTATATTGAATTCTATTATTTTTGAGTTCTTGAAATTCTTTTTTTCTATTTAATTTAAGCTATAAAAAAACATAATTAAACGAAAATTGTTTGCGTATACAATAACGAGACCGTTTAAAGTTTTTTTATAAACATTACGTAATTTCCTTCTAACCACTTTATGCCACTTTAATAATACCATAGCCATAGTTTAGTAATTATCAATCACCGGTCTAACTAAATTGCATGTTCTAGCGCACATAAATAGCCTCTTAGACGTAATTCATAGTGCTTTTGATCTCAAACCGACCTCTTTCATAGATGGTTACGCCCTAATATTAATAAATTTGGTATTATAGATATATGTACTTTGAATTTACTATGTAAATTTAGTGTAATGATTGTATGTAGGGAATAATGAAGGGATTACATTTCGTGGAATTTAAAATATTCTACATAGTCCAGAATGCAGTCTGTCAGAAGTCAAGATGTGATATCGGTTAATAATGTCATAAATTTGTTTTATACGCTTTAATTTGACATTTTTTATAAAGTATATAGGTCCTACTGTATATATAAAAATATTATTTTCAGATTTACTAGATAATGAGAGGTAATCAAAATCTTATTTAAATAGTCTCTTGTCTCTATTTCTCGAAAATTGAACTGAGTTTTGTCCTATAATGAAACTAACTCCTCCGACTTGGTATCGAACCCAGAACCATCGCGTCTATTCATTCTTTGTATTTAATATTCGATTTGCTTCCTTTATGTAAATCATGCATTAGGACTTGAATATATCTCAATAATGACTATTGACTACCCTATAGCTTGATTAATTTACTTGAATGGATTTCAATACACGCAAGTTAATTTTTACCATATCTTTTAATCTTTGTTTCTAGATTTTCTAGATATAGATCTAGATTTCTATTTCTTCTTTACTTTTACTATCTCATACAAACATTTACATGGACACGATACTGTGCATTGAATATATTCAGTTTCACACTCAATCACGGAAGTACTATCGATTACTTTGTAACTACACAATACGCTTTCTGGATCTACTTCTTATCTTTCATCTCCATTGAAAATATTAAGATATCTTAATCTAGGTATATATTTGTATAATATACTTATACCACGTCAACTGCAGTTTTATAATAATTTATATACATAGTAGATATTTCATTGTTTATTTAATGAAGCTTAAAAATACTAAACAAGTGCTAGTGGTAATCGCACTTTAATGTACAGACTAGTGATGTAACGAATATTTGCATTCACATTCGCGAATATTCACACGTTTTTGCACATTCACATTCGCAAAAAAATCTGTAAATATTTAGCGAATAGTGAATGTCAGAAAAAAAATTGACGACCATTATGTACATTTACAGTTAAAAAAATGACGTTAGTTACACCACTAGTACAAACATTGTAATCGCTTTTTTATGATATTTTCTTTCAGTTGTGCTATAAGTTCTAACTCCTTACCAAATTTCATAATTCTCGAACCAGATTTGAAGAATTGTCTTGATTTCCTAATATTTAGTAAGATATTATGTACTGCAAGATTATTCCCTCATTTAAGTGCACACCTCTTAGTTGACGTAATGCAATTTATAGAGAAAGATTACATTCAAATAGTAAATTATCTTTATCAAAGGCCAAAACTATAAAAGGCAATAAATTAGTAATTTACCGGTTGTTTTGCTAATCGGGTCTTGATAAGCTCTGTGGGAAACATTTGAGTAGGTGCAGCTTAATAAGCTGTTATATGTACAAAATAAGTAATAAAATGGATCATTTCATATTTATGACACTAGTATTTATTTATTTACTTATTTATTTATTTATTTGGTAATCCAACAGTTTTTATATATAAGTTTCTATATTAACTATTATATAAGATAAAATTAAAACCAAAATAGGATTACACAGGTAACTTAAACATATTAATAAGTAGAAGACGGTAGCATGAAAGTAACACTTATAGTATAAAAGTGATACAAAGTAAAACTGTTTACAGGTGGGAATCCAATAAATGCGTGTCTTCGTGTTTGTGTGCGTGTGCGTGTGTGCGTGTGCGTGTGTGCGTGTGCGTGCGTGCGTGTATATGTGTGTCTGTGTTTTTTATTATGCATTTTTATCTTTTTTAATTATAGCTTTTTTAAAAGCTACTTTTGACATGCTGAACAGATCAATTTCTGAGTATTGCGAATTATATTTGTGGACCATGCGATTAAGGACAGAGTTGTGTGCATTGTTAGTGCTTAGCTCAGGCGTGTGGATAGTGCTGTGTGACGTGTGCAGCGATTAGGAACTCTTAAATACAATGCGCTCAATAAACAATAAACAATATATATATATATATATATATATATATATATATATATATATATATATATATATATATATATATATATATATATATATATATATATATATATATATATATATATATATATATATATATATATATATATATATATATATATATATATATATATATATATATATATATATATATATATATATATATATATATATATATATATATATATATATATATATATATATATATATATATATATATATATATATATAGTTAAAGGAATCTATTGCATAAACCTGCAGTACAGTGAATGGTTACAAAACATATACAAATACTTTGATTCAGTACAACACAATATATATTCTATGCAATAGTATTAAAATTAAATTTTCTTTGATAATTATTTCTATTCACGCCTAAACAAATTTCACTCTTATTCTTCAAAATATAAAATATAAAATAGCTCTTTTATTTCAGAAATTTAACAGTGGATAATCGGTTTAGAATCAGTTTAGGAGCGGCGGGTCATTGTGTCAATCAATTCTTGGATAGAACTGTAGAAATAACTAAAGATTTGATTAATAATGAAAACTTTAATTAACATTTTCGGATTATTACTTTCATGTATAATGACTCTATAGACTCTATTATATATATATATATATATATATATATATATATATATATATATATATATATATATATATATATATATATATATATATATATATATATATATATATATATATATATATATATATATATATATATATATATATATATATATATATATATATATATATATATATATATATGTTTTAAGGTTTATTAAAGTCTTTAATTACCAAAAAATCTGCTCTATCCAACGGCTTTTAGTTCTCTATGCTCGCTATCAGGAAAATTAGGGCATTACGAGTATATATGTTCGCTTTCAAACTTCAGGTAAGTATTGTAAAAGCACAACAGTTTAATTTTTTTCTCCTTCTGTTGTAGTTGCACAACTTGCGGCGTTGAATTCTGACAAACAATGCCACAATCGTTAAATGTGAAATTGTTTTTTTTGAACTGAAACTGGAATTTGTAGAATCTTATCTATCTTAGAAAATTCCTATCTCAATATGCCTTAAACTATTTTTAATACGGATAATTTCTTTCTTTCTAAGCTGTGTCAAAAATATCAAAAGACAAATTGAATACTAAATATAGAATAATAACCATATGTCTTCATCTAAAGGTCAGTGTTACGTCAGATACACAATAGTTAATAGTTTTAGCATAAGATTATTTAGTAAAAGCCAAAAGGAATCTTTTCACTGATTGACATTTACAATTTGTAAGGAGCAAAATGCCGAACTTCCTCAACCTTTACGCAGTAACCTACTTTTTTGAGCTTTGTATGTCCTTATAAATGAAATTAAATAAAAGCTTTCTAAATAAAGCCATTCTGACGCAGCTTACATACATATATCTGGTAAAAGTAATGTACAACCTCAAGTTGTAAATTTGACCTTGAGAAAATAATACTTTTCGGTGAAGCACTATTTATAAAAATGTATTTCTTTTTATTACCTTCACGCTTTATCCCCCTTATACCAGGGTAGGCAAAGGGAACCGCAGGAACCTTGGAACTTAGTGATCAGACACTCCGTCCTACCTTTTCTGCCGTTTAAAGACAATGCATGTTGAGTGGTGGTCTCTCAACTCAACGCCGCTTTTTTCCTAGTTGGCAGACCGAAGAATATGGAAATGAAAAAACCCATCTTTCGCGAGTAGGAATAGAACCCACAAACCGTCATGTTTGCAGGCAGACGCTACACCTCTGCGCCTGTCCTGTGTATCGAAAATTGTATTTCAAATCCCAACATTTAAGTCAATTACACAATTCTTATACTTATATTAAAAAATAACTTGAAACACTCTAAAATGATGTCCTAGTCTGCTTGACAAGAGCGACAAGAAGAATTAAATTATATTTTTTATTTTACGCTCTATCTCTTAAGTCGCGGATTTGGCAGGGATAATCTGGTGTTAAGACACTCCGTTCCCCACTTTCTACATCTTCAGTTACTGCAAGATATGTATATACTTAAGCAAAAGAAAGTGCGTCAATAAACCACTTTAAATATTACTTGAAATTTTTAAATGATTTGTAAAACATATATACGATAGCCTTAGATTATATATACATATATATATATATATATATATATATATATATATATATATATATATATATATATATATATATATATATATATATATATATATATATATATATATATATATATATATATATATATATATATATATATATATATATATATATATATATATATATATATATATATATATATATATATATATATATATGTTTGCATGTATGTGTATATCACTTATTAAACATCAGCATATAGCATAATTTGTTATCCATTCGTATATATACTGCACTATATTTATTTACGACTCACCTATTGTTGTAGGCAACGATTTATAAGTACTGCACATATTAAAATCATCGTTTATCTCAACAATCCCGACCGGAATCATCGATCCTCACCGGACTATTATAGAAAGCAGATTACACGTGCATTTTTATTATCCGACTTGATCCGCCCTGAGCCCAGTTCATACATTACAATCCTGGATTTCAAACGAACGTATTTTATTTCAATTTATCTGCGTTTTTTTTTAATAATTGATATTTTTTATGTAGAATTTTATACGGTGTACGTAGTTTTTGAAGTTGCAAATTGTTTTGTAGCGTAATTAGACGTGTTCAATAGTTTTAATCAGCGGGTTTAGATTTCATAATAATTGAAGCAAGTACTGAATATGGTTAGCTATACAGTATGGGATAAGAGATGTATAAATATGGCAGGTGTACAGTATTATTGGTGCAGCAGTATAAAGTTTAACTGTAAACGCTATTTATGCTATCTTATGATATACCACTCCATAAAGAACATCTCTAAATTGCGTGTTACTTATGTAACAATCTTAAATACTAGATTTTTTCTGTTTTCTTTCAATACTGGAACCGTCCATAACGCCGTTAACGTTATACACAAATACTAAAACACACACTTAAACACAAACACACACACACACACACGCACACACATACACGCACACACACACGAATACACACACACGCACACGCACCCTTGCCTCTATATTACCGAAAAGAGCTTTGTGACATATCATTCTGTCTACATAACTAAAAATGTAACATTTACATGAAAATAAAATAAATTCAAGCTTTTAATGTAAGCCACTCACACGCTCTCTAAAGTAATATATAATATTAATTAAAAAAGTTAATTTAAAAAGCTCCCCTCACATCAGCTGCCATCAGATACATCTAGAATGGTTTACAAGAGCAGCTCGAGCTTTATCTCGATAAACAACCGTACGTTTTTGTCAAATAGAATAAATCATGCACTGTAATCTTGCGTGACATTAATCCAGGACATATACGAATATTTTGGGAGTGCGCGAAAAATATATATCATATGTGATACGTTTTTTTCTACTACTCAGCTTGTAACGTCTGGTCGTGATACTGATATATTTCATTCTATAAATATAAGTTTACATTTTAGTGCTGACATTATATGTGTTGTTGTTATTAAATGTTTAACTTGACTTAACGTTGGTATTGAGCTGGAACAGAATGTAATTGAAGACACAGAACTTTTTTTGCTTATAAAATCAGGCTCAATTTAAATATCCCTACAAAGTTCATTTGTACTATACTAGATAATGGCATAAAATAAAATATTATATAAAAATACAAATTGATGGCCGCAACTTCGTTAGCTTGTGTTTTATTCTATATACATCACATTCAAATTAACTACACTACTTTACCGTTACATATAACAACTATGTAACCTATATGTAAAAATATGGATACTATTTTTAACAATTTCCATGAAAAATATCATGTATGTGATCTTTAAATGTGTTCTTAAATAGATTGTCTATTGTTTTGAATGTTTTCCTCCAACACCATGACTTGTCTGAGATAATTAAAATATAATAATTTCTCCAAGTCCCACTTTATGAGATTTTATTCCACAATTTATATTTTTATAATTCCAACTCCCAAACCACTCGATTAATAAGCCACAAGTAGCAGAGTAAACCAGCGTTTCACTTTCTGCGATGGTTTTTGGGTCGGGAAATAATTGTAAATAAACATTTCGACACGCAATGTCGCTTGACACTTAATTCTCTTTGCTGCAAGTTTCAAATACAAACGGGGATGCGGAAGGCAACTAATATTAATTAATATTCTAAAGTAAGATTGCATTTATAACCGTCGCTTCTTAACTAGTAAGACAAAATATTTAACTTTTGTATACAATAAAATATTTTTTATAAACAACATTTCTCTTAAGTAATTTCCATTTAAAACCAGTGACAGAAATATTTTAAGATCTCTGACCTAATAAGATTTTAGACAAACAAAAGAAAAGTGTAAAAGAGAGTTGGTCAATATTTACTCGCCACTATGAAGGAAGCCACTCATTCAGTATCCTTTTTCTTTATGCCAAGTGTTTTTATATATTTAATTAAGATAAATACTTTACTGATATATTTAGGTTAATAGGTAGCTTTTGGTTTTTTTAATATTATATAGTTGTATACCAAAGGTTAATAAGTTAAGTTTATAAATATTTTCAAATTTATTATTTTTGGTTGTATAAAGTAACAATTTTACTTAAAAAATCTTATTTAAAATATTTATTTTGTACTGCAAACGCTGTAGATGCTATGAAACTAGTCTACTTGCCGTAGACCGTCGACTATATCACGGCGAGTGCTCTGAGGAATTATTCTATCTAATCCCTGCTTCCCCTTTCCTTCATAGATCCACGCGTGCTGGCGCGCGTTGTCACCACCTAACTGTAACATCTATCCCAACGCGCACAAAAAAATTTGGCAACTCTTTTCTTTGTCGCATCGCCAAAAAATGGAACTCTCTACCAGCACACGTGTTCCCCTCCTCTTATAACCTGGGTACCTTCAAACGAGGCGTGAAGAGGCATCTTGCGGGCCAGCATGGCGAGGGTGACTAGTGCAACTCATTTTTGTTGCCAGTGCTAGTCGTCTTCGCGTTTGGACTCCACTTCCACTTACCATCAGGTGGAGTGGAGTCATATGCCTACCCGGATAATATAAAAAAAAAAATCGAAATCTTATATTTAGAACTTGTAAATTCAAACTTAATTTCCACAAGTTACAAGCTTCACTCTTAATTGCCTTTCTTAGTAAACCTTACACTTATTAATTTAAGAAAATCACGAAGACTTTTCTTTTACATTTACAGGTTTCATTTTTAAATACTAAAATAGGCTAAGATTATTACCTTAAAAACTATTCATAGTAAAAAATTCAAACAAAGTAAAATAATATGCAGAAAATAGAAGTTACTATGGCTTCTGAACAAGCTTTTAACAACAAGCTCCTGTCCTCTGGCATTTGAACCCGGGCCTACCATAACTGATAAGAAATAACATATATTTGAAATAAATAATACAAAAGTTATAATAATACAAAAGTGAGGATCGTCATGGCGCAGAGGCGAAGCACAGGCCTGTAGACGCGACGGCTTGTAGGTTCTATTCCCACTCAGGGAAGATGAATTTTTCCATATCCATTTACTTCTTTCTTTGGCACCTGGGCTGTTACTGTGTCTTAACAATAGTTTCCTCCAGTTCCTGCGGTTCCCTTTACCTACCCTAAAGCGCGAAGCTGTGTATAAATTACAATAGTTGTAATTGTAATTTATAAATAATGTGGTGGAAATGTAGAGAAACATTAAATATCGATATATTATTATAATAAGGCACTCATTGGCGATTGTAACCCATCTATCAAGTCAGCTTTGCGCTAGCGACTAAGCATTGTTTTGTGTTCGAAATTTTATTTCGACAGCCCTGTAAAGCTGAAATTAGACAAATGTTGTGGTATATTAGCATGAAATGGTGGATAAAAATACAAAAATTGTAAGAAGTTGCTTAAATTATTACCAAGGTTCCATAAGAGCAGCAGTCAGTAATGTGCGAGGTGTACAATTACTTTTGTACTAATTTCATAATAGTAACAATTAAAAAATAGAGAATAACTGTAAAAGAGGCGGAAAGCAGGGACGTAGAAAGCAGGGACTAAGGACTAAGGTTCCTATGGTTCCTTCAGCTCCTTCTGGATATCCTGCCATGTGCAGAATAAAACGTGAACACATAAAGAAAAGAAAAAAATAACAATTTACACTTAAGTTTGAAATAGTATACGCTCATTTTACGTTAAAATAACATAAACTTAAGTTCGTAATGACTTTTTTATGTATTTTACCATTATACAAAAAGAGTAACGCACCAGTAAATTTTTATAGACTGCTGTTTTTGGACTTTTTGAACAGCTTTGCATGAAATGATAACCATGATAACATATTTGAACATACTCGTATATCATCATATAAACTATTTGATAATCTTCAAAATAAAAGCTGACTCTTAGGCCCTATATATCTTTATTTTAGACACTTTTATCCCTACAAAATAACACTTGCTAAGAACCGTTGACAAATTAAGTCTACGGTGATTTAAACGTGTGTTTATTTTTAACAATAAAAAGATACAATTACATTTCCTGCGAATTTTCTACTTAGAAATTAACTGTATATGACTAACTTCAAACATAAAGTTAAAAATAACTATGTATTACCACGTGTTGTCAAAGTTACTTAGTTTAATATCCTATTTAATATTATATTAGGTTGTAAAAGAAAACCAAATCAATATTTGACTGAAGACCGTCGCTTATTAATAATGCTTTAAATGCTTGAATTATTTTGTTTCATTCCGCCAATCAACATGTCAATGTCTCGAATTCAGCGTAATATCAGAAAAATAACTAGCAAAGTCCGAAACTTACACGATTATAACCTACAAGCAAATCAGGAGGCTCGTAAAATAATATTTCTGCCATTATTTTATTAATAAATATAAATCTTTCAACAATTTAAAAATTAAACATTAAATAAAATCAATAATGTCTCACCTCTATCACAAAAATCCCAAAATTAGGAATAATTTCAAATTTAACACAGTAAATGCAAATTCGTCATAACAACATACATATATAACAAGATGGCGGCCATTCTATATTCGCCACGAACTCGTGCGAGCATATTTGCAGTATGGCGTAGGATAATCCGAGACATTTTATAGAAGTTAGCAAGTCACTGTGGCGCGAAGCAGATAATAGCTTTTGTTACAGGTCGTGTGGGGTGACTATGAAGTGAGAATAAATTTACTAAATCCTATATGTATATACTGTAAGCTTAACTTAGTTATAACTGTATCATAATAATATATTAAAATTTATAAATGATTATCTTAAAATATTTTAGACTTTATTTATAAAATGTTGTTTTTGTTTACAAAGATAATGATTTATATGTTATACATTAAAAAGTATAATATATATATATATATATATATATATATATATATATATATATATATATATATATATATATATATATATATATATATATATATATATATATATATATATATATATATATATATATATATATATATATATTTATATATATATATATATATATATATATATATATATATATATATATATATATATATATATATATATATATATATATATATATATATATATATATATATATATATATATATATATATATATATATATATATATATATATATATATATATATATATATATATATATATATATATATAATTTAATAAGGGACTAAGAGTTTTCAGCATTGTTTTCAGCTTTACAAAATGTTACGCAAAGGTAGTCAAGTGTCAACACACTCTGCTCCTTTTTTACGAAATCTTTATGTTCAGATAGTTTTAATATTCTTAAAGGGTCAATTAGACACTAAAAATAGTAAAATATTTAAAGAAATTTTTCTTTAATTATACAAATTAAACTTAAAGTGGTTTTTGCAAAATCGAGATTTTCTTTAATAAGAGAAGAATTTATACATATATATTTATGTTAAATCTTCGATAATGCATCAATTAAATTACTAAAGCAAATATGAACAGCGTGCAATCATAATATTCCATTCAGCTTTTTATTTACATTAAATTTAAAAACAATCTTAATTAAATACACTAAAACTAATATGTATAATATTAGCTTAGTAAATAATGTTTTTATTTAGTTGCAATTTTCACAAAGCTCACAACGCTTTTGTTTGTTTTACATGTCTATTATTTTAATTGACACCGCTATTGCACAGTCGATATGCAGCTGGACGTTATTGGGATTCGATTCCTTAGAATATTTTTATTTATAGCATAATACTGTTAACACTATGGGTTACGGTTCAATCCCCACAAGTAAGAATTAATTATTTTCGTTTTTCCCCTGTTACTATACGAAGCGTAGTGTTGAGATCTCATTAAACATGAAGTATTGATTTCGAAAAGCAGAAACTGGCGTAATAATCCTAATTTACTTTCATAATTAAATAGTTTTTTAAACATATTTACGTGTCGGAGTACCTTCACACATCTTTAACCACTTAAGAACATGACCTCTAGAAGGTTACTTGGTAGTTTTTGGGTGACCTTCTTCATTTGTATATTCTCAAAGAGGTAGTATCCTCTTGCCTCTGTTCCCAATACAGGTAATAAATTTAATAATGTAAAATTTTTTTAGAGGACCGTCGTGGCGCAGAGGCACAACGTCTGCCTGTAACGCGACGGTTACTGGGTTCGATCCCCAGTCGGAGAAGATGGATTTTTCTATTTCCATTTTCTTCGCTCTGGCATCTAAGGCAAAGCGCGGCGTTGAGTTCCGCCACTCAACACGCAATGCCTCGAAAACGGCGGAAAGTGGGGACGGAGTAAGCAGGGACTAAGTAACGGAGTGTCTTAACACTAGGTTCGTATGGTGCCTGCAGTTCCCTCTGCCTACCCTGCCATGTGCGGGATAAAGCGTGAAGCTAAAAAAAAAAAAAAAAAAAAAAAAAAAAAAAAAAAAAATTTTTTTAAGCATTTGTATTTTTCTTATTTGGCAGTTATTATAGTAAATTTGACGTATTCGTAACTAAGGCTGCGTTTTCACCAAGTAGCATCTTTATATGGCTAAAACATGATAAATAAAAATAATCTACTAATCATTTTAATCAAAATAGTCTTTTATTACAAAAATATGTCTGTAACATCGATCTTTTGTGGTGTCACCACAAATAGTGGATGTCAAAGCAGTTAGTAACAGAATGTTGATTCGAACACGAACTTGGGCCTGTTTTTAAACACCTTGTATTACTTATGCATAGAAGATTTTCTTTCGAATTTTTCCAGTTTTTAACTTTCCTATACAAATGGGAAACGGATGCAACGTCGGACAAATAGTTTGGATTTACTTTGTAAAGCTTTGCCAGACGTTAAAAGCTTCGGATTTTTGGTGTGAAATAATATCGTATGTGCTACATTGTAGTGTTTCTCAAGACTACACTACTTCATATGTTTTATTTGTTTATTTTACATTTGTTTCACGTGAACTTGATGAATTTATTTATTCATTCATTCGTTTAAATGAATTTGAATAATTTAGGCTATGTTTCAATAATATATCCTGGAGTTGGTATGTCCAATGACACAAATGTTCAATGTCCTTCAGCTTTGTAATAATAATCTCATTTATCCCGCACATGACAGAGTAGGCAGAGGAAACTGCAGGAACCATATGAACCTAGTGTTAAGACCCTCCGTTGCTTAGTCCCTGCATTCTTCGTCCTTCGTCGCTTTCATCATAAATGATATTATATAAACATATCAAAAAAGGTGTACATTGATCTACACTTACCAAATAAACTTAAATTTAGCAGGCTTAAATTTTTAAAAATTCACAATAAATATAAATACTTTAACCAAATTTTACTCATTTTCAACGATATGGTAATTAGGCTTTATAACGAACTCATTACTATATATAAAACGTAATCTAACTTCCTTTATACTCTTAATTTAAATTTATACATAATGAACTATGTATTTTAAAAATGAAAAGGAAGCCTTAACAAAGAAACAATAACATTACAAAAGTCATAAAAGTTTTATAGCAATTTACCAACTTTTAGAAATTAAATGGACGCAGATATTTCTTTTCATTTTACTTAACCAACAACAAATTTATGTTCAATTAAATAGCAAATAACACATGTTTTCATTTATACGTACTTATAACTACTGGGCGGCTTTAGATTGTAAACATTTTAAATACCAACATACATACATTTAAAAACATATATTTATATCACAACACAGTCTCGTGCTTCGGCATTGAACACATTCAATCAAGTAAAGATGAATGTCATCGTCTAATATAAAATAAAACTATTTTTTTAGCCGAATATGTCTAGAACAAAAATCACAAAATGTTGAGTTTGATAATTTTATGTCATTTGTTTTTTGAATTTGTCTATGTCTTTAAAATACTCTTTCCAAATTTTTTATTAACTTATAAAAATATCTTATTCTCAATTTTATTACTTAATTGAAACAATACAATGGTGAAAACAAACTTATTACAGCTACGAGCTTAGTATTTATGAATCGTGCTTATTGCGTTAGATTGTCATTAAGTTGCGCCGCTTTTGTTTTGATATATTTTTTTTAGCTTCACGTTTCCCGCACATGGTAGAGGGAACCGCAGGAACCGTGGAACCTAGAGTTAAAACACTTCGTTGCTTAGTCAGCTTAGCTTTCTCCGGCCCAGCTTTCCGCCCTTTTCGAAGCATTGCGTGTTGAGTGGCGGAACTCAACGCCGCGCTTTGCATTGCATTGTTTGAGCGATAACAATAAAAATAAAAAAAACCATTTTCCAAAATCAGCTCATTCTGCAGGAATCCAGGGCAGTACGCTAGCAAAGTTGCAGAAGTTTGATATAATAATTATATCAAATGACAGACGAATGCCACCTCCGTCTGTCCGTGACCACGGACTACTGCAAAATGTTCGAAACGTTGGGTTTCACAAAAAATGTTAATATACGCGATAAATCCGTTTAAATTGTTTTGTTTAAAATGTATAAAAATCGCGAAAATTAAAGAATTTATTAAATTTCACTGCATTCTAAATATATTTTAAAATATTATTATTTTTCATTTTTTACTTCTTAAAATAGCAAATTAACGTGTAAAATAAGTAAAATGTCGTCGTTTTAATAAAACGACGACATTTTACTTATTTTACACCTCACACTTTATCCCAAACATAGCAAGGCAGGAAGAGGACATAATCAATATGTTTCTTTCAAGAAAACTTTAGGAATTTGTTAAAGGAATTCACTTTGACTTAAATATTGTACTGTATACAACTCTTACAAAGATGATATAAAATGTTAATAAGCCACTGAAATTTGTAGTTAATTTATAAATTTGTTTTGGCCTGCTAATCTCTTGTTACGATATTAAAAAATATGATGCGTGAACTTATATTATACATTATATAGCAGTGTAAGAAACTGAGGAAATTTTGTATTTACTTTATCTAGAGCTTAACTCCTTGGCACTTAATATTTTGGTCTTATTCAAATTTTAATATAGTTTTTTTTTTTATAAAATTTAAAAATATACTAAAAACACGGCTGAGTATTGATCCCTTGCACTCATCGCTTACAAGTTACATGCAATAATTGAAGTGCTCCTGCACATCCCGCATTGACCTACTTTCCTAATTTTTGATAAAATATTCTACACCTTCGTATATCTAACGCCATAAGGCAAGCAAAAATATTTACGGTAATGTAATATACATATATCTATATGTGTTATAACAATTTGATCTACCATTCAACACTTTTTAAAATGTGATTTTTAAAAAAAATAATTTAATTCCTGGGCCTGTTGAACTCCTTGAACTAAATTTTAACTACATATCTATACTTTCACAAGAAAATTGGTAGAATTGTTTCATATTTATTTTATACATAATATACAAAACGTTAAGCAGTGAAAACAAAGAATCAAAATACACTGTCTACTTTTCCTCCAAATATAATCTTTTGCCAGTTGAGTGAAATATTATATTGATAATTATCTCTATTAAGAAAGTGGAAAAGTTAACACAAATAAATCTCCCCAATTGGTGATTGAACCTGTAACTATCGCCCATCAGCTGTGTAATGCACTCTTAAAAATAATAACAGCTATACGCAGTATAAAATACAGCTACAACTTGTACCAAAAATTGAAATAGAGATTTCACATATGCTTAAGTCAACTATTTGCTTTTTAAAATATTTTAAAGAATTACTTCCATAACTTGTACATGTTTAAATTGACAACAATACTCACATAAATACAATACGTGACACCATACTAAAATACAACTTAGTGACGCAAAGTAGCATTTGCTATTTCTTTTATATCATGTACTCGTATATTTTATATAATGTAATTAGATTGTGTTCGATTGTCATAGAAGTGGGTTCAAATAAAATGAGCATATACAGTTTAAGCAAGATAAAAATGCAACAGTGGTTTTATATCACAAATTTAAATTATAAGTAAATACTGCTAAATTCCATTGCTTTGCAAACATTTAAAAATATAATAAATAAGAAAAAAAATTGTCAAATGAAATAAAAATTATTATTTAAAAAATAACAGTCATATATAACGTCGTGTTAGTGTTTCAGACTAAAAAACAAGAATATAGTCGCTGTAACACATTCCACACTGACCTACTTCCCTAATTCTACGTAAATTGTAGCCACGGTGACACTTTACGTTGCTGCTGAAGTATTGACTCCTTGTATGGTGTAGTTAACATTTTTTAAAGATACCCTTTTACTTTACTTTTGATTGTTTTTTTAGTTAACTATTTTCTATCATGGCTCTGGAAAAATTATTATGACGATGAGACGATAAGAGCACAACGCTAATATCCACATATTATCTAATTCTGTAAACGAGTTACTTTTCGAATCCATCCACTCGAAAGAACGAATTATTTTCATTTCCTTTCTCTGGTAAATACATAATACGCATTTGATTTTAGACACAAATCGTAAAACAGAGTGTTTCGACACAAGCTGAGAAATGAAGTGGCTTAACATAAATTACCTTTTGCCTTTGCAAAAAGAAGAAAAAAATATACATGTACTGACTAATATTTAAGATTTAGTATAATGCGCTGAAAACAGGCACGAAAATACTGTGAGATTAAGACTGACATTAAATCATGTGTGTGACATAAGTATTTTGTATAAACATAACCTTTACAAGTTATTAATAAATTGATGCCATTATGAGAAAATGTTAAAAATAATACTATAATACAAAAATATTTACGGTAATGTAATATACATATATCTATATGTGTTATAACAATTTGACCTACCATTCAACACTTTTTAAAATGTGATTTTTAAAAAAAATAATTTAATTCCTGGGCCTGTTGAACTCCTTGAACTAAATTTTAACTACATATCAATACTTTCACAAGAAAATTGGTAGAATTGTTTCATATTTATTTTATACATAATATACAAAACGTTAAGCAGTGAAAACAAAGAATCAAAATACACCATCTCTCTAATTTCCCTCCAAATATAATCTTTTGCCAGTTGAGTGAAATATTATATTGATATTTATCTCTATTAAGAAAGTGGAAAAGTTAACACAAATAAATCTTCCCAATTGGTGATTGAACATGTAACTATCGCCCATCAGCTGTGTATTGCACTCTTAAAAATAATAACAGCTATACGCAGTGTAACATACATCTACAACTTGTACCAAAAATTGAAATAGAGATTTCACATATGCTTAAGTCAACTATTTGCTTTTTAAAATATTTTAAAGAATTACTTCCATAACTTGTACATGTTTAAATTGACAACAATACTCACATAAATACAATACGTGACACCATACTAAAATACAACTTTAGTGAAATACTGCTAAATTCCATTGCTTTGCAAACAGTTAAAAATATAATAAATAAGAAAAAAAATTGTCAAATGAAATAAAAATTATTATTTGAAAAATAACAGTCATATATAACGACGTGTTAGTGTTTCAGACTAAAAAACAAGAATATAGTCGCTGTAACACATTCCACACTGACCTACTTCCCTAATTCTACGTAAATTGTAGCCACGGTGACACTTTACGTTGCTGCTGAAGTATTGACTCCTTTTCTAGTTTAGTTAACATTTTTATAAGATACCCTTTTACTTTACTTTTGATTGTTTGTTAGTTAACTATTTTTGTTTATTCTAACATGGAAGAATTACTATGACAATGTACCGGATTTTTATCACATCGAAAAAAGTATTATTTTGTATTGGCAAGAGAAACGCTACAATTTAATATATTCTGTAAATGAGTTACTTTTCGAATCCATCCACTCGAAAGAACGAATTATTTCCTTTCTCTGGTAAATACATAATACGCATTTGATTTTAGACGCAAAACGTAAAACAGAGTGTTTCGACACAAGCTGTTTCGATCTCCCCACCTATATGTAGGACAAGGCATGATAATAAAAATAAAAGCAAAATCTAAAATAAAATTTATAAAATAATTCAATTATAAAGTAAAACTGTTAGAAAACAATAGTAAAATGAACTTAGAAAATAAAGCCTTTAGAATCTACGTTCGATATCACGAAGTTTATACGATCTTTGTTCACAACCTTAACGGAAGTGCAAAGAAAAGTATTCATCATCTGGTCCCGCCATTTCTAAAGTTTAGCGTTCCAGATTCAAATTTGAAGTTTTCTCAGTCGCCATTAGTGGAATCGCAACGCGGCTTGCGTTCGGAAGTTGTTTAAGACGTTTTATATCATCGAGTTTTAATTGCTAATATCTATTTAATGTAGTATTTATGACACATTCGTGATTATCTCAGCATTATAGAGGAAGTGATATTTTTTTTATTTTATTTGTTTTAAAGAAGCCAACGTATTCATTGTAAATACATAAATATATAAGTATATGTGTCGAATCACAATAAATCAGCTAACTTACTAGAAATAACAAAATTATTGAGATATAATAATTCAATTTGACACATTTTACATTGACAGGCCATAATGATCAGTTTAACTTGACGAAGGAGAGAAATGATGCCTGAACAAAAGTTGAGACGAAAGTACGTTGTTGACAACGTCATTTTTGTGTATATAGATAAAAAATCTGGACAGTACATTTTTGTATGTATATAGTAATAATAGATAAACAAACCAACGAAATTGCTTTTTTAACCTAACGCTTTATCCCACACATGGCAGGGTAGTCAGAGAGAACTGCAGGAATCATAAGAATTCAGTGTTACTTGACAAGTTTTATAATTCCCAGGTGGTAGAGTCATGTTGTCAGTGTTGACAACCCTTGGGTAGACTCGACCGGATAATTACCACCCTCGGCATTTAAAACCGGCGTTAAGTAGTGGCTTTTTTTGTCACTGCGTTTCGCATTAGGTAATGCCGAGCTCCGGAGCCCAACCCCAAACACTTCCCCGAATATGACAGCGGTACTGAAAGAGATTCTACCCCAGGAGGGTACCAGCACCCCCGGTGCTGGAGAATCCCTCCCTGAGTCTTTACACTCAGGCTGCCCGTCGAATTCTGGGGAGGGCAGAGAACCGCGCAATAGACAAGGCAAACGAGGCGTGCGCTCTACGGCAACCCCTTCCACGCTTAAAGTGGATTTCTGTAACATCAGGGGTCTTCATTCCAACTTGAATGCCGTCCATTACCACCTTGAGACGGCTCGGCCGGCCTTGTTGTTTCTGACCGAAACACAAATTGTCAGACCGAGTGACACAGCCTATCTTCATTATCCTGGCTACAAATTTGAGCATAACTTCATGCGTCATGCCGGAGTCGCTGTGTTCATAAGGAATGACTTGAGTTTCCGTCGTCTTGCTAATTTTGAAGGTCAGGACCTGTCTATTATCTGGCTTCGTATCGATTCAAACGATCGCGTCCGAATCTACGCTTGTCTGTACAGGTCCCATAGTGGTAATACAGAAACAGATCGACTCATGGAGCGTTTGCAATCGGCCATTGATGATGTGCTATCGCTTATCCCCTCCGCTGAAATCGTGATACTTGGCGATTTTAATGCCCACAATTCCGATTGGCTTGGGTCACGCACCACTGACCACGCGGGGAGGGCTGTATTTGACCTTGCTGTGGCTAATGGACTGTCGCAACTGGTTGACTCACCCACGCGTCTTCCAGACGTGGATAGCCATAATGCCTCCTTACTGGACCTTCTGCTGACTTCACATCCAGAACAGTATCGGGTTATGGTCGATGCCCCTCTGGGATCTTCCGATCACTGCCTAGTGCGGTGTGAGGTGCCTATTAGGCGCAACAGTCGCAGAACACCAGCGACTCGTCGCGTCTGGCACTATAAGTCAGCAGATTGGGACGGGATGCGTGCTTTTTACTCATGCTATCCCTGGGGGCCGATTTGCTTCTCTTCTGATGATCTGAGTACCTGTGCTTCGGCTGTTGCTGAGGTGGTTTTACAGGGTATGGAGCTTTATGTTCCTAGCTCCGTGGTGCCGCTTGGTGGTAAGTCACAGCCGTGGTTTGGTATGTCTTGCAAACAAGCTGCTACTGAAAAGCGTAAGGCATATCAAGTGTGGGCTGATGCGCTGGCTACTGCGGATCCGAAGGTGAAAACCTTAAAAGGGAAGTATAACCGAGCCTCTAGGTACTTTAAGCGGCAAATCGCCAGAGCCAGGTCCGAGCATGTCGCGAAAATCGGTGTGAAACGTGTGGGCTACCCGTCTGGAACACGTCAGTTCTGGGCGCTCTCAAAGGCAACACTTGGCAACTTCAGCCGGCCCTCGTTTCCGCCGTTACGCACAGAGAATGACATCCTCGTCCATACGACCAAAGAGAAAGCCGACCTCCTGGGAACTCTCTTTGCCTCTAACTCGACTCTTGATGACCAAGGTAAAGACCAAGGACATTAAGTTCAGTCAAAAGGCTGTTCGGCGAGCCCTCTCTTCTTTGGACATCCACAAGTCGAGTGGACCTGATGGCATTTCTCCTTTAGTGCTCCGTTCTTGCGCTCCTGAGTTGACACCGGTACTAACGCGTCTATTTCGGCTTTCCTATTCAATCGGCGTAGTCCCGAACTCATGGAAGAGCGCTCTGATCCATCCGATCCCGAAAAAAGGTGACAGCTCGAATCCGGCAAACTATAGGCCTATCGCTATCACCTCCCTGCTCTCCAAAGTTATGGAGAGTATAATAAACAGCCAGCTACTGGATTATCTAGAGGATCACCAGTTGATCAACGACCGTCAATATGGCTTTCGCCATGGTCGTTCAACTGGTAATCTTCTAGTTTACCTTACTCACCGTTGGGCTGCAGCTGTCAAAAGCAAAGGCGAAGGCCTGACAGTTAGTCTGGATATGGCGAAAGCCTTTGATCGTGTGTGGCATAGAGCACTCTTAGCAAAACTTCCATCGTATGGGCTTCCCGAGAATTTGTGCAAGTGGGTCGCTAGCTTTCTTACCGGGTGTAGCATTAAAGTCGCTGTCGACGGTTTTTGCTCTGATTATTTTCCCGTAAATGCTGGCGTCCCTCAAGGCTGTGTGCTGTCCCCCACGCTTTTTCTTCTGCATATCAATGACATGTTAGAAGATTCTAACATTCATTGCTATGCAGATGATAGTACTGTGGACGCCGTATACTCCGGCCGTGCAGGTCTTTCTCGGGAAAACGTTGACCATTGCCGAATGAAACTTGTGTCTTCTATTGAGACCTCCCTCAGTAATGTCTTACTATGGGGTGAAAAGAATCTTGTTCAATTCAACCCCCAGAA
The DNA here is from genome assembly GCA_037178615.1 of Dione vanillae. NCBI lineage: Eukaryota > Metazoa > Arthropoda > Insecta > Lepidoptera > Nymphalidae > Dione > Dione vanillae. The sequence goes on from JAZFAU010000261.1 coordinate 3,295,034, forward strand.
GACTCAAGTTTGCGCGTTAACCACTAAAAAAAACCCTTTTGTCGTGTCACCAGTTTTTGAGAACACTTCTCTTAAAGCCTCGCCTACTATCAGTATATTGGGGCTCAGCGTTTCAAATGACTGTCAGTATCGCGATCATTTGGATAGCAAGGCCAAGTTGGCCTCGAAGAAACTGGGTGTCATCGGAAGAGCGAGACAGTACTTCACGCCTGCACACCGATTGGCTCTGTATAGAGCCCAGGTTTTGCCACACATGGAGTATTGTTCACATCTCTGGTCTGGGGCACCCCAGTATCAACTTGAACCATTTGATCGCATACAGCGTAGAACCGTTCGTATCGTTGGGGACCCAGATATCTGTGAAAGGCTAGACACTTTGGCGCTGCGTAGAGACGTTTCCTCGCTGTACATTCTCTACCGCTTATACCATGGGGAGTGTTCTGGAGAACTTTTTGATCTGGTGCCTGCCGCTGAATTCTCCAACCGCACAGTACGACACAAATTAAGATATCATCCCCACCATCTGGACACGTGGAACTCTTCTACTGTGCGGTTCCGTAGGAACTTTTTTCCACGCACCACACTAATGTGGAATAGCCTACCTGCGGCAGTGTTTTCTGATCGATACGACATGGGTGCCTTCAAAAAGCGCGTCTACGTCCACCTTAAAGGCCGGCAACGCTCTTGTAACACCTCTGCTGTTATACAGGGCCGTGGGTGTCGGTGATCACTTACCATCAGGTGACCCGACCGCTCGTTTGCCTTGTCCTTCCCATAAAAAAAAAAAAAAAAAAAAAAAAAGTTTTATAAATTATTTTACGCTAATGAATGGAATTATGGACATCTAGGTACAAGAATTCTATAATACATCAAGTGAGAAATGAAGTGGCTTAACATAAATTACCTTTTGCCTTTACAAAAAGAAGAAAAAAAATTACATATGCTGACTAATATTTAAGATTTAATATAATGCACTGAAAACAGGCATAAAAATACTGTGAGATTGAGACTGACATTAAATCATGTGTGTGACACAAATATTTTGAATAAACATAACCTATACAAGTTATTAATAAATTGATGCCATTATGAGAAAATGTTAAAAATAATATATAATTTGAACTTTGAATTGTTACTCAAAGTTCAAATCTGTATGTGCCTGTCGTCGTGTGTCTAACGTGATAGTCGAATCAATCCAACTCTGCGAAATATAAAGCGCCACTCGACACGCAATAAAGCTGAAAAGCGGAGAAAAAAGAAAGAGGAACGGAGTGTGCTAACACTGAATTTTCTCTTTTCCTATTTATTCTAAGAATACAACGAGAATTAATAAAAAACTTATTTTATATCTTATTAGAATTAATAAAAATTTTATTTTAAAACTTATTTTATATAACTTTAAAACTCAGTTTAGTACCGAATCGGTTTAAGCGTGTAAAAAATCGATATAAAGAAGGAACGATAAAAAGAACCAATCATGTGCGGATTCAACTCTTTTCCGCTCAACCTGAATGGACGGTCTTACAACTAAAGCCGAATGTACACTGAAAATTTCTAACTTGAATAGCGTGTGCGTTCATTTCTTGCGTTTTAACTTAGGAAATTCTCGATTAATTAGAACATTATGAACATCATAATTACAAAAACTAATTAGTTTTTTTTTAATATTACTTATATAATATTGTAAACTACAAATATTGATTTTAGCCATATGTTGTTCTAATTCTCTCCACTCTCGTTTACTTTTCTATAACAAACAATAAGTTCATGAGCTACCATTGGACATGTAACACTTTACATCGCAGTCCCAGTGTTAACAATCCGATATCTTAAGTTTAAAATGGAACAAAAGATTCAGGCTAAAACTTTGTGTTCACAGACGACGGCTATGGGCTATGGAGTCTTTAAGTACCTAGATGTTCGTATTTCAATAGGTGATTGTGCTGTCTTTAAGCTATCTATAAATAGAGGAAGTAATATCTAATGCCTCGATACTTATATAACAGTTAGACGTGGATTTCAATAGAACTTCAATGAGCAAAAAACCTTGGAATTGTATGGTAGTAATCTTTATTTGTCTCTATATTTGTTTTGATATAAAAATATGTCAAAAACTTATAGATATATTTAATATTAATTCCACAATTATAATATTTATTATAAAGGCCTAAAACTTTATATATATATATATATATATATATATATATATATATATATATATATATATATATATATATATATATATATATATATATATATATATATATATATATATATATATATATATATATATATATATATATATTATATATATATATATATATATATATATATATATATATATATATATATATATATATATATATATATATATATATATATATATATATATATATATATATATATATATATATATATATATATATATATATATATATATATATATATATATATATATATATATATATATATATATATATATATATATATATATATATATATATATATATATATATATATATATATATATATATATATATATATATATATATATATATATATATATATATATATATATATATATATATATAGGTTTTAAAATCTAAAGTGAAAATAGGATCACCCTTTTTCTCGAACTCTTAACTTATATAAAAGGTAATCTAATGAAATAATTATTATCATCATTTTGTTTTACTTCTGGATGCCTTTTACTTGTCTACGCTTAGAAAATCTTGTTTTTGACATATTATTTTACAACATATATTAAATTTTATTAAATATCATAAAAAGGCGGAAAATATAACCGATGTTCAAACTTGAACATTTCGATTTGTAATTTATTAAACATATTCTACACGTAAGCCAATCAATGCTTGTTAAATATTTGCGCGTGCTTTTCGTCAATCTAAAAACTCTTTCTTATAACGAAAAATATTTTAACTTTGCCAACTCTAAAAAGTCTTAAACTAATAAAACAAAGGGTAAAAACCACTAGTATATATACTTAATAATAGTATTATTATTGCTTTTGTTAAAAGCGACACCAAAACCTTAACATAGATGAATTAAGAGGAAAATTATTTATTTTTCACAATTTTGGTATAAAATAATTTAATAATACTATTATTAATATAGCATTCTTCAGTCTAAATTTGTTTAAATATAGCAACACCGTATAATATAACCCACGGCTATGACCTAAGGCAATTCGTTACCATTCACATTCTTTACGACTATCAAATAGCTATAAATTAAAACAAGTATTTATTAAAATAATACACTATTATAGGATTATTATAATTGTGATATATTGTGAATAATTTTTATGTTTTGATTATTTTCATAGAAACGCTTTTGTTTTGCTTTAGCTTGCTAATTTCTACTTATATAAATAAGAATATTAATAAAGAAAGACAAAGCATCCAAAAAATTGAAACATTACATAATAATATTTTCTGCATAATTGGCCGTTACATTATATGAAGAAACAAACATAGTTATTATTTTTACGTTATTTTGGCGCTTCGAGTATGCCAGTTGAGCACAATTTACTTTGCCAACGTAACGTTAAATGAAGAACGCCATTACTATGCAACTAAATAAAATGTAAAAATTTAAATATATTGTAATAACTTTGTGTTATTATATAATAAATTCTATTTTTTCCACCGTGTTATGTACAATGTTTTGATTATAAATGGAGGGTACTTTTTTACTTTGTTAAATAATAAAGTGAATTAAGTGGGTGTGTTGAAATATTGTCAGACATAATGAAGCTATATACAGAATTACACGATTAAGTACAAACTCATGTGTTTTCTTCGTTCCTACGAACATAATACACGTTTAAAAGATCTTATATGCTTTAAAAAATAAAATTCTGGATTATTTCGAACAAACATATACTATTCATATTCTGAAATTAACATTCACAGGAAGGTATATTAATTAATTATTATTGCTTTCAGAATTTGATGAACATAAAGTAAATTAAGGATTTTAATCTCAACAATCCATCATATAAAAAATTGCCATGGCTTTTAAAAGCCAAAAATCCCTTTAATCTACGTTACTTTGTGGTCAATAAACATAAACGAACTCCGATTCAGACCGGCCAATGTTTGGCGCGGGTACTTAAGATGTCTCACTTACCGAATAATATATTTCCCGATATTTCATTTGTACCTTGATAGCACACGTATATGCAAAGATGATTGTTACTTTACATGTTAGGATATTTTAAAACTAAAACAAAAGAAATATTAGTTACAAACTATTAATGGAATTTTAGGTTCTACTTTGTCACTCGAACTATAATACAGATAGCAAGCTTAGTAGTGCAAAACACTCCGTTCTGTCGAGTCTTTTTTGGTTATCCTGAATCTGTAACTATGAAAGCAACTTTTTTTGGGTTGGAATGAAAAACTAAAGCCCGTTTTAAAAAGTTTACAGCGCCACACTAAACGATTCCTGAGCTGGCAAAGAAAATTTGAAACTATTTAAAAACTCCAATTTGAACAATTAAATCTTTTATGTCTAGTAAATTTTAATTATTAACACAATTAATCTTTATTTTGACTCGTACGTTATCCGTAGTACTGCCGACTCTACAAACAATAATGTATCTTTTGATACATGGCCATAACGCAATGAATAAGCCAGGGAAAATAAAAAGCTGTAGTGACTACTACACACTACATCGTTAAAAAATTATTATAGATTTAAACGTATTATATTTGTCTCGCTTGAGATAATGTGAGACTATTAAAAAAAATATTTCAAAATTTTTTCACTTAAAAACCTTTTAAATTCTGTCATTTGGGACATTGTCAAAATATATATACCATCAATTTAAAATAACTTGTTTATCTATTTATCGTTGTTTTGTTTTTAGCCGTTTTGAATTATTGTTTAAATACGAACAATTTAAAGGGGGTGGCATAGTAGCGTTATAAGGCCGGCTGGAGAGGTGTTAATTTTAACGTGTCTAATAGGCGCCTCCTTATAATCGCCTCACTCAGCAAACGCCGGGTCAAGTTCCGCATTGGTAGTAAACCAGCGCCACTCAAGACAGGCAAGTAAAACTAATAAATAAAACGACATTTACACGATACGTTTACAAAAAACAACCAAAAGGAAATTAGGTTTATAGGCCAAATGTCTGTGTTTTAGTAGCTGTTTATATATATATATATAGATATATATATATATATATATGATATATATATCATTATATCATTATATATCTATTATATATATTATATATTATATATTATTCTACGAGATATTTATATATATATATGATATAATATATATATATATAGATATTATATATATTATATACTATATATATATATAGTATATATATATATATATTATATATATACATATATATATCATATCTATATATATATATATATTATATACTATATATAATAATATGAATATGTATATATCCTATACCTATATATATAATACGATATATATATTATATATATAGTGCCCTCGTGGTGTGTGTTGTGGGTTTATTCCATCTTACCAAAGCACCTTCACCTCTAATTAGCTTTAATAAACCCACCAATTACTTTTCTTCTTCTAACCCTAGGTCGGGCGTATATATACATACAGTGTACAAACTTGCTCTGAACAGATTAATCATTTGCCAATATATCGTATATGACTAAATATGCACTAAAGGAATAGCGGACTTATATTGAAGGCACGGTTCGGGTGTGTTACTTGGTGTAATTCCACCTACAGGTAAAACTCATAGATAGAGCCGTATGCTGTATCAGGAAAAAAGCAGGCTTATAAAGGATTGATTCATTACCAAAGTATAGCTAGCGCTCCTGTATCCGTAACGTTTGTAGTAACCCGGTTATTACTTAAGCCTAGGGCTATGTTTAAAGTATGATTAGGTGGCAGGATATTAAACGAATGCTATTTGTGAGTATTCTACTAGAGGTGAATTCAAAAATGTCGAATAGTCACAAAGAAATACACTAACTAAATTCACATTTGACAACAGTCAAACCGATTTGCTATTATTTCTTAACTTTTTTACTAAAATGTTTTAATACGTTCTATTATTTAACTGCGAAAATCTGAACTGATCGCCGTAATTAATTTTTACAACAAAAAAATGATTAAAAAATTCGATAAGCTATTACATAATTATTACGAGCATTGTAACCAAAAATAATATATAAATGCCAAATACCTTAAGGCCTCCATCTTATGATATTTAATATACCTACGTAATTTTATCTACACGATTTCAATAGATTTGCAAACGTTACCAAGTAAATGCTGAATGCAACCAACAAAAGCGGCGTAAACCCGTTTTATTCTACAACAATAGCCTGTGGACGGTGCTTCCGTAATAGATGCCTAAGTAATCCGAAACATGCAAATTAAAGCTACCACTGTTGCATTAAGCGAGCCATTCACGGTCTGACACAAGGTCTAACGAATTTATACCATTGGAGTACAGTCATAGAACAAACGTGGGGTGTTAATTTTAAATAATGTATGGATCTGAAAGCTAGGCTAGGGAAAGGAAAGCTTTTGCATTTTATTGATTTAGTATTTCTAAGAAAAACATAGATATCAACGTTAACAAAAAATAACTTAAAAATGTAGTGGAAAATTAGCTGACACAAAGGCATATAAACATTTGGTAGAACTTCAGAATTTATCTGATAGTATATTGCAACTGATTATAGAACCTTGTTAAGTGGAACTTACGATAAGTAAAAAGACCGCCAATTATTTGACAAAAAAAATGTTTTGCTTCCCTTGAAACACCAAACACATCCATTCACTCGAAGAAAAATAAGTTAGTTTATGAGTTTTTAAAGTATTAAAGATCGTGATCGAGAGCTTGCACCCTTCGCAAGGGCGCAGCGCAAGTACCGCTGCGTTCAATGTATATAAAGATTTGAACGCAGCTTTTTAAGTAATCTTTGGTATTCTCAGTGTTTATTCACATTTTCAAAAAATCATAGAAATATTAGTAAAATAGCATTTTCTCTCGTCCAAACGTCTTATAATGATCTTGGATGGCGGAAATTTGTTAAAACATCTCTTACAGATATGGGTACACAACGGTATAAGTTTGAATTAAGCATATAAGGCATTTGACGGCAACCGTCGAGAAGAACGCAAGGGCTCAGTGGGTCAGGCGCTGCACGTATGCAAGAGGGCGCGGGTTCAAGTCCCGCTGCCGTTAAAATTTTATGTTTTTTTTTTTACCGCACAAAAATCAGTACCCTCCCGCTGTTTTGACATAATCTTGATTTATCATGTCAAATTAAAGGCAGTCGAATAAGCTTAAATTTTAATATGACAATAAAACCGTCAAGTTAATTAACAACATAATCTATTAGCCTTCTTTTAAAATAAATCTGTCTCTAAAAAAAACCGCACCAAAAAGTTACGATTTATTTAACACGTCGGCTATAATTATATCTATATATATATCTATGTTTATATTGTTTTTGTATAATAGGGCTCTTCAGAACCTCTTGTGCAGATCAGCCAAACTTAATTCTAGTGTTAAAGTAAAGCGTCTGTAAGGGACAAAGCCAACTGTAACGCTATTTGTGTTACCGATTATCATACCACATTGTGTCATTTTTTCTCGTGATACACAAAAATGTTTTACAACAATAAGGATTGATATGGAACCTTCGGTGAGCGAGTATAACGTGCACGTGACCAATATTTGATGCACTACGACAAGCCTCTTTCCATCTTTCAAAGTGACATTTAATATTACACGGCGAAAAAATAAACGACTGCTACCAAGTAATAGGGATAAAGCGTTCGAAACCCCTACTTCCACTCGATTTATATATTACCTACTGCACAAATAGCAAATAAAACTTCTTACAGTAAAATTTAAGGAAATCCTAATAACTATTTTTAACTTTTATATAGAAAAAAACCGTGGGTTTATAAGAAATCAAGTTTCATTTTATATAAGTACCAAAACAAAATTACGAAGCCCTGTACAATGCCTTATTCTTAAAGTAATGATTAATATGGCTAGTTCCACTGAGGAAGCGACTTGATAGATTGTATTTCCTAAATATGAACATTGATGTTTACTTATCAAAAATACTGTTTGATATTTAAAATACTCATTGATAATTTATTTAAGAAATGAATCGAAAGAAATTAGGCTTATGTCACGTGCCCAAGGAAACGCCATCAAAAAAGAGTGAGTCACGCCGTGGTTCTCGCGCATTGTTGTCGAGATGGCGTATAAAAAAATATCGCTACTTTTTTTTGTTTATATAGTCGTTAGTGTCTCTCGATACCTTGGCGAGAGAGTGTTACAAATATATCGGTATTTTTGATATATTGTAAGAAATTTGTTTGCATTTAACTGTTCTTACAATATTATATACGTTTCAGATTAATGCAAGTAAAAATACCTAGGACGAAGAAACGAACTAACTTAATTTATTAAAAATAAAACTTCATACTTAACTACATACTTTTTTTAGCAATTAAACTTATTAAAAAAAATAGGTAAATTTTAGGTCTACGGTAGTAGATAGGCAGACTGAAGTAAAAATTGGTAGATCTACCAAAACTGCGCACTGCCCTCACGGAGTATATTTGCCTTTATATCGTTGTCAGTGTTATAGGCTCACCCATTTTCTACCAATACTAACTTACTGGTCAATTTCACACTGGCGGTGACACTGAGTAAATAAAGCATCAATATAAAAAGGAATGGCATGTGATTTTAATTTCTCACGACATTTGGTATATCGAATGAAATATATCGATTGTACATATCGATATTAGTTGATTTTATAATATTGAGTTGAAGTGATATATCGCCTGCATGTGTCGATAATTTATGATATATCGATTTATGTCCTCCACCCTTACATTGTTGTTGTTGACGTTTGTCTTGTAATACAACGCGCTATTTTTTAGATATTTCGTTTTCTAGTAATTTTCTTCAAATTGATACAGCAGTTTTTAGTAAATTCGTAGAAGACAATAATATTTAATCATGGAAACAGGATCTTAAGTGCAATAGTAGTATAATTGCCCAAAATTGACGCCGTTAGGAATTTGGAATATTCTTGGCGGTGACAGTGGACTTTTGTTCATCCGAATTTATTCCGTTTTAACCACTGTTTTTCCTTATTGTTTTTATCATTTGTAACGTAATACATATTTTGTTGGCTTTTTTTATGACTGTGCTGTTACAGTGGGGCAACTGTGTAGTACGTTGAATACTAGGTATTCATAGTTCTGATGTCAACGATAACATAAGATCCTGATAAAACTGGATAAAACTCAACCTGTTATATGCGATTGCCACGGCGTAACGTCACACAAGACGCCAGGACATTATGTGCGTTTTTTGAGACAAATTTACATACACAGTTTTTTGATGCAAAATAACAAGAAAATATTATTATTTTGTTCAAAATAAATTTTTTTTAGGATTAAATAGATGAAAAGTAAACTGTGAACTCGATTTTAAAATTTTGGAAAACTATCCATTGAACCAGTGAATGTAATCTTCTGCAGTCTTTCTATCTTAAGGGAAGTAGACAAAATTTCATAACATTTAAGAGGGTCTCAGTAGTCGTAAGATGAAAATAGGTGAATTATAGATTGGAATAGAAACGACACGAAATAGTGGATCAATACTCATAATCTCATTCTAAGTGCCAGAATCGCTATGCTTAAGAAGTAAGTTTCAATGACACATGTAGGGTACGTGTCTACCGTGCATCTATAAATTCATGATTACAAACTTTGAAAAAAAAAAAAAAAAGGTCAAACTTCACTTGGAATCCGACTATAGCTTTGTACTCCTCAAGTGGAAATGTTTTTAGATTTCATACTTAAAGTTGCCAGTTGGCAGCAAATTTAAATTTATAAGGAAATTATTACTGGGCCTAAATCCTATCTATTCTATCTCAAGAATCTATCAAAGAGGTAATTTTGAACATTATTGTAATGTGGCTTCATAATATTTTTATTTTCGGCGCTATTTACTGAATAAATAAAAGAATTTTAATCCGAAATAAAGAGGCCGTCGTGTCGCATATGCTTAGCGTCTACCTGTAAACGCGACGGTTTGAGGTGTCGATTTCCACTCGGGGAAAATTGATTTTTCCTATTTCCATTTTCTTCTGCTCCGAAATTAGACACAGTGCGGTATTGAGTTCCACCACTCAACCACAAATGCCTCGAAAAAATGCGGAAAGTGGGGACCGAAAAGCAGTAACTAAGAACGGCTGTCTTAACACTATGTTCATATGGTTTCCTGCAGTTCCCTCTGTCCACCCTGGCAATATTCGGGAATAAAGCGTGAAGCTACAAAAAATCTAGGTTTGTGTCTACAAGGACCTATGTAATATTGTAAACCCATGTGCCGACTAGTTGTGCCGCGCTGTTTTATAGTAAAATTGCATTGGAATTCAATTTGTTGGAATGTAATCCTCGCTAAGACGCGATGGTGGTTCCCATGAATTAATGCATATTTACAAAGTAATATGCCTATAACTTTTTTAATTATCAACAAGGCTGAAAAGAGCACATCTCGTTCTACAAGAACATCTCACTGCTTATCATATTGATCCGTAAGGACTACAAATATGATTGCGTTTTAAAGCAACATTTGTCTCAAAAATTTGATAAAAAAAACGAAGTGGATTAAGTCCGTAACTAGAACAACGTAAATTGATGTGGGTCAAGCTGTAATACTCGGCACTGGATTTTATTAAAGCGTTGAACGTTGTTGCTCTTTCTCAAGAATATTTTCCTACTTTTAAAATGTCTCTATGTTAAAGTATGATAATATTCCCTTGATTTTTGAATACTATTCTTAAAACATGGGCTGTCACTTTCATAGCTCCTCTACCAAGGCATAATAAATAGATATGCTCATGTTGTATTCTATTGACTAATTTAAAAGATTCTTATATCTTTTAGCCCAAATACGTATGATGGTTTGCTTGTTGCTAAAAAATCTTATACTTAAGAAAATTTTTCTGTGACTTCCCTTTTCGTACCGCTAAAGTAACTGTTTCAATTTTGCTTCCTTTATAAGTTATCAATTAAGAAATGATTGGTTCTAAACCCAATATTTCTCTACATTAGCGGCTTGGTCTATTTCCTGTCACCTATGAGGAAAATATTTTTTATTATACCTCCCATGGAGCCAGGACCAAGCAACGTTTTTGTCTTAACACTAGTTTCGTATGGTTCCTGCAGTTCCTTCTGCCTCCCTGCCCAGCGGGATACAGCGGAGCTAAAAAAACCACCATAGATACTGATACACAAATAAAAGCTAGGTAAATTAAGAAATTATATTTTAGTCCTCGTTAACAGCAACACTTCTGTAATATCGTTTATAATGAATTGCAGAGTTCCACTTTAAAGTTATATTTTGTATCTTTTTTTGTGTAACGTACCTGGCCATTTATTCCAGCTAAGTGTCTTATCTTTGAAATTCTTGTTCGTCTAGGACGGAAGGTCGGATATATCTTAGATCAACACTCAATATCTTTAGCAACGAAAATGAATCGAAATATCTTAATTGTTTAGTAAAAGATTTTTATAGCTCACACCACTGTAGGAGATATGCGTAGATCTATCTATCTAGATATTATTTTTCTAAGCCCTTGTTCGATAAACTATTAACTCAAAATAGGATAAACCCAGCATTAAAAAGCTAAATATTTTTTATTAATAAATACGCTTTGAAAAGAGCCACTTGCTGAAAGGATTACACCCTGAATGTTTGCTCCGCTTAACCATTTTGAAACGTATTCCGTCCGTTTGAACATTACAAGACGTAATGCGGGCTTTAGTTGAATAATTAGTTTTTCTTTTCTCAGGCATTTAGATAAATATCCCCGAGAAAAAGAAACTAGAGATTAAAAGATCTTAAAGTGCTTTTCAAATCTGAATTCCTAGGTATCCAGGGTTCGAGTACAACAGACCTGTCTGCGTAAACTAACTATACCACATTAAACCTATAAATTATCCATACACAAAGTTTATTTGAAATGTGTCCGACAGGACTGATTTAACGCCTGAAATCAAAATTGTATTCCCCAATCCGGTCTCTGTTTCTGCGGACGTTTTCTTACAAGGATCATATCTTAGGGGATAGAGTAAAAAAACATTATTATGACTCTAAATCAAACACAATCACTTCTTCTTTCGGTACCAACTAAAATTTCGTTACAAAATACTCCTCCTTTTGCCGATTCTTGATTATCTGACATATGGCTACCCTGACCTAAGAGAGACCAATAATATAAACTTGAGCCGTCTTTTCTCTTTTTTCTCCTTATAAATTCTTTCCCATGCCTCTTCTTTTATAGTTACTCCTTTACCACACTGCCTGTCTGTTGTGGAACTCCCTTCCCCTCGACTTAAAATGCCAAACATTTTTAAATTCCTTTAATTTTTTTTAATTTTTTAAAATAAATTAAATCAAAGTGACGGTAGTGTCACCGGTAACTTTGATTAATTTATTTTCTTTTTTTTATACAACACGCTATTTTGGTATTAGATTATATTGCGTAATTACTTATTCTCATTTAATAATGTGATAATTTTGATATGTGTAGTGTAGTGTTGTATGTGTAAATATAGATGTATTATTTTAGGTTATAGATGTATGTATGTATCTATATGTTTGTGTGTATGTACATATTTATGTATTTTTTCTACCTACTTAATTATTACTTGCACCTATCCCTACTTCAATTTGCTATTTCCCTCTCAATAGGTTGCCTGGCGAGATTGCTATTTTAGGCATAAGGTGGCCTTTTGTACCACGTATGTTCTTATTTTTGTACATTCTGTATATATTATTTGGTTACAATAGAAGATTTTTTAATTATTATTATTATTATTATTACCAAAACCTAGTTTCAGTCGGACACTAGTTAAAAACTTTAAATGCTGAATCTTCTATTATCTTTTTGTGTCCTTCACTTTTGAAATCTTTCTAAACATGTCCCTTTACTACCACATTATAATTTTGGTATATAATTTGGCGCAAACAAATAATATCACGGTTTCTAAAAAACAATCTACATACATAACCGCTTCGTTCAAATGGCCATTTGTTACGACTAATTTCACTACATATCCCAAACCGTCCTCCATTAATGTTTTAGTTACACATACATTTTCGCATCCTATATATATACTACCGCTCAAAATTATTTGAGCCACCCTAAAAATCATTTATTTTGAATTTTGAGTGATTGAAAATAATTATTTAATTAGTTTGGTTTACATATTTGAGACATACACATTGCACAATTTTCAAATTTTAGATTCGTCTATAGTCCAACCTGTTTTTAATAGCTGCCCCACATTTTTGGCATTCGAGCTATTCCGATTGTCTCATTGGTCTTGGATATCTTCTGCCATTCGTCTTTGCAACTTTTCTCCACGATTTTTTCTGAGATTAAGGGCAACATTTTCGTACTTGTCTCTCCAACTGATCCTAAGTTCATGGGGTTAGGTCCGGGGACTACGGAGGCCATATCATAGTCCTACATTTTGTTGTTCTTTTCCTTTTAAAATCTTTGCATAGTTTTCGATGTGTGTTTAGGATCCTTTATCGTATTTAAAAACGAATCTTGGATCCATTAAATGGGTTCCACAGCACTGGCACTTTTTCTAAGATAGTTTTTATAAACCTTCTTTTTTTAAGATTCGTTCTTATTCTCATAGATGTCCAACGGTGAATCCCCAAAATTATCCAAATCATTACAAACCATCCACTGTGTTTACTGAAGCCACAATACAGCTTCAATTACCCGTTCGTTTGCCTGCCGCCTTACGAAAAATCTCGATTTTGGATCCGAAATTGAAGCTTTGATTTTTCGCCCAGAGAACCTTTCCCCAATCTTGAGTTGTCTCAATTTTTTATTCTCTGGTCCATTAAGTCTCTTCTTTTTATTAAGAATCTTTATTAATACTTAGACTGGTTTTGAGACCGCGAACTGCATCCTTTAAGTCCTGCGTCAAGAAGTCTTCCTTTTGACTGCGGATACCTAACTAATTTATCAGCCCCAGGTTGCATTATGCTGCTATTTCTTAGCACATTTAATCATCTATTCCTTTACCTTTAATAACAATATGCAAAGCTTCACTCAAGTTGAGCTCGGTCCTACCTGACCGACGGGTCTTGCAACATTTCTTTCTTAACGCACATTTCTTCAACAATGAGTCAACTATTTGTCCTTGAATGTTTACTTAGTCAAATGACCTTCAGAAACGTGCAGAAATAATTTTTCTAGTATTCATCAATATATTTCACAATTTTGTTTATCTCCAATAACTTTAGTCAAACAAACTGCTTCAAAGAAATTTCAAAGAAATGCTGAGAATATCACATTTTTGGTTTTGTGACTGGAGTCGGCAATACAATAAGTTGGTCATTTTTTAAATGTGATCATACTATTTTAATTTGTACGTTTAGATACAAAGGGTGAAAGGAAATACATATTTTAAAAGGTTGTATTGTTTTTGTTTCATAACAAAAAGAAAGTAGCAGGTGGCAAAATACTTTTGAGCGGTAGTGTACATTTATAGGAAGATTGGGTTATTTAATAGAATAATAAATATTAACTTTTCTAGAAAAATTAAATCTCGTAAACAGCATAAACAGAGTTTTGAAACCAATAAACGCACGTTTTACTTTAAATGTAATGTTTTTATTATTAGCAACGTTGTACATAAGATGAACTGTATATACTGTCGTGGAATGTTTTCGATCCAATCACATAACATAGGTGTCTCGAGTAATCAAACGTATATATACCAATAAAAACGTGCTCGCCCTAATCCTTAAAAACTCCAATTTTACGGGCTATTACACCTATAAAATTCATAACTGATTATTTTCATAAGTTTAGGACCACTACGGTGTAATATATAAAACGTGAGCATCATACAATAGTATTTTTAAACATTCGATTAATACAAGATTTTTGAATCTTTCAAACGTCAACTTCGCATACATTTCGCTCATTCGTTCACTCGTTTCACAGCTCTCTGCAATGTCCCCTCGCTAGATAAATTTTATAACTATAATTATATCTATAAAAGTGTCTAACAAGTCTAACACCCAAATACTAAAAATAATAAAACCCGTATAAAAGCCTCTTACACTGTCAAGATGATTCTTTATAAATCTTAGTAAACCTTCGCAAACCTTAATCCGATCGAGTCCTCGTGCAACAATCCTTCGTCGGAAATGCAGTCAATTTGAAAACTTATGTGTCACGATATCTAGTGATTAATAGCCCTTATGTTAATGTAAAAAATAAATGTATACAACAAGGGAAAATAAAAAAAAAAACAAAACCTAAATTTTAAAAAATCATTCTTTAATTTTTGTGTATAAGAGATTTTTTTATGCAAGAGAAATAATTTCTATTAAAATCTACATAAACTGATGTAAAAACTATTTTACTAATACCGTCCGCACGACCAAATCATGAAACGAAATTATAAAATAATAAAATTTTAAATAAAAAATTAAATATCGATTATTACCGTCCAACAACTCTATATAGTCTGTGGTTGACCCACGATAATAAATTTTTAAATTGTGGTGTAACAAACTAGATCGTGAAGTTGACCTTATAATTCTACTATTAATCTTCAAGAGATCTCGGTTTGTCGTCATGAAAGTTTGGTCAATATTCATAGAAAAATAATAAAATACAACACTAAAAAATACTTTCAACGGGATTAGCTACCTACGTACTCTGTACAAAACTTCCATGTGCTCAGTTGTAAAAAAAAATAATATTTTTAACGTTCCTTTTCATTTCCAGAAATTGGTCCTCTAAATTTCTTGTCTGACAACAATTAAATCAAATGCAGCGCGATAATGTAAACAGTCCGGGGGCAGCAAAGAAACTACTCTATACAACAATACTTAATAATGTTGGTCCTATAAAATTTGACATACTATGTAATAAAGATATTATTTAAACAATATCTCTAATAATGCCGACAATTGCCTAATATAGTCCCCAATTGGAACGATAAATAAAAAAATGAACGATCAAATAATTAATGCGCCTTAAGCCTAAGGCTCAATTGTTTGTAATTCCGCTTCATAAAGCAACGTCGGCCTGGCACTCAAATATTATTTTGAAAAGACTGTATACAATGCGCTTAAATTGATACAATTAAAATATCAGACAAAACTTACAATACTGACCATAGACAATCGCATTTAAAGCTGCGATCTGCATAGACAAGTTTATACAGATTTATCAAAGATATTTGTGTACAGATATCGGCGTGTACATGCTCTATGGCTCACAAAACATAATGCCTGAATGAGGTGTAGTGTTGTACCAGCTTTCTCATCATCGTCCGTCCGGACGTCCGGAATGTGTCATAATTTATATCGTAATAACCAACATCACATAACCTTCCTATTTTAAATACATATAAAATGATTTAAATTAAAATAAATATCTATAAAAAAAAAAAAAAAACAAAACACTACAATTAAATTCAAACGAGGGAAATCATCTATGAAAATCCTTAACAAAGCTGTCCGAATCGTTTTCAAGAGATCACTGTCCTTTGTCAGCGATATTTTTCAGCTATTATATAACTCGATTACGGGTGATTGCTATATATCGATTAATTATATACTCGAATCGTACAATTGTACAATATATACGTTTTACAATTCATTAATATTTTCTGTAATATATATTGTTAAGATTTCTACCAGCTTAACATATTGGTACATTATGAATAACTTTGTTATGATATGTTTTTTTGCCAAATAACTACTAATATCGACAATATATCATGAAATGACGTACCAAAATACCACACAGAAACACTATGATTTGATTTTAATGATTACAAAGATAGTATAACAATCTAAAAAATAATAAGTTCATATGCATTGTTTTCAATGTTACAAGAAAACAAAAAGTCCTTGGAATGAAATACTTGGCATTTTAACAGACCATGAATTCGATATTTTCTTACATAATTAACGAAATTAGTGAATAACTATAAAAGTCTCACTTGGTCTGTTACATCAATTCAAAGTTCAAACTTTCAGGACAGTTTGCAATAAAAATGTTAAAAAAATGATGTAAAATGCTATTTTTCCACCTGCGTTCGCGTTCTAAAAAACGAACTTAAAGCTTACATAGATTTCCAATATGCTACGCTAAGTAGATCAAGACGGATAATTCCTTAAATATATCAAAGGACATAGACACCTATATTACATTCAATGTTCTGGAATGCATAAAAATATTATAAAAACCCTCGTTTAGTACCCTTTACGCGACAGCAACGGGTTGCTTAGCTACTGTATATTGTAAAGTGGATAAATATTCAAACTCTGAATAGTTAGATGTTTTTTATTTACTACATATGGCGTTTTATTATTTACAATTTTATTTGCTTTCCATATACATACCACAAGTACAGTCCGCGAAAAACGTTGTTTATTTTTGCTTTTTTTAAATACTTCTGTGTCTCACGCGTGAAATCGCTAGAAATATACACTATTTGGCTTCAAAATATTTTATTGTGAAACTTTTTTTGCTGACTGTCTTAAAATAATGTCCGATCGTAATGGTAAATGAGCCTCGATTTTCTTTAAAACTTGAATACACAACACTACGGGAATCCCCTTCGAAACTTTAATAATACAATGGCACGACTATAGACACGGGGAATGACTTTATCGTATCAAAAATCGATATAATGTCAATCGGGGGATTTAATATTAGGCAATCGGTGTATTTTCTCATATTTCCGAAGGTACAATTTGGCGGTCGCCGTTTTTTTTTTTCATTTTTATTTTAATATCGTGGCAATAGTCCATTTATTATTTTTAAATGCAGATTATTGTACTGGAATGTTGATTGCTTAGTCCTATATCATATAAAATTGTCATGTTTCATAATAAAACAACTTTTTAAGTCAGTCCCTGTTTTAAGAGAAATTGTATGTGTACTAATGAAAGTATTGGGAGTGTGAATTTATTTATATGTGAATTATAATAATTGATAAAAATGATTACTATTATTATGATCATATTGCATACCGATTAAGTCACAAATTATATTTTTGGTAATTTTTATTTTCATAATAATTTTTGCTGTTAAGTCCAACTCTGAAAATTGAAGGAATACCTTAGTCCGTTAAATTTCCCTAGGGTCACTTGGTATCAGAAAAAGGAGTATAAATAAAAAAAAGAACATAATAATAGTCACACCAAAACATAATATTTTTCAAAAAATTTTAAAAGACCAATGAAACGTTAAGAACTTGTGTGAAACAATGTTTTTTCCAAAAAAATCTTACAAATATCATTATAGATGAACATTTTAATAAACTTACCCTCCTTCTCTCATGAAACCTAGATGTTGGATAGAATAAAATAAAAACAGTTTGATGTAACTCCTAGTTTTTCACAAATTAATGACAAATATTGAAGAAATTGACTTTTTAGACATAATAAATTTGCTCCTATAGACACACTGTACCCTTTAATGTCAATGTATCTGGTTAGGCATACATGATAGGACTACGGGTAAATTTGATTAACAAGAATAAAATATTTTTATAAATTAACCTATTTTTGTTGCAGTCAGCATCAATCAAACTACCAACATGGATGCCTGAATGCCAAAACTAAACTATGTGTAACTGCAAGAAACAAATGAATGGTTGATTTACAAAGACATTTATAAAATCTTGTTATTTAGCGGCTGCTCGGAGGTGGCATTTGGGCTTGTACGCCTTGGAGGTTCATAGGTCTACCGTTGGGATTCCCCATACCAAGTCCATCCGCGTAGTTTGACACTCCATTGCTGCATTCATCGCTCGAAGAATATGTTTAAACTTACGTATATAATTTATATGAATATATTGATATATATTGTGGTATTTTCTAAAAAAAAATATAGTTAATTTTTGTTTTAGCATATTTTTTTTTTTTCGCTTCACGCTTTATCCCGCCCCATTGCAGGGTAGGCATAGGGAACTGCAAGGAACCTATTGTTAATACACTCCGTTACTTAGTCCCTCTTACTCCGTCCCCACTTTCCGCCGTTTTCGAGGCATTGCGTGGGGTGATGGCGGGAACTCAACGCCGCGCTTTTGGCACTTTCAGTTTTGCCCAGAGCGAAAAAATGGGAAATGAGAACCCCTCTTCCCCGACTGGAACCCAGAAACCGTCGCGTTTAGCCGGTTATGGCAGACGTTTGCGCCCGCGCCACGACGGCCGGTTAGCATATTATATACATGATTTTATTTGATTTGATTTATTTGTTTAGTTCAATTATGGTTTACAAAATTATAGAGATGTTAGACTTTTAGTTTACAAATAAAATATATGTATAACTAAAGCCTGTCATGTTTTCATATTTTTTAGTTGAGGTACTGTAGGGTACATATATTATGAGTTTTTGGTGTCATTTTGTGACACTAGACATAGTATGGTAATCATCACTATTAATAGAATTTATCCATAGCTGAAGTTTAACTTATTTATTATTTTAAAAGCACATACAACATTACGATCTACTCATATAGAAAAAATCATCTACAACGCAAAAAATAGCAATTTCAATGTATATATAAACAACAGATTATTTATTGAGAAATAGGTCAAACATTTTAATATATCGACACAAAACTAACAATGCACAAGAGGCATGTCTAATAATGTTGTATTTCCGTAATTAATGACAGAATAAGTGTGGACGGAGAAAGCAGGGCCTAAGCAACGGAGTGTCTTACACTAGTTTCCCACTGTCCCGCGTTCCCATCTTCATACCCTGCCTTGTGCGTGATAAAAACGTGAAGTTAAAAAATATAAAAAAAATTCTATATAATACTATCTAATTTTTATCCAACTTACTCGGTATAATAAAAAAATTCAATCTATCGAACGAAATTGAAAAGAACGAAACAATAAACATTCTTTCAATGTACCGAAAATAATCACTTTTCATAATCAAACAACATAATAGCTTTGCTGTGCGCGTTCGTGTATGCTTGCGTTTGCGTGTGCGTGTGCGTCCTTCGTTTCCGCGTGTGACGTGTGTGTGTGCGTGGTTGCGTTTACCTCCTCGTTGCCTGCCGTATGGTGCGGTCCTCGTAGCGCGTGCCGCCCGTGTACCGCCATGGGGCGGCCTCAGCGTGCTGTTGGCGGCGCCGGCAGTGTCGGGCGCCGCCCGACATGGGCGTGCCCTGACTATAGCCGTCCACCCACACGTTTATATCTATATATATTTGTTATGTACAATTACACTTCGGGCTCTTGTGCGTTTTTCTTTCTGTTCATAGGTTATTGGTGATCGAATTGAGTTGCATCTTTCATATTTCTTTAAGTTTGAAATTATAGTACAGGTCTACAGTCTTAACTTAGCTGGCACTACTTTTTGTATAAATATGATAAGTTTTTAAAGTTAATTCATGTTCATGTTAAAAATTACTACTCTCATATTTTATTAGAAGTAATTCACATATCTATTTTCTTATATCATAAAAACTATAATAGACAAAAAGTTAAAAATATATTAAGTTATGTAAGTATTTTCACTATAATATTGAAAACTGATCAAAGCCAAATAATTTAATTAAAGTCGGATGTTAATGGATGAAGTAAGTAACGACGACACAGCTATACAAGCAAACATTCTATACATATTACAATATTTATAAAGTATGTACAGTAGCTTCATTTCTGTTTATATTCCATTCATTATATATGTACACATATTTATATGATTGTATTATACATACATATAAATATGTGTATTACATATTTTCTTTTAGTATAAGAATTGATGCTTCTGATATTTATCAGAGGTATAAAAAGTACTTTCTTAATATTTACTTTTCAGTACAAAACTCAGTTGGTTTGTTTTATAAATTTTACATAGTAACAAATTTCTAAAGTCATCCTGTATAATATTGTACAATGTGTGTTATGCATCAGCTGTAATATACATACAAGTACAATGACACACGCACCACCCGTCTATACATAAAGTTTTCCAACAAGTAAAACAAGTACACACCGCTGGCGTTGGAGGAGGCGCGCGGCTGGGCGGCGCGCGCGGGCGTCATGAAGTCCGCCTCGCGCCAGCCGTGCTTGCGGTACACCTCGCGCAGCTCCGCGTGCGACCACATCGTCATCAACACTTGCGCTGCGAATTAAGAATATTTATACACATTTGTCACTTACAACATTTAAAGAAAATGTATACACTATTAAATAACCCACCCACCATATTTATTACACTGTTCAAAAATATTCAGATCATAAAAATGTCTGGAATTAATGTCAATGCATCCTGCATTGAATTCAAAAGATTCACTGTTATCATTGTATTTAACAAAATATTTTATATAGATGGTAAAGAAAGGAACTGCTAAGTTTCCTGTTGGCTCCTCTCAGCAGAACTGCTTTCTGCAGCGATAGTATTGAAATGTTCAAAAGTCTTATATAAATAAAGTATATATCGAATTTAAATGTGAAAATTTATTTTAAATTATAATGAATGAAAAAAAAAACAACAGAATGCAACAATAGAAGCCCATAAAGTATGGGTTGATTAGGGGATTTAGTTGGCAACGCATCAACATCCTCTCACTTTGTGGATGTCACGGGCGAAGGTGTCGACTTAACATCAGGTAGCCGTTCTGCTCGTTTGCCGTTTATAATACAATTTTTTTTTACCTTCACGCTTTTTTCCGCATTTTGCAGAATAGGCAGAGGGCACTGAAGGAACCATATGAACCTAGTGTTAAGACACTCTGTTGCTTAGTCGATGCTTTCTCCGTCCTTTCTTTCTTACTTTTCTCCTTTTACGAGGCATTGCGTGTCGAGCCTCACTCGAGAACTCAACGCCGCGCTTTGCTTATTTTCTAGAGCGAAGAAAATGGAAAAAGACAAATCTTTCTTCTCTTTATGGGAATCGGACCCACAAACTATCGTGTTTGCAGGCAGACGCTACGCCTACTACGATGGTTTAACGTAACATAACGTGACAGTGTTCAAGTCTAACCAGCAAACTTGAGCACTCTGGGCGTGTGGCGGTGGCGCTGCTTGGTGAGGTTGAGCAGGCGGTCCACGCCGCCCGCCTCCAGCAGCGAGCGCGAGAACTCCGCGCTCTTCTTGATCACCTCGTTGAGCGTCGCCAGCACGGCCGCTATCGTGTCGTCGGATGTGCCCTGGGGATTCAATTTTAATCACAATAACAATTTATACATTTAAAACAAAACTTCTAATATAATAGAACAATTGTTTCGAACTGTCCTAAGACGTAGTATTTTTTTATCCCGCTTTTAGCAGGGTAGGTATGGAGAACTGCTAGAATCATGGAAACCTGGTGTTTAGACAATTCTTTCCACATTTCGCCATCTACGCGGCGTTGTGTGCTGGCGGTTATGGGGTGTTCCTTTATGGAAACTCACAAACTGTCGCGTTCACATGTAGACGCTGTGCCTCTACGTTAAGACAGTCTACAGTAAAAACCAACACCAACCTTCCTTCAAATTCCCTACTTAAAAAAAATTACGAATCGACTACCATAATCCATTACCACAGATAAAAACTATAAACCATTAATAATTTAAGCCGTACCTGATCGTGCTGCTGGTTCCCGCTGGGCAGCTTCTGCACGAGGTCGCGCATGGCGTACTTCCCGATGAGCTCCTTGTTGCGCTGGTCGATGGCCAGGTTGCGCAGCGCCGTCGCCACCGCGCACACCACGCGGTCCACCTCCATGCGGAGCAGCTCCACTAGGATCGGGAGGCCTGTGGACGTTGGATATTTGTATAATCATATTATTTATAGTGTTTAAATTATTTGTTGGTTTGAATGTTTTGGGTTTAGGAAATATTTTGTTGGAATTGAAATATTGTGCTATATTCAATTAATCGAAGAAGGAAGAAAGAGGATAGATACTACGTCAGCCGTTTTGATATTTGTATAGTCATACTGCTTAAGTTTATTAGTTTGTTTGATTTTAGGAACTATTTTGTTGGAAATTAAAAATTTCCCTAGACAGTTCATTTGTTAAAGACCACTGATTGCAGCTGATAAAAAATAATGTAAAATAAAATATACATATTATCTTCATTTTTTTAACATTTCATTAATGTGCATAATATACTAATTCTACCTCCAGCATACTTTACAAACATTGCGTGTTACGTGTCTCAGAAACTCTTAACCCACATTTTTGCCTAGTGAACCATCAAAATCAGTTTCCGAATAGAAAAAACCTAATATTTAAAAGCAAACGTTTCACGTTATACTTATATTAGAAACATATAGAAAATGAAAGAATACCTTTCTCCTTCCTGACGGCGGCGCGTATGTCTATGGAGGGCTGCCAGTAGCACGCCGCCAGGTTCTGCAGCGCGCCCGCCGCCGCCTCCAGCGTCTCCGGGTTCGAGCACGTCTGCAGCAGCGCCATGTACAGCGGCACCACCTGGGGGAGGAGAAGTGATTTACTTTTAATATTTCTATTTTCTTCTATCTACCTTCCATTAGTGTGAAATGATTATTATAAAAAAAACATATTTTAATTTTTTATTATTATTAAAATATGCATATGGAACGGAATGTCTAAACACTCTAAAGCCTACTATATTATATGCGGGATAAAGCGTGAAGCTAGGAAAATGGATCCAATGAAATAAAAAAGTTAGCTTTTTATATTGCGCCACAGACTATAAACGATCAAATGAAATCAAATCAATTTAAAACTTTTATTGAACTTATTAAGTAGATAGCATATTACAAAATAATATATCACACAGTATAAGGCAAAAAGGAAAAAGGCGGCCTTATCGCTTCAAGTGATCTTTTACAGACAGCCTTTTAGATTACAGTAAAATAAAGTAAAGTTGGCGGATAATGTATAAAATTTTTTTTAAGGGTAAAAGTTCCGATACATTACCTCGGGCGACCACAGCATCTCAGTTCCCTTGGGCACGCTGTAGCCCAGCTGTGTGCTCGTGTTGTTGTCTAGTTGCTGCGGCTCCGGGTCACTCTTTCCGAGAGGACTGGTCGAGTTGGAGGAAGATGAGCCCTCCTTCTTCTTTTTACTACCGCCGAAGCAACCTAGGTTCTCTCCTGTTAAATAAGAATCAAAATATAGTAAATATATATACTTATAAATAAATTAATAACTTAAAACTAAAAAAATCTATGCAATTTAAAATATTATAAGATTTAACCATATGTAGTATAACATAATTAAATTAAATGTCAGCAATCACAATTCTATATTTTTTATTTTTGTTTAATATAACAATTTACACTACATATTATATTATATAGAAAAATCTAACCTTTTGATGCGCTCGCCTGTATTCTCGCTTGACCTGAAGACTGCGTTGGTGGAGCTCGAGTGTCATATAGTGGATCCTCTATTTCTTGGCATCTAATATATAAAAAATCTACAATTAAAAATACAATCTGATAATCTTGATATATTTATTAACAATTACAGTGACATTGAACATACAAAGTAACAGTTAATGATATATTAACAAAGCATTTATTTGTTTAAATATAATAATGTACTGTTTAATAAAATATAATATAATGTTTGACATGTTTCACTTTTCATATCGTCTTCTTGTAATGTACACAAGTCTAGTAGTACCTGTAGGACAGGTTGCGCAGCACGCACACGCAGTTCTCCACGATCTTGGTGCCGATGGCGTTGGCGGCGAGCGCGGCGCGCACGGCGTGCAGCAGCGCCTCCGCCAGCCCCGGCAGCGAGCGCAGCCGCCGCCGCGCGTACTCGCCCGCCGACGACGCGTTGCGCAGCACGCCCGACGCGTTGCGGAATACTGGGGAAAAGTCATTTATTGTTAATAAGATCTTTGATTTTCGCAATTTTTATACATTTTAAATAGAACAATTTAACTGAATTAATCGCGTCTACCCGTGACCACGGACTACTGTGAAGTGTTCGAAAAGTCAGGTTTCACAAAAAATGTCAATATACGCTATTAATCCGGTTAAATTGTTTTATTCAGAATGATTTATTGTTATTTTTACTGTTATTCATATTTAAGGCACACCGAGTACTGCTATTTGGATTTACTAAGTTTTGCAAGTTAAGACAAAAACGATTGTGTTTCGAACGTTTGTCAAGCATAGTTAAAAAGTGTAATGCAACATAGTGTTATAGAATTTTATTCTTTATCTATAATAACATGCGAAACTTTTACATAAATCGATATTATTAGAAGAAACTACTCAACACTCCAAGCATTCACCGTGCGGCTGCCGGGCCTATGGTGTATGAAGAGGAACTTTGAGCAGCGTTTGGAATTTACGACACAAAAGAACTTTTAAAAGGAACCCCTTTAAAATGCATTAACACTTTCCTCCACTGTCCGAGCTTCTCCTACTACCCAACCAAATTTTAAATTATTCTACCAGTTATTCTCTTATATGTATTCTACTTATTTCAATAATCATATAATCACAAAGCAAACTAATTTATATTTGACATTTTTAAATCCTTACAATATAAAATCTTTTTAAGTTTAACTAATGTAAAGTTGTAATATAACTTACTGGTAGACCAATAAGTTTCGCCGGGGTTGGTGGGATGCCAGCCGGAGTGCGGTATGATGACTTTCGTGACGATGACGTGCGCCGCGTCGTCTATGATGGACTGTTTCAGGTCCTCGCAGGAAGACATGTTCCATATCACGCCGGTCACTAGTTCTTTTACCTGCAAGTGTTATAATTATTTTATAATATTTATATATATTTTTGAAAAATCTTTTACAAATAGTATTTATATACGTATTATCATTCACTCTCGTGTTGTATATTAGATAGCATATGCATTTAAATTGAAATAATGTTAAACTGGGTCTGACTACAAATATAACATTGAATACTTTTTATTGCACTAATTTTACATTGTAGAATTATTTAGTTATTTTAAACAACGTAATATTACATATCATTAAGTTCAATTTCCATTTATATGAAAATGATTTTTTTTCACAGACCCCCAGGAAAATTATTACTTTTCTCATAGGCACCAAGTAAAATGATTTCATTTTCACCTCCATGTCGGCGGTGCGGCACAGCAGCGCCATGAGCGCGGGTATGCCGCCGGCGTCGCGTATGGCGCGCTTGTTCTCGTCGTTCTGGCGGCCGTAGGACAGGTTGCGCAGCGCGCCGCACGCGTTGCGGCACACCTCCGGGTTCTCGTGCGAGATGAGGCGCACCAGCGGCGGGATGCCGCCTGCACGTCGTAATGTTCATTTGTAAGTCGCTTTATGCAGTTATTTTTTTTTTAATTTTTAATGTGTTAATAAGCACTGAGGTTAAAAAAAAATTTACTGCGTTTATTAATTTTTTGTATGTTTTCTTTAAGTATTTTTCTATTCTATAGTGTAGTAACATTTTAAAAATTATAGATATATTTAGTAAAAATAGCATTCTTTCTCACCAAACGTTTGTTCTTTGTAATAATCTTTAGGTAGCGAAAATTTATAAAAATCTACAAAGTTGTTAACAACAAAATAAGTTGTATAAAGCATATAAGGATTACGACGCAGCGTAAGGAAAAACGCATACGCAAACGCAGCTCAGCTCTCTTGCACGGTTCGCAAGCGCGGGTTCAAATCCCGCCGTGTTCACATTTTTACATGTTTTCTTTAAATAACTTTACACACATTAGGAACACACTCAACAATAAAAACGGCAACTAATTTTTAAATAATAAAATATTATCACTTAAAAAATATACCTAAGCTCCTAGTCTTTTGTTTATTCGGATCGTCCATGTAAGTGAGATGCTGTAGATACGCTGCGGCGTTCGCCTTCACCACGTCCGAGGGTGAGTTGAGGAAACCGATGACCTCGGGTAGGTTGGGGTCCCGCCACTGCAGACCGCCGCCGTCTTCACGCCCCACGCCCGTTACACCGCCGTGTACTGGAAACATTACATACAATATTAAGTTATTAGAAAATAAAATCAAAATCGGGGAAGATAGATTTTCTATTTCCATTTTCTTCGCTCTGGAAACTGGAGGTCACTGAACACGCAATGCCTCGAAAAAAAAGCGGAAAGCAGGGACGGAGAAACAGGGACTAAGTAACGAATTGTCTTAACACTAGGCTCCTATGGTTCCTGCAATTCCCTCTGCCTACACTGCCATGTGCAGGATAAAGCATGAAGACATAATTAAAGAAAACGAAATTAGTATCTAAGAATATATATTGATAAAATATCTCAATCCAAATTAAATGAGTTACATGAATTTACTTATAATCTCCATGAATAATATGAATTTACTTATATTATATGGTCGACAGTATTACTGCTCTAAATTTAGAAAAAAATTAAAAACTGAATACCTAAAGTCATATTCGCCATTTGCTTTTGCAGCTCTTCCTCATCGCCATACATAGACTGGCCACCTGTGCTTCCCAAACTGAGGCCATTCTGTGAGTCCTGCACAAATAAAATTAGTTAAGTTAATATCATCAGCAAAATAAACTATTATACTAGAACTATTTAACAAAATTGTGGAATGAGTTGCCGCATGCGGTATTTCCGGACAGATACGACCTGCAGATCTTCAAGAAAAGAGCGTATTCCCATTTAAAAGGCCGGCAACGCATCTTGTAGCTCCTCTGGTGTTGCAAATGTCTATGGGCGGCAGTATTCACTTACCATCAGGTGATCTGTCAGCTCGTTTGCCACCTATATTATAAATAAAAAAAAAACTATATTTTTATTTAATGATACCTTTTTAGCTTTAAATATTAAAGAATTAATTGATATTAAAATATTAAAAAGCATTTATATTTTTTATAAAGCAAGGGATTATCACAAGGTTTCCATGGTTCCTGCAGTTCCCTCTGCCTACTCTGCGAAGTAATGTGCGGAATAATGCACAGGCATTATGTTAAAGCTAAAGAAATAATAAAAAATATATATTTAAAGTTAGAACAACCTTAAAACCCGCTCCCTGGTGAGGCGGGTCGTACGTAGCGGGGTAGTGTTGGTACGCGTACGCGTCGCCCGCGTACTCGCCGCGCGGTGACGTCACGCAGTAGTGACGGCCCAGCTGCTCGAGAGAGGCTGAATCGTACCTGATTAAGATAAAATTATATTATATTATATTTAGTACGTAATGTTAGGTAGTATTATATAATAAGTAATACTTAATACTATAAAGGTGAAATATGTTTAGTTGAACGCACTAATCTCTGGAACTGTTTGTTCTAGTTGAAAACTTTCTTTTAAGTATCTCATCAACCAGATTACCTTTTAAATACAGGGACGGCAGGTGAAAGCTAATGAAGTAATAAAAAGTATAATAATACGAAATTTTCCAACTAAACATATTTCCCGAATAATATTACAAAGAGAAATAAGCAAAATTCAACATTTTGGTCTATTAAGCGCTAATTAGAAAACCCAAGAAGCTCATACTCTCATATTATGCCTTTATAATTGCTAAACTTTTAAACATAAATTTATTAAATGTTTGTTTACAGTGGTTCTTATTTACATTATATACATTTAATATACTTATTAAATACTATTAACGCACTAATCTTAGGAACTGCTAATTTGAATTGAGAAAAAATGTCGTATTGGATAGTCCTTGTACGGAGAAAAGTGTCACGTTTTTTATATAATCAGTTATTTCTATATAGAAACGTGGGCAAAATTTTCCTTTAATTTTTGTGAATAATTTAAATTAATTATGAATAGAAATAAAACAATCTATACCTCTGTTGTAAATGTAAGTTGTGTTGGGGTGGCATGGCTCCGGGCGAGGTGCTGCGGGGTGACGCGCTGCCGCCACCTTCTACGTACTCCTGGAAATATTATAACAATTACCTTACCTAATTATCACTAAGTCCTATGAGTCAATTAAAAGTACAAGTGTCTTTTTTAAGTCTACTTAATTGTACTTGTAAGTAACTTAAGTGTACTTGTTGTCTCTACTAAATTGTACGTTTTACATAGTTTTATATATTCATAAAGAATTATATCATTATTTCAAAATATGAATAATTGGAGAAGGCATTTCTTGGCAAAAAAAAATGGCCAAAAGGCCATTTTTTTGTAATTGCACTGCACATTCCCGCAGTTAGACACTTATCCACCTCCACTGGCTGGCTGGGAGAGACTTCTTTTAGAAATAAGCCCACCTTTGTAAACCAAAATTTATGTTTATATTTCTCAATTGTATTTTTTGTGTGCAATAAAGAATATATAAGGCAAGAATGTTGTATCTAAGTTTTTATTTCAACATCTATATGATGGAATCTTACAATGACCAAAAAGCGGTGGACAAAGTAATACCTGCAAGTAATTCATTAGTAAATGTCTGTAAATACTTCATTAGTAAATACCTGTAAATACTACATTACTACCTGCCTCAATAATTGTATCAAGACAAATCTATCCCTACCTGAGCCATATACGCCGGCACCTGGGGTTCCACAAGGTAGGCGGGTTGCGCCGGGTACGCCGCCCCGTAGTGTGCATAGGTGCCGTAGTGTCCCGCGCCAGTACCCGCACCTACCCCACCGGCATACCCGCTGCCTACCGATACTGCTTCCATCACCTGATATTGTATAAGAAAATATAGCGGAATGCAACAATATGTATATATCAAATTATATACATACATACAAGAAGAATATATGATATACACTTGATAAAACAAATAATATTTTTAGTTAAGAAAATCACATGAAAATATAAAATAGCATTTTATATACTTCAATCGGTATCGTTATTAATATCATTCCGTTGTTTACAATATCGTTCATAATGTTTTCCGAACGAATTATTTTACACACGAATGAAACAAGTATAGATTATAAATAAAAGAAGTAAGTAGGTACGTATATACATGTACCTACTTAGCTATATACGGTTACGTTTTAAGAAATTCAATATTAACCCATCTGTAATTTGTAGTGTAGAGTAACTAGCCTATTAAATGAAATAAAATAAAATATAAAGCTAACTCGACAAAAGTACTATTTAAAATTACTAAATTTCCATATTTTACTTTATTCTCAAATATAATTTAAAATTAAACAAAACAATACACGAAATAATATTTCCTTTGGTTTATGGTTTCTTTTCCGCCTCCGCAGCATATTACGTTCAGAACAATTGTATTGTGTGAAATAAATTAGAAATATTTGAACTAAACATTTCTACGACTGTTATTACGTAAGTTTTATACCGAAATAAAATAAATATGATTTTTCATTAAAAACTATTTTTTTCTATGAAAAATGATTCTATGTTTCACTTTATATGAAGTAAATGTCTCTGTTTTATATGCTTAAACTTATCAAACTATGAAAAGGATTTTAATGATTCAAGAGGTAATATAGACATGAACCAGGCGATAATAACAAATATTTATAATATAATGTCGTAAAAAATAATTTTCCGAACCTTAATAGTCCAACAAAGGTGTCACAATCACGTATTCCACACCACACTAGTAATAAATAAACATATACAAATATGTACTTTTAGGTTTGTTTGATTATACTTCTATGAAATACATTTACAAAATCACTCGGAAATCGAATACGTTTTAATTTTATTACATAATCCACAAAGTTTATTAGCAAAGTTTTAAATACAAAAAAATTACTCAACTTTTAATTGGTAAAGATGATTATTTTAGCACAAACATTTCTACAAAGTATAAATAAAAACCAGCGACGATTTTTTTTAAAATTTAAATGTAGCAGGTTTTGAGCCTACGCTTTTGGAAAACATTCACTCTAACCACTAAGCCTTCATCCTATGTCCTATTATACTAATGATGGTTAGTATAGTCGTTCAATTTTATATACAAACTATTTTTTCGTTATAGGTACTTTCAAATAATTTCGTACAACCGATAAACTTTGGTAGTTTAATAAAAGCACGTTACATATATCCTGGATTAGCAACCACCGTTTTCGTTCAAAATGTAATCGCCCAACCGAGCGTGAATTCTAACAGCCAATGTATATTTTACAAAGTCTATGTTTAGCGGATGCTAAGAAAGTCGAGTAAAGACGCTAACAGCATAAAAAGCTTCTTAAACATGTCCATTTAAAGATTTTGAGACTAGCTTAAATTACAGCAAAAAACTGAATTTCGTAAATACAAATTTAAACTTCAATAAAATAAACTTGTATGCTATGTAGTTTACGATACTTTTGCTGAATGGTTGCTGTGGCACAACGCTCTTTTGTTTGGAGATTATTTTTATATCACTTTACGATTGAACGATTTTTTAATAAAAGCGTATATTTTTCGCGCTGCCTTAACTAGTAACAGTTAAATATAATTTTTAAGTTACATACACATTACATACATATATATATTATGATTTTCTGTAAGTCAGCAAAAGAAACGTTTAAGGCTTATATAACTTACGTATTAGCTTAACCTACTCATTACAATTTACGATTGAAATGTTTTTAGAATAGGTGTTCTCTCCTTCTAAGTTTTATGTCAATTAGAACATAAAATAATATTTAATATTCACTGCATGAGAGCATAGCTCTAGCCTCAGTACTTACATGAGGGTACTTTTGCGAGGGCGCCATCGTAAGGTGTCCCATATGGTTATAGTGCGCTGCGGGGGAGGACACATATTGACCATAGTCTGGCTCGACACCACTTCCCACAGGATATTCGCCAGCCTAAAAACGTTATAACATTAAATATTATTTATATACTATATCGTTCTAGGTCAACGAATTGAATAATAATGCTATATATTTTTATTAATTTTAAGACGCTTTCTCAAACTTTTTTGATGTTATAGAGCATTATCCATAATAAAAACGATATAAATATGTATATGGTAAAATGTAAGCAATAATTTTTGTAAAAATACGACATTTCTGAAGCATGAAATAACGAATTGTCTTTATTTGTAGTCTATGCGAAGTTTATGAAGTTATTATTGAAAATGGTGAGCGAAATGCAGTTTTTCGTTTAAAAAGCATCACAAAGTATTATTATATAGTAAATTTCTTTTATGATATCTGAAATAATATTTTTTTTACCTTATCACTGAAAATGCAATTATGATTTATAAAAAACAACCATCGTGGTACCGTGTCTAATAGATTGTTCGGTTCTGATTTAAAACGATTCAAAACGTCTCCTAGAATAGAGTGGAGAAGATCAGAGTGTCTTATCGCTACATCTTGATTATTTACCTGCATAGCGAGGTGGTGCTGGTGAGCGAGCGCTGCGGACAACTCCGCGTCCTCGGTGGAGGCGTCGGACCGCGACACGGGGCTGTGTTGCGGACCATACGCACCCTCGACCGGACCGTTGCTGCAACAATGACAAAAACCATTTTAGGTATAAAGCTTTATTTGAGTAAGAAAAAAAGAGAGATTAAGAATATTAAACAGACTAAATAAATATATTATATTTATAATTATGACACTCATATAAGGCCGGCAACGCTCTTGTAACACCTCTGCTGTTACACAGGGCCGTGGGCGTCGGTGATCACTTACCATCAGGTGACCCGACCGCTTGTTTGCCTTGTCCTTCCCATAAAAAAAAATATATAAAGCGCGGCGTTGAATTCCCCCACTCAATACGTAATGCCTCGAAAAAAGCAGAAAGCAGCAACAGGGTGTCTAACGTTCCTATGGTTCGTGCAGTTCCCTCTGCCTACCCTGTCGTGTGCGGGATAAAGCTTGAAGACGCATATACTACGTGTATTTATAGTGAAAACTACAATTAGACCATATATATTGTATAATCTAATGACCAATCGGAATTAATCCGAATGTAACACATTAGGATATAGTTCACGATGAAAATAATTCAATGTAGAATCTCTACAATGAGCTTACAAAGTTCCCACAATTCCAAGAAGAGCTGAAATCGCGACATAAAAAATTGCTGTTTTAAAACTGTAACAAAAGTAAGTTACACAACATTTTAACGAGTAATCTTTTTTAAAATGAATCACGAAAGTATCTTTTAATTGGTTGGGAATTATACGAAACATTTCTTATTTCTATACATAAAGTTATTTATTGTGACAAATATAATATATTTCTATATTAGTAATGCAATATAGATTAAAATAAACATAGTGATGAATCATAGCTTCCAGTAGCCAGTGTATTATTGTCTCGACGACATTTTTGATGGAAGCAGTCTATGTCTGTCCTTTAGCTGTTTCTGTTGTATTATTTTAAAACGCTTACTATAATTTTAGAAAAGCGAAGAAGCAAGGGATAATAAGTTTGTATTATAAAGTCTTATTTAAAATTTGACCTTATTGACAAGAAATATTTCAATTAAATGTCTATTTTACAGATTATCTGAAATAAGTAAATTGTTAAATAATATATTTTAGTCTATTCTCTTTAAGCTAGCCAATGAAAAAATAGACATATGCTGTTAGAACTAGATGCATGGAAGCATTATGTCATAGCATCGTTCTTTTTAAACAGAAATTCAGAATTAGCAAAGGAAACGGCTAGTATTATCATAATATCTTTACGTTCACACTGACACGTACCACATAAGCCAAAGTTCTGTCTCAACCGTTTTTAATATATTCAGCTATAGTCAGTATACGGTTAAATCAATAACTAAAATTGCAATGGTAAACCACTATTGTAACTTAATCAAACTAGGCAGTATGGATTATCCTCACTTAGACAAGCATTCACTCGGCCCAACAACAGTCTGAGTTAAACAATAGCTTTCCGGAGGCAGCGCGAGGCGGTCGAGGTTAAAATCAATTTTCGGCACGATATGAAATTATGCGATTATTTGACCGCCATCCTCAAAAATACTGGCATAAAATATATACGTACACTATAATGTAACGTAAACTAAGATTAATAACACAACAGATACGGAGGCAATCACGTTATTTATAACAATACTGACGTTTTTTTTAAATCAATTCGTCACGGTGCGTAATTAATCAAATCGGTTGCCGCGCGTCATAAAACGAGATTGTGACGTATATAAAAATTAAAATCCTAAATTAAAACTAGGAATTCTTTACGAGCACACGTTAAAATTTTATTCAAAATATCCAATATATGCCATGTAAATATTGATATTTTCTCTTACATATGGGTAGTTTTACAAATAGAAGTTTAAAAAATATATATTTTAACTTATAAAAAACAGTATTTGTATGGCATGGGTTATTAGTTAAATTAACAATAATTTCAAATAGTTTGTGTTATTGACATCGAATAATAAGTTTTATTTAACTCTTAAAAGAACTAAACATGTCAAATTAAACATGACCTTCAATCGAATTTTCCCGGTTATCTGTAGCTTAATTTAGTTTAAGCTTTAGTAAGCATAATGTTATTAAAAATGTTGAATATTTCACTTAAGATATGCTCATGACCTTGTAGTTTTCGTATTAAGCTGAATGCCGTTAGTAATAAATTCGATGACAAAAGGCACATAGTATCCAAACGAATAGAAACAAATCAATAAGTTATAAAACTCTATAAACAATGGGGTTTCCAATTGTTTGGATTATTGTACTTAGCTGGCACGTTTAGAAGCCATATACAAAAGAATTGAACGTTATACCTACCGCACTATACTGCACATGTGCATCCAGTATCGTGATATCAGATCAGATAACTTTTTAATTAATAATGCAATTCACATAATGCGTTCCATATGTCAATACAGACATATGTCATAGTCACAATACTTTCGGAGTATTATTAACAAAAAATAATCTAAAATATTCTTGTGTTGTGTTGTTGTCAGAGGTAATGGCATTTTGAGTGTATCTAACAAACTCAATTTACTTCGTCAAAACACGTTTTTTATTGAACTTGCACTTTCGTACGTCGAAAGTCATGTCATAAATATATCAGCCTCTTTCTCCTCAAATACGTCAGCTCTACGCAGAGAGTCATCAAGAAGGTAAACTAGAACTCTTTGTTTAAATATATGTCTACAGCCATTTTATTGAGAATCAACATAATTTTATTTCAAAAAAAACGAAGCGAAACGAAAATTCTAACAGATAATATTTATATACTTTTATTATATCATATAATATTTATGTCTTTATCTTTAGAACAATACACTGATAAACAAATTTAGTATACCATATTCATGATTTAAATACTAATGCAATGATAGATGAATGTCTAATTGTAGAACCCAAATCGTTATTGTTATTATAATCTTTGCTGAATGATTTTCATTTTCCATTCATTTAAGCAATATAAACACGATATTTGAATAGACGATATTGCTATCGCGAAACTCATGGTAGATATGGTTCTATAACGCCCGAGGTATAATCAATAAAATGTCAAACTTTCCAAGATATCCACAGATAGCAAAGTTAACTCAAGTATTTTGATTGGAAAAATTATAAATGGAATTATTGCATTCAAAACGATATGATTACACTTAATAAATAAGAAGTTTACACAGTTTTAAATAAAAAGATTTTATAAGACTTGTTATTTAATACAATCAAATGTATTAAATTCTTATAAAAACATAAATAATTATCTTTTTGCACACGATATACACGTACGCTGGTCATTTCAACACAGGTTTAACTCGTAGCTTTTACCCATCATCCTATATCCGGTGGATATTTATTTTCTAATTTCGATATTTATGTTAACTTTCTACAGGTGTTCAATGTATCTACATACAACAGACGATTTTGAACTTTAAGCTACACTAAAACTAAGTCTTATAATCAATTTACAAAAAACATTTATACGACTTTGGTTTACGCTTACGTCTATTTAGGGTACACCAGTTCAATATAACTATACATGTTTTCAAGTATTGAATCATTTTATACATTTCTGTAAAAAAAAATAAACAGATGAAAAAGGGAACGAGCTTTTTTATTCCCTACCGACGCTCGTATAAGCAATTGTCTTTCGAACAATGACAGAAAGAGGATTTTTAAGTAAGGGATATTGTATTCTTTGGCTCCTCAATCTATTGAATTGCCAAATCCATTCGTCAATTCAAAAAGATAATCTGTATTTTAAGGTGTAAATGACGAAATCTCACAAAATCAGAAGCATTTTTATTCATATTTATTGTCATCTCATCTTCTACAAGAAATATGCAAGGCTACAAGAAATATATCAACGATGTGTTAGATATGACTCATATATCACTATGTATAAACCTAACGCAACTGTATATTCAACAGTTAAGCAACACTTTGTATACTAAATTATGTAGGATGGGCAAGTGCAAAAACAGTAGATTCACAACCTAACTTTAGGGTACAAAAAATTTGGTACGGATGGATATTTATCAAGAGGACAATTAAGTTAGTAAAACCAGAAAGCTAACTAAGCTAAACCAACACCTAATGTGATGCTTAATTATCATATATATTATAATAAGTTACAAAAATGAGATAGAATTAGATATTAATTTATATTTTGAAACAAAAGGTTGATTAATGTATTTTCAAAACATTTTTACAGACGTGCCGCAGGTAAAACCTATAAAATGACAACAATGTAGACTAAAAAAGAAAATTATTTTTGATAGCAAAATATTAAACAAATGTGATTGAGTCGCCCATGCTATCACAACGTAATATCATTAAATACATTTAGTATCAAATAAGAGATCCAAATTCGTTAAATCTATCTCACTCAAGCTTCGACACTTTGCGTGATGTGTTGCGGAACTCAACTCCGCAGTTTGTCGACCAGACATGAGAAATTAAAACAATTTAAATATATAATTGTAGTATACTTATATTATTAAAAAAGAATTTTAAATTTAATCAAATGAAACATAATATTCTCAATATTATATTTTAATTATATGCATTTTTAGTTTAAAGGACCAAATTTCGCTAAGTTCTTATCAAATTAAGCTATACACTTACAGTGTAATAAAAGTTGACCAAAACAAAGTTGTAAATCCGCTAAATGAAAATTTAAGTCTCAGGCTTTTTTTATTAAGGATAAGGTTATTGCAACGTCTCTCGCTGTACAATCAAGAAGGCTTAATTGTTTTTAATCAAAATTTGACGCCGCACCCACAGCTATATTTAGCTTACATTAAAATCATATTTTTTGTTAAATCGAATTGTATTACATTGTAAATAACATAAATATTTTTACGACATAAGAACAAATAATATGCTTAGAGTGACATTCTAGAGAATCCGATACAACATCGACCTCCAGCGATCTATTTATTGGATAGCAATTATTCGATAGGTAACTTAGTTTATTAAAAATGATAAAATACATGAGTTCCCTGATAAAATTTGGACCAGGAATAAAAATTGAAAAATAATTTTCTCTTTTTAATTTCACCATTGCGTTTACAAAAAAATTTAAAACTAATATTAAGTACATAGTCGACAAGATATGCAGTGAAGGTCGATGTTACATGGGCCATAACTACTTATTATTTAAATAGAGAAAAGAGAAACTTTATTTAGCTAGATACCTATTTAAAGTATATCGTTATATCTGAATTCAGTGCCAATCTAGTTATATTCTAGAAATATTTTTTTTACTTATTCTTTGGTGAATTTGATTATTAGCAATGTTCTTCTTGCCTTGCCTGACACCAACTTGATAAGAAATTAATTTTAAACAATAAATAGGCATTCTTAGCAATTATAATTAATGTTTGTAAAATTATTTAACATTTGATTACTGTTGTAAATAATCTTGTAACAATGTTAAAGATTGAGTAAAATAAATACCGTGTATAAGGTATCATCACTACCACTGTGACATGAGTGGCTAATTTACGAAACAGGTTTATATTATTGGTACAAATAATAAATTTTATAGTTAAAATCTTTATCATACATCAAAAATTCAATTTAAACCACATTTAGAACCTAACCAACGGAAATTATAGCGACTCAAAATTATTACTTTCAAGCATCTCTGTACCTGCAAAATAAACATATTACGGGTAGGCGTACGTGAATAAAACTAATTAAGTGTACGTAGAACGCTATCGCGAATTAAAGAAGTCGGTCCAATAAATATTGGAAAACGATAACAATACGACGTCTACAATGACTATAGTAAATTTTTAAAATGAATTTTTGGTCAGTATTATAATGCTATAGTACTGGCGTGGGGTATGGTGTGCCAATATTGGCCACAATGATATATAAATCGATGTTACTCAGCCCAGTTCTTAGTATCGTAATAGAAAGGGAGATCTAATAGATAAAAAAAATTGTCTATATAGATATATTTTCCCCATTAGATTCGAACTTCATATAACAGAAGTCAAGCGATTGGGAAATCCTTCCCCAATTGCAACACAATGGCGTCGATA
Organism: Dione vanillae; assembly: GCA_037178615.1. Lineage (NCBI taxonomy): Eukaryota > Metazoa > Arthropoda > Insecta > Lepidoptera > Nymphalidae > Dione > Dione vanillae. The sequence goes on from JAZFAU010000261.1 coordinate 3,333,442, forward strand.
GGAGTACTTACTGTTTTACGAATAAGAAACGGTGTTTTATAACAATGAAAAAGAAAATAATGCGTCTATCGCATGCGAATACGATCTTCTGAGCCAAATAGAAGTAGGGAAAAACTATAAATAAGCAGGATATTTCCGATACGAAGATCATATTTTCCAACATATCAAATTCCGAAACACCAATAAACTCAATTTAGTGTAAATTACATCTAGCAACACTAGACGTAGCAGCGGGGCGTAGGTGGCGCACAAATAGAGCAAAACCAATTACGTGTGTTTTTCTATTTACATCACAAATACGTGAAAAGTTTTTATACTGTGCCCACAAAATATGTAAACTAAAACAGGTGAAATAAACTTCACGCTTCACCTTTTGCCGACGGATGGCGACAGGTTTCACTTAGCCATATAACCGAATACATAACTGTTTATACAAGAATAGACTATAATGTATTTTTTTATATGCGAGATGCATACAGAGATCCAAGACATCAATAAGAAATCCAAAAAAAATGTATAACCTTTCCTTAGATATATATATAGAACACAACAGTACCATAGTCTCCGTACAGTCATATATTAAACTGCTCCACTATGTCTTGTTGAACTAGAAACGTGGAAAATAAATATACACGTTAATAAACAGCCCACATGACATAATTCACAAAGGGAAATAGTTTTTGACAATTTTAACGTGATTCAATTTAGCTTGTGGCAAATGAGCGCTGTTTGGACGCACGCAAATAAAAGCAAACTAACATTTTGTTTGCAATCCAATTAAAACTCCAGTTTATTCCTTCGTTACATTTTTACAAACAGTTTGTATGAGTTTGTGAAGATAAAATTAGATTTCTTGTGTTAAAAATATATCAAATACAAATATTTACCCGCGATAAATATTTGTATTTGATATTTTTTATTACAAATATTTATCGCCGATAAATATTAATACATAGTTATATTTAGTACTTCTTCAACTTGTTCTCAACAGTCTATTTATTTATACTTATCTGCACATATGTAATAAAAGCACAATACATAGTCTTATCGCTAATTAACGATTTCTTCTAGACAACCTTTACGTTGTATCTGATACACAGTACATTCCAAGTGCTCTAGGTAACTTGACCGACGATACAGCTTATATAATATTTGAAGTAGTTTTTTTAAAGATATTACAAAGAACAAATATTTTCTTCATCTATAGAATTACACATATTGTAATACTATAGATATACAGATAGTTAAAAACATTTGAAAATCTTAAGTGTTGGCTAGTCTAATAATAATAGTAAAAAGCTATACATAGCTATACAATATATAGAGCCTAATATATACCAATGATATATATATATAATCCAAAACCCAGAAAATTTGCCAATTCATAAAATATAATGAACACTTTATTCAGTTTCAGTTAAGTGTTATATTAATTCTATAGAGCGACTAGGCTATAGTATTTGAAACTCCGACCTAATAGAACTACCTAAAACCGAAATTAAAGCCAAATACTGCGGTGATTATGAACGAAATTAGCTTCCTATATATATGAACAATTTTACCATATAAGTGCATGTATAAATGGAAAATATGGTTTATTTAAAACAAAAGCTTAAAGAGCTTAGTAGCTCTAGAGCAACGTTGGGCGTACGCCCCACTTGGGGGACATTATGAATTTAGAGGGGGGACAATATGTAAATTTCAAAACTCAAGGCTACATCCTTACAATGATCGTTAGTAGTAAAAAAGTACTTAAAAAACGTTATAGAGACCATTTCAATATGTTTTCGTGTCCAAAAGCTTTATATGCAATTAATCTAGTCAGCCAAAATAAGTGTTTAATATATAGTAATTTTAGGCCTCGCGAGTTATTTACTTTTAAACAAAATTTATAAGGGGGCTATAGCCATGTTCAAAGTGAAAAGTGAGACATGGATCAAAAAAGGTTGGGAAACACTGCTATAGAAAAATTCATATCGAAATTGGTGTTTCTAAATTCATAACATTTAAAAGCGATACCAAAATTAGTGACAGAGTACTAAAAAGGTTATAATTATACATTTTAATATTTATAATTGTTTGAACGTTAGTATTATTTATGAGAATATGTTTGTTCAGTGTGATCAGCATCTGACTGAAAATGCAATGGTTGCTGACTTCATTTTTTTTTCCTTTCTGGTAATAGATACATCTCATCAACGATTTGACAGGACAAATCGGTATAGTTGTGCTAAGCAATAAAATAAATTCATTGTTTTGAATTAATATAACACGTGGAGAACGACGAAATTTTTTAATAGGTCTCGGCACATTTACTATTTATACAATTTCATACCAGGTCTACAGCATTTGATCACTTCGCTTTCATATTTGGTGAGATTTTAAAATAAAAATAGATCTTGTTTGTTTACACTTTAAAACGAGAACTGCAACTGTAACAACGCTATCGAATCCTAAGCCCGAACTGGCTGTTAAATAAAATCAAATAAACTTTGTTTCTCGTACTCACTTTTAAAAATTGGAGTAGGTGGTTACTTCCAGATAAATATTTCTGTCAACACAAAGTAAAAATAAAATGCCTCTCTTCGCTCGAACAAAATCTATGATTGTAATTTATGAATTTTATAAATAATATTACTTTAAAATAAATTCTATAGAAAATTAACTATTTTGTTCATTCAAATGACATTACTATTTATTTTAATTCATTAAAAATTATACACTGCAATTAGTTATACACTACATATACTATGACACTACATATTAATCATTGTTATTAGTTCGTCCTGAATTATTCCGCATTGTTTTCTATTATTAATAAAATTGTCGAGATATCAAAGTCTGTACGTTACAGAAAACTATGAGCGGTTAATTAATCTGCTCAATCAATAGCTCAGTCACGTTCAATAATATTAAAAACGTAGTTCGACGTCAAAGCAATCGGGGTCAAAAGCGAAATTATGTATGTATCTATGTACTACACGTACCTATTTTATGACATAATCTAGGACATTATTATTTCACAGAAAATGCATTTTGATAAGATTTCATATTAGGTGCAACATATTAACAATAATAAATTATTAAAATAAATAAAATTACCTTTTTCTGAACAACGTCAAATAGTTATTAATGTACATAAATTACAAAACGTAGGATCACGGAAGACATATTGTAAGTGTCATTCGACTCACTGTCACGTGTAACGCCAGTAGCGTTATTAATTAGACGGATACCGTAAGGCAGGTAATTGTCTTGGTAATCTAGCTCCTTACGTGTGCAATTAGCTTATGAGACCGCCTACACCGGAGTGTCGATTATATTCAGCATACCCGATTGTAATTACTGTGGACGTGCTTATTCGAATCTATTATCACTTATGTGGAAGCTATTGCTCTATTTATAAAGCATTAAAAAAAATTAATTTTCATATAATATAAATTGATAAATTACTTCTTAATAATCAATTGTCCTTACTGAAAAATGGAATATATATATATTATAAATAAACATAAAAAAAACCATCTGTAACCGCAACAGTAATGCACGCATAATAAAGAATGTCGGTTAAGGTTTTTTACGATGTAAGTTATGCAAGCGCGTGCGCTGCGAGCATTTAAATAAGACCCTTGCCTTGTCAATGCGAGATATAGCATTCCTGCATAGATAATAACAATGACATATCAACATTGCGGAGGAACGATCAAACTCACGATAATTTAACTTCGATTTGAAAAACATCAGTAGGTATGTGATATCATCGTACCTAAATAACCTCAATTCCGATTGCTTTACCGAGAATTAATACGATACAAGTTTTTTTATATTTCCAATGTTTGCTGCTTTGTTTAGGTTTGCTTAAGTTTATATTATAATATATAACATTCAACTGTTTAATATTGCATTGCTTACATGACAAAGACTGTACATCTTTATTAATTGGAAAAAAAAAATATTTTTCCATGTGTGGAATAAAAGAACAGATAAAGATAAATCCGTACATTCTCTTATACGTAATGTAAGTGGATCAATAAATCTAAATGTCAAAGGGCTTACGCTTAAACGGTACCTAACAAGCCTATGCTTCTGTAGAAACCTTAGGATTCCACTTCATTAGATAGTACAAAAAATTTCTCGCATAATCAAGATTTTATTCTACCTTAACTACAAATTACTTACCATTATCTTCTCTTTATAAATAATATACTAATAACTTATTTCAACAGATTTTTTTTTAACTTTGAAATTTCATCTAATTCTATGTAAAATTTTATATTAAAAATAGGTAATTCGTCGACAAGATCATATGAAAAGCGTACCCACTCAGCAGCTGCAAAATTCCATATAACTATGTAAATTACTTAGAAAAGTAAATCAAATTTTCAGTCTAGACCATAACGCAGCATGTTAGTGATGTCGAGTTACTAAACATGCTATGAGTATGATTACTAGACTTAGTATCCCAAGCATACTAAGTGGTACTTATACTTTAAAGTTTTTTATTTAGCATTATATAGTATAACAGGCAATTATATTTGTTTTATTGACTTGTCATCATATTTAAATCACATTGATCATTGACATTTGCATATATAAATTAATTAATTTCAGTATTATAATAATCGGTACGTCAAATAGATTACTATAGAAAACAAAATATTCCGAATAAAAGGGAACAATACTTGTGTGTATCATATTCACAGTCGTGCAGATATTGAAGTCGGCGTTACGTATGCATGGATAGTACCCGAGTCTCGCGTCTGCCCATCCCTAATACGGGGGACATTAAAATTCACGTAGCATGCATGAATCCCAACTTCAGTATCCTATACACTTGTTATCCAAGTATTCAAATAAATCTAGAAATGCAATGCCAGCTCCGTTTCCTTTGAAAGCGAGGTGTTCACAACACAATATTTTAAACTTATGAAAACTACATTGACTCTTCAGAAATTATGAAATTTGTATGCACATTATAAGTTTATGCATTTATCACTTATATTGCATAGCATGTCGTTAAACAACTAGGATATCCAAAAATTACAATTTTCAGCCTTAAGTATATCTCCAATACATTTTGAGATATAAAGTAAGAGATATACTGAGTGTTCAAAGAGAACCCTTTCATTTTCCAATTACCGCACAATTTTACATTGAGTGGTGGGGGGCAGGATTTAAGGTTTTAAAGGGATTTTAAGCAGGCTGTCTGTACCAGAAGGGGGAAATGAAAACAAATAATTCCTCCCAAATATGAGATCGAACTCAAAACCGTCGCGATTACTCACACGCTGTCAATGACCTCTACGTCACGACTGCCTCAAATTTTCATTGTATACATAAATTGTATGTATTGAAATGTTGTCTATTAGGTAAATGAGTTAAGCACTGAATCATAATTCAGGTCACTGTTGAATATAGCACGAAATACTTCATATTATTTGACTTATATAACTATAATTACTCTTTATATGCGAAGAGCTAATTGTTATGACTATAAATCGTAACGGTATGAATTTTTAAAAACCTATCCATTGTTGAATGAATGAAACACACGCAATTTACCTAGAACATTATTTTTGGTAAATATTATGCCAACATATTTTTGTGGTTCACCACAGTTATGAATAAAATATTGGGATTCACATTAACAACGTAACAATTTGAGTAACTAAAATAGAAATAAATATATAATACTAAATTAGTTCTGGCTAAATATAATTTTCTTTTTAAAAATCTTGATAGAAAAAGATCTTTTTAGAAACCTATACGAATCCGAACAAATAATATACGCGTTATAAAGATCACAAAAGTTAACTATAGTACTGTACAGTGTTGAGAAGGGTAAAAAAGGGCTTTTATAATGAGAAATGCCATTTCATCATGTTCACTTCACTTGATTTGGTAAAAGAAAAGTGACACGCAAAGATGTGAACTAAAACTCTTCAATAAGTCCCTGCTTATTACCGTGTAAGCCTGTAAGCGAGGTCGACTCATCCGCTATTTAGTACACTTACCATTGACAACTTGCCAACTAAAGATGCTCGTAGTACTACAGTAGTATAATTTTCTTCAGATTAAATTTGGGGTAGTTAATGTATACATTTTATACGTTCATAGCATACACGTAAATATAATTGTATAGAAATTACAATACCCGGCGACGTTCAGGGTTAAAACCTCTTAGGACCCTTCGACAAACACACACGACTTATGAAGGGAATAATAAATAAATATATACATAGCACACGCTACGAGAGCTACATATAAAAGTATATTTGGAGTTACATGCAAGTTGCTGAATGATAACAAAGCGTCATGCTCTCATAAAATATAACCGTAGGTCAATGTTCCGTGTGTTGACACGTCCGTATAAGAGCAACCGGAAACAACTTTAATTGATCCGTTAATTAGTGTGAGCTGCCAAAATGTCGGGTATTTTCCGGTATAATGCCCAATATGGTTGTCAATTGACTTCTCGCATAACAAGTAGTAATTCCCGAACTATTTGCTGTTATCAAAGCAATACGAGTATGAAAAGTTTCGATTTTCTAACAAAAAATATAACAGCTTGGTTATTCGAATTTAATGTAACATTCTTAGTAATAGTAGTTCAAATGTACGTATATTTGACTTAAGCGTAAGTACTTTTAGCTAAATTGTAATATAATCATAAGTGGCTATTTCAATAATTTAAAACGTTTAACGTCGAAGAATATAATGTATAAATATCATATAAAGTAGTAAAACGAGAACAGAATTTTGATACAATGTATTTGATAATTCTTCTCATTACAATTCAATGATCGTCCACCCCATTTATATATCAGATATCTAAAAAAAGTTAAAATATCACCGTTTTCATAAATATTATCTAACATATGTACTTATAATTCATGTTACATACATATGGCGATTTAATACATTTTATATTACATCGTCAAAATCTTTTCTACCGATCATACTTATAGTATAAAACGTGACGATCTGTGGGTTCGATTCCCATTCGGGGAAGATGGCCTTTTTCATTTCCATTTTCTTCGCTCTGGCAACTAGCCGCCAAAGCGCGGCGTTGAGTTCCGCCACACAACAAACAATGGCTCGAAAAGGCGAAAGCAGGGAACCTATGGTTCCTGAGGTTCCCTGCGCTACCCTGTCGTGTGCGGGATAAAGTGAAGTAAAGTGAAGAGATACTTATAGTAAGTTGTAGTTTAGAGTTAAGTGGATATAGAATAATGCAGATTAGTAACAAACATGTTCAAAGGTGAACGGTAGAACTTGACCTTGGTAACGCATTAGTGAAAAAGCCAGTAGCCCGAGTTAATTGATCCGATAATTGGTCAGGCATTCATCATCATCGATAATATTCGACACGTCTTCAAATCATTTCTATTAGTTTTGTTCGTGTATCAATTAATTTAAATATTTAATATTGTACTGTTGAAAATTTATGGTCAATTTATTTGCAGCAGGTTTACTACGTATAGTGTATAGTGTTGCTGCATACTGACAATTAAATCTTTCTAGATATTAAATTTTAATGTAGTGTACATACTTTTGGCCTATATCCAGTAAAATGTCGTTAGCATCTACAGATCTTACATATTTATATTTATTTATATCAAAAGCGCTTATTATATTGTTCAAATATGTCTCTGTCAAATATAAATTACAAAGTTCACAAAGATGGAAATAAAGCTTTTTTATACATTAAAAAAATACTAAACTTACTGCAATAATCTTCTAAAATTTGTATAAATTTAAAATTATTTTTATTAACAACAAATAATACTGTATAGAGGCAGTTATATCGAACGTGACCTTTAATACAGGCGTCATGATACCAAATATGAGAGATAAAAGTACCCATCTATATGCTAACATCCAATATAAGGATGATTCAAGTAAACACTACAATAAAGTAAATTTAAAGACTATCATAAAACAATAAGTATAGAAATAAATCTATAATATATTATAGTTACTGAAACATATATTGCATTTTTAAAGTATAAATAAAAAGAATGCTAGCTTTACTTTATTGAAATCTAAATATTAACTATAAGTTTAAAACTGATATGTAAAATCCACATCCTAATCACTCATATAGTTATATCAAAATATATATAAAACAACTATTGAAATCTCAACAATTTAGTCAGACTATATAGAAAATACGGAAAAATTCCAGTAACTAAGTTACAAGCACTGCAAACACTGCGCATATACCCTAATCAAAAGGCGTCTGGGGAAGACATCCTCCCGGGCCTCCACCCCTCGGGTTTAGTGTCATAGCTCATTGCAAATTACAAGGCCGTCGGCGGCTAAAGCTCGGCCAAATCTTAAAATCCTTAAGGTTTTTCATATTATTCGATCTGAATATTTTCTTATGAAAACAAATGCTGAGGATTTTAAACTGTATAGAATATATAGTATGCTTTTTGAAGAGTTATAAATGAAGGCGACAAAAATAATATAAATACATTTGAAAAGATTATAAATAAAGTAATTTAGTCGAAATACATCTTCGTATACTGAGCAACCCATTCACAACATTTTTAAAGTACTAACTACATTAGTTAATATGTCAAGTAGTATAAAGAATTAAATGTTAAATCTAGGTTATCTAGATAAAAAGAACGCGAAAATATTTATTTTTATATCTATTTAAGCTTATATAAAGTGAGAAACATGTAAACGCTTGGGTAGATAAGCGTCTATAATTTAGTTTTATCGCTAATGCCTACGATCTACTGGCACCATTGCCAAATTGTCCATACCCTCCAATACAGGTGATATATCAAGCATTCTGTATGAAATACTCAACTGATACTTAACGTAAAATATACTGACACACCAGACACATATAATCTTTGAAGAAAATCGTGGCTAATATTTCTTAGTGAATCGTAGGGCAAACAACGAATTTCTCGACAAATGGTTTACAATATCATACAAAGTCTATTCATCTTGTTATTGTACTAACGTACTACTTGTAGCCTTAATTAACACCTATCATTTATATTTACGTAATGTCTTTCACGTGTCTGTCTCCTTTCAGTCTAGATATTTCGTCTCATTTATATAAGGGGAAAGCGTGTGAGAAATTCCCATACAATTTTTATTTTAGGAAGAGTCTTATTAGTTTAGACAAAATATTATGTAAAGAAAAAATAAATGCAATTATTCAATATAAAAGAATATAAAATAATAGTTTTAATGTAGATGCAATAATTGTTTTAATATAGACGATTTCAAAATAATTTTATAATATATATATATACAATGTGCCTGAAAATTGAAGATCAACATATACTATAACTTGATTTTGAAAGATACTATAACTTGATTTTTTTTATATTTATAAAATATATTATACATATACAACCACAATTAAGCTTAAAAGAAACCAGGCCACAAAGTATAACAATAGTACTGCATTCGATAATTTCAAAACTGAAATTTTATATTCGAAGTACGCTCATTAAATGCATGTTCATTTCGACGATCGCCTCGGAACATTATTAATTATTTTGTAATGCGAGAGAGGCATCATGGATTTTAAATTTCATACAATTAAATAACATTTATTATCATCGTACTAGCACAAATTGTTAACTATCTTTTACATTATAATTAGTTATAATATAAAATATAATACAATTATTATTTTTATTAATTATAATGGATAGGTATACAACCTATATGTGGAGTAGGCAGAGAGAACCTAGTATGAAGACTATTTCTGTGTTAAAAAATAAATTAGTTGCCAGTATTTTGCATACAAACAAGTTTCAATAATGTAATAGCAATATTATTAGAATATACAAGAGTTGGTTTGCATTCATTTCAGTAGGTATAAAAATACCTATATACATTGATGCATCTTATAGTAGTCGTGTCGAGTAATATATAAGACCAAAGCCATTAGCATGAATATTCATTAACATAAATATATATTTTTTAAAATGATTTAATTTTGTTTCATAAACAAACAAGAAAACAGTTTTTAAAGTCGGTGTCACTTTAGGGGCTAATCCATTATACTTAGTCCCTAATTTATTCTTAATGTAGTGAAGGTCAAGCGGAAACAAATAATAGTCATTGTTGTTTAGGTTTTTACTTGGCGTGTTCACATTAAGACTTCCTAGTACTAATTACTAACTAATACCAACTAACACTAACTGAATACTGACTGACTACTGGCTGAATACTGGCTGGCTGAATACTGGTTGAATACTGACTACACATTTCGTATTGCATGCGCTTTTATAGGTACATTTTGTCAAGTAGTGTTCGTTACATACATGATACACTACACACACACTACTACAATTATTGTGTCCCTACATTAAATGACATAAACTTTTTTTTCTCGGACAAGTAATTCTATCAACCTATAAAAGAAATTTATTTATCTCTAAAATATTTAAGAACCATTTATGCTCTAGTATTACAAAGTAAAAATTAACTGGCTTCAAAGCAAAATTTTAATTAAAGAAGAATTTAATGGCTAAAGCAAAAGAAAGAAATGAATTATTTGTATACAAAAAGATTTCTCATTCAGCATTTATGTAAGAGGGCTTATTGCTTTATCGCAGCCTTTCCAAGTTACTAACACTAAAAAAGGGTTCTAGTTCAACCTGACATCCAATAAAAAACTCTTTACAAGCTCACTTCACGGAAATCGGTGCATGACGCACTGGAAGTTCCGGATTTTACAGCTACATCTACCGCTTATGTTATATGGTTATATAGTTACATAGCCTCTCCCTATGTATTTTTTATCATGCCACATGAGAGTTTGCGTCAACCGTTGATGAAATCACATATTAGATGACAAAGTAAAATATTTAACAATACAAAATTCATTGTAAATTATCTATAGAACACTATGAACGCTTGGACTCACTAAAAGTGTACTATATCATAGTATAAAGTGTGTACGCAATGGAATTTTGGTACAATGTTTAGACAATGCTGAAAGTCCGGTCCAAACCAAATGAAATGTATCTAATTATTTTCAATACAAATATTACTAAAGTAATCTCTGGAAAAAGAAAAATACCTAAAAATATACTCTATTCAAATAATATGTTCCAGAAAATGTGAGTGCATACAATAACTGAGAAAAACTCAAAAGAAAGAATATAAAGGTGGACAACTTCATTCTTTCTAGTTTTATAACTTTAGAATTTTAGACAGAATTTTTTTAGGTGCACGAGACTAATTAACAATGCAAGCAACAATTTGCAAAAAAAATATGTTGTGTGCCTGCTTTAAATAAATAACATTACATCTCTGGTCAAGAATAGGAAATATTAGATTCTCATTAAAAAGCATGATTTAATTTACATTACTCATAGCTGACAACGCCTTTTAGGAAAGTGTAATAGCTGTTTTATTTCAAAGCAACAGTAATAATAAAACTAACTAGTGTCTTTACGTATATGCCGCACCTTACTTTAGACTCAACTATATATTTTCAGTTCGTTCTTATATATTTTTATATATAAGATATTATATACTAACTTTTTTTCAATATTTTTATACTTTATATTAAACTTTTAAAGTGCTTTTTGGTATTTTTGTGTTTCACAAACTCTTGAATACTATCTTAGCGGAAAAGGCCAAAAGGTATGCGGAGTGTACCTACATACAAGTCCAAATGTAAATCAATAGGTAAGAAATATTACATGATAAAATGTAACAGGTAACGTCATTAGGAGTCAAGGTCGAGAATAAACTGATAATGTACAAAGCCGGCATGCTATTAAATCAATATAGTTTGTTTCATGTTTACAAGAGGTACAATCAGTAAACCACTGCGCTGACTTGCTGCGGAAACACGACTTGGCAAATATTGAATTTGCTGAAAGTTTATATCTGCAAAATCTTTTTCTGAAATATATACTAAATTTGAATAGTTAAGGTAAAATAATTGACAAAATATACGCTTTATTCCTCTTATAGCAGGATAGCCAGAGAAAATTTATTTTCCGCCCAAATTCTAGATATATTGATTTTGAGAAGCGTAACCTTACGCTTTATCTTACCAGATCGGGGGAAAAAAAGAAAACATTTACTTCTTGAAACGGGAACTAAGCCCACAAACACCGTGTTTAGAGTAAGACGATGTACCTCTACACCACGATGTGCTTGTTTCAACATAATGTACATGTATATATTAACCAAATAGATATTATCGGTGGACACAAAAAAAACTTTCTAAATTCTAATCGACATATTGTATTCCAACTCAAAAGCTTGAACGATGCGATGCCACTTTCACATGAAGAAAATTCTCTTACATAAGCTTATGGCCAAATAATGAAGTATAAATTACGTAATCAACGCCATTCTACTTCGTCACATGTACAATGTAGGCTGAAGCTAAAATTATACTAGAAAGATTGATATTTGCCAACACGTAACTAAGTTTCAAAGAACGTAAAACTATGTTCGGGCAATAATGAAATATTGAAGTTTGTTGATTCAGATTGTATTCATGAACCCAGAATAGTGAATATGTTATATAAGTTACACAATCGTGTAATCACATTACCATAAAACGATTTGTTGATTCACTTTATATTTTTTTACGATTCTAATCATCAGACATCACAGTGGACACAGACAATAATAAAAAATATAAATTGTCATTGTTTTTTAACAAGAATTATATTTATTACTCATATATGAAACCAAATTTAAAATAAATATCATTGGCAATAAAACTTAAGTGTGATCGAAATGGTAAAAGTGCTAGAAAATAATCCACAAACGTATTCGATTTTCAGTCAGCAAAAGCTAAATCTTTAGAATTCACGCAACGGTTATGACAGACATAGCACTTATTGGACACCGCGCCTCGCCAGCTCATATTGGAGTAGAAAACTTTATAGACAGTTCAATATCTGGACCACGTCGGGCGAAACTTAATTATAAGTGCCAATGGACATACACATTTCTATGTATATGTATGTTGCTATTTGTAATTATTATTCTTTTAAATTGAGATTATATAACCAATGGTGGAGTCAGTGCGTAACTTATACAGAAAATAACGTAGGAAAGAAATAAATTATATGTAATCATCATTGTATATTATAGAAGAGAACATTACTATACATTATGAGACTTTGCTTAAAATATTGTTTGCATGGACTATTATTTTTCAGCTTCAAGCTTTTCCCGCATAGCACTTTCGAAGAAACTTCGTGTTAAGAACTATTTTATTAAACATCAATATCGAGGACCGTCGTGGCGCAGAGGCGAAACGTCTGCCTGTAACGCGACGGTTACTGGGTTCGATCCCCAGTCGGGGAAGATGGATTTTTCTATTTCCATTTTCTTCGCTCTGGCATCTCAGGCAAAGCGCGGCGTTGAGTTCCGCCACTCAACACGCAATGCCTCGAAAACGGCGGAAAGCGGGGACGGAGAAAGCAGGGACTAAGTAACGGAGTGTCTTTACACTAGGTTCGTACGGTTCCTGCAGTTCCCTCTGCCTACCCTGCCATGTGCGGGATAAAGCGTGAAGCTAAAAATTAAACATCATAACAAATAATTTCATTATTTTGTGGCATATATAACTATAAACTTATATTCAATATATATTTATTCTTTTTTAATATTTATAAATTATTTCTGAGGTAATACATAGCTTTGAGAAACAATGAACAGAAGTTTTTAAGTCAGTTCAATAACTATTTATTTCCTATCTTTACATACATTTCACAACATAAATGTATTTCAGTACTTTTTAATTTATAGTATTTTTAACGTAAGCAAAAAGCATAACGCTCTCGGTTTTATTACGATGTATAGATACAAAATTTAACGAGCAATTAGGTCTGAAAAATGTGAGATCCCGCGTCTGCTTTGAGAATAAAGACAAAAAACACCGAGACGGCAAAGTAAAAAAATCTTACATCTTGTGACACCTATGTACTAAACATTTATGTATATTACTTTCGTCTTATGTAACATGCACATCGTAGCTTTGTAGATGTAGGTCTGGTATATTTATTAACAAATATATTAGTTAAATAGGTACATTAGTTTTTGATTTGGTGACAATACTTTTTTAGTAGGTATATAAAAGAGTGAAACCTATTTTATTACATTTATTTTATTATACTGAAATAAATTGTTTCTATTAACTAGTATTTTTTGAAAAATAACACAAATAACTGTAAAATAGTGGTACAAAGAAAAGAAAAGTTGTTCAGAAATTCCATTTGAGTACGTGAAATAACGAAGCAGAAAGTGGTAAATTTTGCTTATAACTCTTACAATGACCAAACGTTTTTCGTTATTAAAATTTGGATTTATAAAGTTTTTCTACGAATCCTTAAAAAAAGGCGTCCGTGTTCTCGTTTTTTTTTTCAGATCGATGCTTGAGTTTCATGTTTCTTTAGAAGTAAGATAAAACATTTTTAATTAAATAATTTATTTATTTCTGATGAGACTTCTTTTTTACGACCAGTATGTATATTTTTTTATTAATTCTTTAATCGCGATAATCGTTTGGAACCGAGAATCCTCACTGATAAATTGTCTTTTTTTAGGAATATAATAATATTTTTAGACCTTAAAATAAATGGCAGGTATAGTACTAATATGAACGCGACATTTTCCATACTCATATTAAAACTATAAAATGAGATATAATTTAAATATATTGTAAATTTAGTAATAAAATATATAGAAATCCGAATACTTAACAGTAACTAAGTAAATGTTTTAGATATAAAAAATGAAGACGAGAGTAGTACCGTAAGGCGATTTGTTCAAAGTTGTGGGTCGTTGCCTTAATGCAAGGCAAGGCTGAGAAGTTGCATCTAGTAAATTCATTTTTTTTCTTTCCAATCACCGAGCTGTAGAAAAGTAAACCTCTCTCTAGCAGCTAATTCAATATCAAGACGTTAATGGAAAATTTCCAGTACTTTCTGATAGAAAAAGCAAAACATTTACATCAATATTTTTTTCTATAATAAGAAAATATCAATATTAAAATATAACGTTGTATAATTTTTACAAAATCAACAAAACCTTACTTAGTTGTTGTACATATGGTGTATGACACATTCTATATGGCTGACTAACTTTAATTTGTGAAACGAGTTTTAATAACTTACAATAAAAGCCTATTATTACATATTGTTGAAACCACATTTTGTCGATTTACTGTACACAAAAACTACGTTCTTACGTAGTGTTTGTGTATATCTGTAGGTATGTTTATGATAATAGGTGACCCGGATTTTTGACTACAGTGGGAAAGATCATTAAACGTATGCATGTATACAATTGTATAAAGATTTAAATGCAAACGAACGAAGATATGTAATACAAACACTATGTAAATAAAAATTTGATTATGTCGTTCGTGTTAAAGACACTCTTACGCTAAAAAAAATAAAAACAAGTTTCAAATCAATTTTTCCTGCCAACATTGATAGGAAACTGGTCAAAGTTAGGCAAAATAATATTTTCATTTTTGCACTAAATTCTTAGCAGGAAACAAACAATGTTTCTCTAAAAAACAATTTTCATTAATTATTACCATTTGTCGATGTTAATTACACAAGGGCTTCCTTACAATGACCTCAGCTTGTTAACCATTGAATGCCTGTTCCGCCTGTACGGTCTTCATTACATTTCTATTTTGTGCTTTACGTTCCACTTACTCTATTTTCATAAACGAGTTTTTAACTAAATTGTTTTAGGCTCCTTTTTGTGGAAATTTTAAATGAGCAATTAGAAGACAAAGATATCATGTCAGTTTATATTAATAAATATAAAATAGTTATGTTGAGGAAAAAGACTATAATATCGAAAAAATATCGGTCAAGTGCGAGTCGTACAATTTCATGATTGTAGGTCACAACGAGAATAAAAGTTTAATTTGTGAAAATCATATTAATAATTATTATACAAATTATAAATATTTGATATTTCGCTTTCGTCATTACTAAATTTTATTATTCTAGGCCAACCTTATACATAGATGTTTATTATGCGGCGTGTTTCATTCAAAATGCGACAAAATTATCATATGCGCTTGTATTATTGGATAACATCGCCTAAAAATTTGTTTAATTTTTGAAACTTTTAATATATTATTATTAGCAACAAATTATACGAATCTCTATGTAAAAAGCTTTCGCTTCATTATTTTTGAGAGAATCAAAAAAAAATGATGTAAATAATATTTGATATACGAGGAGAATAATTTATGAGCAAAGAGAGAAAAGTAGGATCTATAAAAGATCAGATCTTTATTTTTACACAATTGTAGAGATGGGTGTAACTTATGCTGCTTTTATATCATAGTATCAAACAAGTGTAGATCAAGGTAGGTCAGTGTAAGTAGAACGTCGATCTGTGGTTAGTTATTGTACCTGCTGTCGCGTCCTCATTTAGGACATATCTACTATTCTACATATACCTGTTTAAATAGGTACAAGTAGGATATTGTACTCAGCGCGTTTGCGGTTGAAGCTCCGTTGTAAATCAGAGTGAGCGTGGTTCAATAAGGAAAACGATGATAAATATAAAAGAAATTCCGTTGTCCATTCATTAAATCCAACATCCACGAAATAGGTCGTAAAAATTTGATATTTTTAATTTGCGGTTGAGATTGATTGAATTGGAATCATCCAATTTTTCCGTACAAATTATTATACAGAAAAATTGGAATAGATAGATTCGTTTCGAAATATAGTTAAGTCTTGTATCTTATTAATTCATAGTCATAAATAACAAAACCGAGACTATACTATACATTTTATTATATATGTTAAAAAGAAAAGTTAATGTCATCGCGAGAACAGTTTTAATTATCTTACAGTAGTACTACATAATAAAGCTTGTATAAAGTTTTTAAACTTAAGCTTGCAGCATATAAATGCGAGAACGAGCATAATTGCAGGTAACGTAGGATAATCCTAGTTCGCTACACAATGGGACTGTCCGTCCGCTACGGCCTAAACTAGCATTATCTTGTTTGCAGTAATAATGTTAAGGACACTTGTAGGTTAGCGACAAAAGTTTGTGTACTTAAAAGATTTGTATAACCCATACAAATGGATCGCAAAACAACGAGACAATGTATGAATGTTAACACAAAAGTTCTTTCGATGCATACAGCAGAAAAAGCGTGCTGTTTGAAGGAAATAAATGATTATTAATAAAAAAAGCTAGTAAATATTTTATCTTTATTAATATATAAGGAAATTAAGACAAATAACCACTAGAGGTGCTACAGGTGTGTTATCGGCCTTTAAGGTGGAGGTAGACGCGTTTTATGTACCCAAGTCGTATCGACCGGAATATACTGCCGCCGGTAGGCTGTACCAACGTTGTGTGATTCTCGGAAAAAATGAGATGATGAAATCTTTGTATTTTAATTTTAAGGATTTCCTATCAGATTATCTTTTTACTTCGCTATAAGAGGGAGTTGGCTGAAAAAATGTAGGACAGTGAGTTTATGATCTATTTTAATAGAGTGGCATCACAAACGTGCAACGTAGCTTTAAGTACGAAAAGTGGATATTGCAGAAAATGTGGAATTCATTTCAGTACAGTATAGTAGAAAGTAAGAATACTTTATTATATACCTGGGGGTATTATTTATTACCTATATACCTACCTGGGGGTAGGTTACAGAAAATAAGATATAATATATTAGTCAAACAAAACTATATATATATTTGTATTTGTCAGAGGAATATAACAATATTAACAACAAGAAACACTCTAACCTCGCCCGAACAATTATAATATCACGTTAACTAAGTTTATAACAGGTGAGTTTAGATAACGTTAGGTAGTTAACAAACGCTCTCTACAATCTCTTCCACTACCTAATTATTGCTGCAGACTAATTAAATGCATATAGATAGAGTTACGTAAACCTAATTGGCAGTCGTAAATAAATAAATTTAAGGTATGTACCTAAGATGTTGTCTCTCATATATAATATTATTTATAGTACATCGAATGACTGGTCAATCAGACAGAGAGACATTAATAAGTGAACAATTACTTGCAAATTTAAAAATTTTCATTTAATCATATATGTAAATCTGCGAAGGTGGATTTTGTCGTTCAATTTAAAGATGGGTTTAGTGGACAGCGTGTCGCTGAGTTTTTCTATTTCATCCAACAAAATATAGTGCACCCGGTAAAAAATATATAATTTTTAATATATTATCTTTTTAATAATTATAACACGAAATGTAAGTTGTTATTTATTATTTGGTTACGAATCGTCATTTTCCTTTAACAAAAGCTATACTTTTAAAATATTATTTAATTATAACGTTACATTTTATAGCATATTTAAATTAGCCAGACGAAGCATGTAACGTCTTAAATTTCAACTAATATTTAGTGATGATAAGCGAGATAGCTGATTTAACAGGCTACGCAAGCGCGCTTCCTTGCAAAGGAGAATATTTAATTACTTTAAGACTCCGTCACTCATCTTGTTTCAACATTCACTTAAGTAGATTATACAATACTACCAGCTTTATATTATAAATGTTAAGGATTGACGTTTCTTTTATAGCATCAAGATTGGATCTGAAATGAAGGTACAAAAAATTTCATAAGAAGTAAGCAATTAAAGGAGGATGAGATTTTCTTTGCCGAACAAATGTTAGACGAAAAGAATAGCGACATTAATAACTTGATAAAAATTTATCATTTTACGTGTAGCTTTGCCTTGATCAAATGGAAATGTGAGGGGCGGCTGAAAAGTTTTGAGCCTAAGTACTTTTAAGTGTTACTAATGATTCGCGCAACAAGCTACTAAGAAAGCAAGTTGGTATCATTCCTATCACTACACTTTTTATAACTGAACAGTTAATGCGTTCGTCAACTGCAATTTGCAGATTTGAAATTGGAGTACAGATCTGTCGTAAAATTCCTAACAGAAAGCAACAAAACGCCGGGTCACTACTTCACTGCAATTTTTGGTCCTATGGCGATAATAGAGAAAGCCTCTACGTGAGTTCAAAATTGAAAATTCGGCGTGTTTTATGATTATAAAGG